>WHYT01016751.1:169437-249437 GCA_009806455.1 Tetrax tetrax | reverse complement strand
TTTGCTGTTGTCTTTCTACTAAAGCTTTTAAATTTAAGGAATAATAGATGCCTGTCTAGACAACCCTAAAATTGTTTTAGTTACTGATGTATGGATGACTGATAAATGTCATCTTTTCTGCCTGCAGTGCATTTTGCATCCAGTCTAGTGACATTTGTCTATAGCTGACCTGAGTCTGCATTTTTCATTTGCATTAAGCATTTAGATTTTACAACTCTGGAGCTTCAGGATTCACTGTTTACTGGAAAATACAATACCATTCCCTCCTCCTCCCTCCACCCCAAAGGAGAGATGCTTTCTTTGCTTGTCACATGGCCATTTTTAATTAAACCAGCAGGGAAGATTCTAATCAGACAAAGGCAATGGAATTTGCTTCATACCTTTCCAAGTGAAATAATTATTAATTCCCTAGTTTCACATTTCTCATACAGATAAAATGAAATATATAGCATGGACAGCGAAAGGAGGTTTTTATTTAAATATGGACAGGGGTTTTTTAAGCAATGCAAAAAACATTTAAGTATTTCATGGTAAATGACAAATACATAGAGATGTAAGAAATTAATAGGTTTACCACTTGCTTTTAAAATATACTTTATGCTATTAACATCTTTATGTATGTGATTGCAAGATGGTAGAATTACCTCTTATAGAGATTTCCATTGCAAAACAGATCACTGTATTTTTACATACTTCTACTGAGAAATGTTTGTTGCTGCCTACTTTGTAATACAGATGGTTCCAATATTTTACTGTGTGAACCACATTCTTCAAGCCACCATTGCTCAAACAAGGCATGATTTTTGCAATACGTCACCTCAGAGAACTGAGCTCAATTGAAAGTCTTTGCAACCTATAAGTAATCTCCCTGATTTTGATTTTCTCTCTTGTTCTGTAAAGACCATGCAAATCTGGGATTGCAGCAACCTTTTGCTGCTCACAGTTATTGCAGGCTTTTAAGCTCTGGGCTTCTTAAAAAGTCACCAAAAATAATTCAATTGAAATATTATTTTCTGTTAACATTTTTGGTGACAAAACTAGAACCCTTTTCATTATAAATTTTCAATATAATTTTTTTCATCACAAGTTTTTCCTACCAGTGCTTTCACAATTGTTTCCAAGGTAAAAGCTGAGGAACTACTTCGCTTTTTTGTTGAACTAAAAACAGAATGGCTTGGGTGGAAGTAACAGAGACCTAAAGCACGTGTCCAACTTTGCAAACATGAATAGTGCTATTGAGGCCAATGGATTTGCATACGTTCCATTAAGGGTGCACATATGTAGTCCACAACAGACTTTTTGTTCTACTAATAAAGCTACATCAGGGTATCTGCCCTCCCACAAAACTCTTGGGCAAACATTTTGCCCTACTGCCTGGCACCAGCACAGTTCCTCGCAGCTTTGCGAAAGTCTCACTCTTCTGTAGCATTTTCTTTTACAGAATTATGAAAAGGTTTCTCTTTGGTGTTAGCCTATGAGGACTGTTCAGCTGATACAAGGAAAGGCAACTATTTCTCCTATGCCTTCTCTACCTTCAGCAGAAGTGCATCAATATAAAACAGAAGCAGGGGCTTATACAAGCATCTGTGTTCACCAAATCTCACCCTACCTAGTAGGAGACTCCCTGTATTCCCTTGCTCTATGCGAACTTTCTCTTGGCATTTTTTTTGTCACGTTATACGTTGTTTGCTTTGCATTCAACAGAATTGGCTTTAATATTTTCACCTCTCCAGCACAAACCTGCACAGAAAACCAGCAGCCAGCAGTCGCAGCAACAGTGGGAAGAAAGAGTTTGGGGCCTATATTTTTCTACTAACCACTGCCGCTAAAAATACAACTAGAACCTAGCAAACAGAGCAAAGTGGAAATGATTGCTGTACATTTTTAACAAGCATAGAGGGTATAGTTTTAAAATGGGACTTTTCACCAGGTCTAGTCAAATAACCCCACCCTCCAAAAAAGGTTCTTTTGAAGTAGTATCAGGCAAGCATATGCTCTGAGCTCAGAGGAAGTTGTGGCAAAAGGAAAACAGAAAACAGTTAACCTCCATCTTGTACAGAAATCAGTGCAACAGATGTAAAAGTAAGTGTATATTTGGAACCTACTGACCCAGTACACCAGTGCTGAACCTTTGTTTTCTCTCCTTTCCAATATGACTCCATCCTGTGATTTTTGCCCACAAGGTACAGAAGACAGAGTAGTATTGTGCTTTTTCAGGATTCACTGGGAGAAACGCTTCTGCCTTGTCTTCTAATGCATCTCCTTTCCTCATGAGAGGTGAGGAAAGGTGTTATTGTAGGACAACATCCAGTATTCAGGCAATCTAAGCCACCTGACAGTCTTAAATGCAGAGATAAGGTATAGGCAGACCAGAAAGAAAAAAAAAAACAACAAAACAAACAAACAATAATATGAAATCACCCTAGGATCGGTCTTAGTCTCTCATCAACATTCAGCCGCAGTGTGAGAGCAAAGAGGAGAAAAAAAACACCCCACAGACACATGAGAAGGAGAAAAGATGAAAGGAGGCCTGAATGAAGAAAAATGTGTTATTTCTTAACTGAGCTGTGGATTAGGAGGAGGAAAGAGGCTGTGACATGGCCTGCAGCTCTTTATTTATAAGAACATGTTTCCAGTGATCTGAACCAACATCAAATGGGAGCACAGAGCTACTCTTCATCTGTTTGCGGTGCACTGGCTCCTATGCAAACTTACGGAGATACTAAGTGCAAATTTGTGTGAAAAGGCTTCTTATCAAAGGCTAGTAACAGATTTATTTCAATGCTTCATGTAGAATCTTTAAATTCAATGCTAGGAAACACACTAGAGGTTTGTAGGCTTCTCAGGAGTGAAGCACTCTTACAAGAGCTCACACGTACTATACATCAAGATCCCAATCCTGCCTCTGTGAGCAGCCCTTTGCAGTCCAGCCCAACTTCAGGAACGCAGAGACCTATGGAATGATGAACAACACCAGCAAGAACAGTTCAGACACTGATTTGATTTCTACAGCAGTAGGTGTCCATAAAAAAAAAAAAAATCTTAATACTTATAAATGTATATAAAATTTATTTTTGTATATATAAGTACTTATAAATACATATATATTCTAGTAAAGAGAAAATTGAAAAAGCTCTTATAAGCCTTCATTTATTTCCTTTTGTTAGGAAAGTCTTCCCAAAATCTTATTTCCTTTTTAAAGGACTAAGTAGGCTATTTTATTTGAAAGTCTGATCCACTCTACATTGCAAACTAGTCTTTAGTTTGCAACAAAATTTGAATATTTTCTTCCTGTGACGTAAAATTCTCTCTCCGTAAGAGCAGACCTTTATCAAAAGGCTTAGGGTTTAGGATCCATTTTGTAAATGATGGAGAAAATTTCTTAAAGAACAGTTGTGTTAAAATGGAAGTGAAAGCACTTGTATTGCTTTATGTATCCGGTTTTATATCTCTGACACAGACTGAAAATCATCCTTCTGAAACAGCTTCTGTTACATCATTACAAAACTGATCTGAATTTGACCATTCAAGCTTTTTTTTCAGGAGAAATTGAATAAATGTGTGTCCTCCTACAGAGGAGTAGATTATTCTCTTTCCTTAGCCTTTTTTATTGTTCTTCTGACTGCTGAAGGAAACAATTATTAGGACTGTCTTCTATAAATCTCTCTGTTTATATTTATATATTTTTATTTGTCTATGTTTAAGCCATACTTCTATCTCACTCGCCTTCATAGTAAGGATAGGGTTTGTTTGACACCTACTCAGAGATTCTTCATGAATTTCTGCATAACGTGCATCCATTTATGCATATAATGTTGCATTTAAATACAGAAATAATGCTATGCTATATTGGAGAAGATTGCATCCACCAAATATTTGCCAGGGTGAGATAGGAGGCTAGATAGATGGAAGCTTGGAAATGACATTAAAGGAAGGACAAGTTGCAAATTGCTTGATCAATACAGCGAAGCAATGGAGAGAAGAACTGAAAAAGTCTATATCCTATAGGGATAAGGAGGAATATGGGTCAGTGATGAGAATTCAATTGCCATAATAAAAGAGATGGAAACGAAAAAGCACAACTTTCATGCAGGGGCAATAATTGCCTTTGCATCCAATGGCTAGTGCTCGAAATAAAAAACAAAGCTATAAAAGCAGAAAAATAACATGAAAAATAATAATGAACAGTTGGGTCCCACTGTGTGTGACTGCTCTCTCTGTGCTTGTTCTGCCTCTACAAATCTCTGCCTGTGCCCAAACACATTTCTGGAGCTGGTCCACACAGTTTTTATAACCTGCTTCTAACAGCGCTAATATTCAGTAGACATCTGCACTCAACAGTTGCTTATATTCAGAGATCTCCAGGGACTGTGGAAATGCCACGAATTAGATGTTCTTGGTTTGCATGTAGGGAAACTGAGGTGTACAGAAGGCAGAATTTGCACATGGTCCCACGGGGACTCGGTGGCAGGGAGGAAAACTGCTGCCGGAGCCTCCTTAACAGTGGACTATCTTCAAGCCCTCTCTAGTGACCAGCCAAGTCCCTGTCACCAAATGTGAAGCTCGTAGGAGGGTTTTCTGCCACAGGGCAGAAAGAAGCATGCCACAGCTCTTCCCAGGCGAGGAGGCACGGCACCCATTTGTTCTGGTGGCTGAAGTGATGCTCTTCACGAGTTGTGAGGTTTTACGCAATCCCTATCTACAGCTGAGTGTCCTCACTCTTTCCTGCCATTTGACCGCACCGTTAGCTGTGTCCTGTAACACAGGCTGTCATGTGGTGTGGACTCTACTGCCAAAGCAATGAAAATGTGAGAGTTCTGTCTGGAAACATGAGTTAGCTCTGTATCTTTTAACTCCTAGATCCAGACACTGTTCTTTTCTCCTAGAGAAATTCCTATGCATCTCCCACGTTGATGGTAACACATCTCTGTGTTCAAGAGGGTGTCTTTCCTGGCATTGTATGAATCAGATGTATAAAACATGAGTCTTTCTTCTCAGCATGGGAGACTGTTGGTACAGACTCCATTATAATACAGCATCAGTTGCAACCCTTTTCATGTTCTTCATATCAAATGCAGATCTTCATAACTTCCTGACACACATATTTTGTCTACTGAAATTACCTGAGTTTATGTTCTTCCTAAAATGAAATTATTTAGGCTGTAAAAGTTTTCCAGCTATTTCCAAATGTTAGCAGAAAGACACATAAACAGGAAAAAATAAAAGTCCTTTAAATCTAAATGTTTAAGAAATTCAGAAACAAAATAGTTTTCAATAAAAGCTGAATTTTAGCCTAAGTAGGGGTTAGTCTCATATTTAAAAAAAAAAAAAAAAGTTACTTGATAGCCTTTTAAAACTGTTATATTAGTTACATTGGGGAGGGAGGTGCATTTTTAAAAAGCCTACAATGCATAAAATGTTCACGCTAATGAATTTACCTTATAAAAGATGATAAAGGATGCTATACTGAATGAGATTCACCAGTCTCATGTGAGATGACGATAGTAATTTTTTCCTTACTGTAAATCTCCTGTAGCTAAGGTCTTCCACAAAGTTTTAAGATGTAATTTTTATGTGAAACTAGTGACTTTGGAGTTCTCAATTTCAAAAATCTTGAAGAGATTAAAAAGGTCAAAGAAACGAAAGGTTTTAAATGTTATTTGGAAATTTTGTGTAGGTCAGTCAAAGAAAAGGTATTAAATTTGTTTTGGGCCAATTCCTATGGCTTTGTTCTCAGTTGTTTTTTAACTCCTATTGTCAAATGTGCTTTATCATAAAAAGCAAGAGGAATATAAAATGCTATCAAGTTGAGTTGGAAACTATTTATAATTATTTTGCATTGGTATAAACAGCTAAATGAAGTAGGGAACCAGTCCCCTACCTCTGTCTGGAAGAGACTCTAGCAAGGTGTGCATTGTACAAAGCTTCTGTTTATTTTGGACACAGTGTAAAAAGCAAGGACTAAGGTCAAGTGGCTCTAGTCAGCCAGAAAATGGGATTGCTTGTTAAAACTATACTTTCTTGCATTATTGCTTCCACACTTCTTTATTTCCTATTTGAAACACGTCAGTAGCATCAGCCTATGGCTTTAATTTGTACTTGAACTGCTTCTGCCTGCTAGTAGCCCATTCCAGTTTGTAGAAGAACAGAAAACCTGAAAGTCTAATTACAGGTGACTCTACTATCCCTCATGTGTTATTTTCATCACCAATACATGTTGAGTTCTGTTGTGTTGGGGAGGCTTTATTTCTGATGGTTTTTTATGAGACAGTATCAGCCTTGTTTCTCTCTCTGCAGCTTAACAGAATGGTCAAGGAGCTCTACTTTCACCTCCCCAGGATACAGAACAATCAAGTTGCTCCCTCCCAGCAAAGAAGGATATGTTAGTGTCATGGCAGTAAAGTCAAAGGGAAGCTTTACACTGGCTCCAGCGAAGTCTGGGTCCCACATCTTAACCAATCTGCATTTTACCTCTGTCTAGGTTCTTAAATATCCTTGACAGCATTGCATGGTAACTAGCAAAGCCCTTGAATAGCATTTAAAAGAAGTAAGATTTGATTATATTTTGTTCAGTGAGAACTATGCAGCCTTCTTACAACTCAAATACGAGTTAATGTCACTTCACGGAAAAAGAAGGAAACCAGATCATTCGAATTACAAGATTGTTGATGGATTAATTTGTGACAGAAGAAAGTGAAAGTGAGGTGGTGACAAGGGGATTAGTTAACAAGATGCAGTAAGAATGCTAGGAGAGCTGCTATTGCTTTACAAATACACTAGACTTTTTGAAGATATTGCTAGCATGACAGATAAAGGGAATGTAGCTGCATTATATATTTAAATTTTCCAAAGGCATTTGAAAAGATACGGCACAAATGGCTTGTTTTGAAAATAAAAGCCCATGTGATGAAGAGGAAGCTGCAAAATGAATTAAAATGTAAGAAGAAAGGAGGGGGAGGAAAGGAATAATGAATATAATACACTTAAAATGGAAGGTATTCTCTTGAGAAGTATCACAGAGCTCTGCAGGCTTAAACCAGGGCACTTGCACCTTGTTATTTAATCTATGTAATACTTTGCTTATAGACTCTTATTTAACTGAACTGTAGAAAATACTTTATGAGAATGCTGATGTAAAAAAATATTTTTTTAACCTTATTTATAGTATTTATACTATATTTAAAGGATGAAGGTCCTTCTTTGATATCACAGAGATGGAAGAAAATATTAGCAATAGCCTTATCATTACAAAACTCACATGTTATGGGCTTAATTGTTACAGAAATCCTTTTCCCCATCAGATACGGAAATGGCTTTTCTGTAGTATCTCTATTATGGCTCATCTTACGCTGAACACCTGGAACTTCTAGGAAAGAAATGTGTAGTGGAGTTTGTATCCCAGAGGTGTTTCCTCGTAATTAGTTTCTCATTTCTCATTTGTGAATCAGTGGCTCACTATATTCGTGCACTGTTGTGTTACTAGATATCCATGCACAGAACTAAAATGCTCCCATTAACCTTGTTCCTGCAATTTTATAATTACACTTATAGGATGTGAGAAGCACCAATATCCCATTTTTATGAACAAGGAAAAAGAGACAGGGAAAAACTTAAAGGATTAGCCTCTTAAAAGTAACAAGATGCACTATTGCAAAATTCAAACCATCACCTAATGGAATCCTCAGTTATTAACCCTCTGTGAGACTCATTAATCTAAACCTGGTTTGCCCTTTTGCAAAGAAAATGATAGAAAAGCATAGAGTAAACTGAAGTCTAAAGCACTCATGCAGAGGTAGGAGATCTGTATTCAAGTTCTGGCTCTGCTGGAGATAGACCAAGAATTTTCAGCATAGCTCTGCCGGTTTCCATCTGAGTACTTTAATCATGAAATATTTGGCTTTCCACTGAAGTGTAAGTTTATCTTATTGGAGTTACTCTGTCCTTAATAAATTATTTGGTAAGGAAAAAGAGAGCATCTCTTTAATCCAGCAATTTTCATGTATCACCTGGAAGGTCTTGCGTTAGCTCACTGCCATGAAAAAAAAGCAGAACAGTGATATGAATCCAGTTTTCCCCACACTCAAGGGAAGTGACCTTAGCACATAATCACTCTTGTGTTGGATGTACAAGTCAAAAACATTGTTCAAGAAATGTCTATTCAGATGTGTGCTTCATTAGCTCTCATTCTAAGCAATATGCCTGTTCTTGGGAAGTGTTAGCTCTTATGCAGTTCTGTCCATATTCTCCTACACAGCCTTAGACAGTGATATTGAGGATGGTATCCAAAAAAGATTTAAAACCCACATTGAGGAACCTAAGAACTACCTGGGCCAAGACACTTGCCAAAAGACACACAAGGGTAAAAAAGGAGAAACTGAACCCATCGCTCCTAAGTCTATAGCCTATGCATGAGACTTTCTCTTACTAAAATGGAAAAATGAAGAGCATGTTATGGCATCAAGTGTGATTGGTCACAATGCAATTCATCTCATGACTCTTCAAAATTTTGGTATTCTACCATCTTTTCACATTTTCTAGTTAATTTGATTTCATTTGTAGCCATAGTTTTGAAGAAAATGCAGTAATTGAACAACATAGTGAAGTAGTTGGTTTAGTAGTGGTACTTGTAGAGAAGGACAGTTCAGAGGCCATTAAATCAGGTTCAGCATGGTTTCCTAAGTGAGTTGGAGCTTTCAACTGGAACGCTATCCTCTCTCATTCCAAGCCATATTACTGCAGATGAGATCAGCAGAGGTGATTAAATCCTCTGGGCCTGATCCAACAGAAAAACTCCATTGACTTGAACAAAGCTGGGGCAGGCATTATATAAATAAGAATAACACCTGTTGTCAAGGATGTTCTTGCAAGGCCAGTTCAAGATAAATCAGTCTATGCATCCTCAAATTTAAATTTATGCTTATTTCTTCTCAAATCAAATATTGCATGCAGATATGAAGAAATTTCTTGGAAGGAAAGTTGTGCCTACAGTTAATTTTGAATATGTCCAGTATTAAGATTTACTGCTTGCTTAGGGCATCTGGACTTCATTTCTTCTCCAATATTAATCATATAACCTCTTTCTTCTAATATCCAGACATCCGCAAAATCCTTTGGAGGACAGGAAATTATGGAAGCACTTTCGCTCAGAAATTACAAAGAGATAATTTGATATAAGAGATTGTGATTTCTAACACATTTTGTATTGGTTTGCATTTTATAATTGGGACAGGATATGCTGTTACTTTGGTTTCTTAAAAATTTCTGAGCTTTAGCTTGAAAATTCATGAATCAAAGTACATAGTCCCCCTGCAGGTATGCTTAAATTCATACTCTACCTCCAGATAAATGTGCCTGTAGCTGAGAGAAAGAGAAAACATACATATGGTTAACAGTGAGCAGTCAACATGTCTTCAAGTGACTGTTTACTATGACCTTTAATGGGTGAAAGATATGATTCTAGTCTACAGACTAGACGACTATATTAGAACTAATAATACTCATTTGGCCATGAACTAAATAGCAAAATAAACTGTGCAAAACCCCAAAAGCAATTGGAAGGGAAAATAAATATCAGGAAATGAACAGATGTTAAGTAAGTTCTAGACACAGCAGTGTAATTCAAAAGATATTTCTTATGTGTTCTACTCTCCTTGAGTATCCTGATCTGTCTCCGAGGTCACTTATGTGTAATGTCAGAAGTCTTATATTTGGTTTAATGAAGGCTACCATGCTCATCAGCATGGTTTGAAGAAGAGTCACAGTCTCACTGCAAACTAAAGATGGAAAACATTGTTGACTATTACTTCTGCCTAGAAATTCAGAAGGAAGAAAAAGTCGAGCAAGACTTCAGAATCTAAGTACAGAAGAACAAACCTCAGGCTGCCTGTTTTTTTGGACAGCACAAGTTGCATTTTGATTCTTTGCTTGTCTCTCTCCCCTTTCCAACTCAAGAAAACTTCAAGGTGACACAATTTCTGTGAACCTGTTCTACTCTGCACTGAGGATAGGTTCAGGAATAATGTAGCAGACTTTGCATGGATCTCCAGAAATCCACTGGGGGAATACTGAAAACTTGCAGGAAGGCAGAGCAAACCCTCAGTGGAAGAACAGGCAGGAAACTATCCACCCATAAGCTTTCCCATTAAAGCCTCATCAATGAAAGAATAAACCAAAAAGCAGTTGTTGGTTGTGGGTTTTTTTTTCCCCATTCTGGACTACTATGTCTGCATTAGATGCTCTTGGCCATGACATGTATTTTAATTGCCTGTATAGTCCACTGGCATCTTAGGAAAGAGAACGCAAATATTAGGCCTATCAAAGCTCTTTTGTAACAAACTGCAAATGACAGAAGGTGTATCAGTTTCATTAGCTTTCAGTTTGGAACTTGAGGAGTATGCTAAGTACGGGATAGCTTTGTTGTTAGGGAAAATGTTAATTACTGAATAGCGATAGATAGATAGAGGATTGGCTAATTTTCACATCAGTATAGATGCAAAATTGTTTATGCTGGCTTATTGCTACAGGGTGGTGTTAGCTGTCAGATCCTATTGATTTCAGCTTAGATGTCTTAATTAGTCAATCCTATTGATTTCAATGAGGATGTCATGAGAAGTAATTACTCTACATTCAGCATAGTCATTTTTCTATTTTCACATCTCTTCTCTTTCAAAAAGAAGACTTTTTAAATTGCTAACAGCACTAATATCAAGAAGGCAGCCAGATTACTTGGTTTAAGAATCAAACTACACTCCTAAGACCACTTATCATCATTTTGACAGTTTTTGAAACAGACCACCAGAGCTACACTCAAAACTGTCAAAAAAAGTTGTGTTTCAATACTGCTTCTTCCCCAAGGCCTGATTACTGTTTGGTATTCTTAACTTACTTATTGAATTTTCCCTCAAGTAGTCTTTGTGCCTGAAAATTGTTGAGCTGTTCCATCATATTAGCAAGAAATGCTTGTTCTAGTATAGTACAGCAAGGACAACAAAGCTCAACCAATGTTATGTCACTTCATTCATTTTTCACCTCTTTTCACTTCTATATTTCATCTCTGACAAGATCTTCTCTATGTCTTTGTATGATCAAAGTCAGGAAAGTTAGTTTTTGGTGTACTGAATATGGATCAAAGAGTCTTTCTTTCTGAAAAGCTTACATTTGGTTAAAATCAATATACATATTTTATAAAACATTTCAGTTTAGTCTCAAGCGTTGTTTAGGTCATTCTTTAATTTAAAATTAATCACATTTTACAGACAGAAGAGCCCAAGTAAAAGTATTAATTCATGGAAAAATACTAAACACACTCAAATATAAGTATATTTTTTCAAACTGTGAGAAATGTTATCCAGAATTAGGACAGCAGAAAACATTTCTCCTGCTGCTCTTATTTAAATAATACAAAAAGGGAGAAATTTTTTAGAAAATAAAAGAATAAACCCAGCAACTATTCATGAAAGGTACCCAAGCCTGCTAGAAAGATTTTCTTTAATGCACAGAAGTATAGCACAAAATTTGGACCACACAATAGTCCTGTCTGTGTGACTCTGACTGCCTTTGCAAGTAAGGCAAAGGTCCTTTCAGTTTTTCTCTTTTACTGAGCCAGTCCAAAAGTACTCCAGTTAAGGCCAGTTGTATATCAGTGGCTTTCCGATGTGAATACCAGAAGCAGGCCCTGAGTTTTAGGACTTGGGTAGATTGTTTTAGAGGTTAGGAGTGCTAGTTTTGGAGGAAGAATGGCACAGAGATTATTAATACCTATTACACATAAAAAGCAGCAGCCTGATGTCAGGAAATTTGATGACAAGCAATGGAGTCCAGTTTCAGAGGAAATTTCAGACTTAAAAAAAAAAAGTTCCATACTTCCTTGCCCATTCTTAAGTTGCTTTTCCTACTCATAATATTGGGATTGGGCAAAGTGAAAGAAAATATAAAATGGGCATGCACGAATCAGAGAATTTTTTTCTTGGCAGATTGGGTCACTGCAACGGACTGTTCTCTGCATAGCCTTGAGGCTCATTGGTTGTTGTCTTGGAGCCTTGAAATAAAACTTCATCCCTTCCTGTTAGTCCAGAGGTAGCACTGATGAGTTGCAAGGCTGCTTCTTCCAGTGTTACATGCTTGTTTTGAGAAGTGGTGAAATAGCCTAAAGAGATTCCCTGTAGCTTATGTTCAGAACATTGTGATCTTGTGCACATCCTGCTTTCATAGAAAAATAATACTCTTTTTCAAAGGATTTATACAGTAGCAGAATGACTTGATGGTTGTTCACGGGCTAAGTTCCAACACTAGAAGAAGAAACACTGTATTAAAACCTTCTTCATTTAGACTAGATTCTGATACTTTAAGTGGATAATTCTTGGTTCACACTGTGGTACTGAATGCAAAGATTGATACTTCCCAAAGATTCTGGGAATCTTGTAGTCTACAATATCTGCCAAGACAATGAACATTTTGTAAAGCATGTTGGACCTGTTTTATATCAGCAGTAATTGTTTGACTAAGTAAACCTCTGTCATGTCCATTATAATAAATACTGGCTTATCACAGAACTGAGATTGATTTCCTAAAGTGTAAACTGTTATAAATTTATTGTTCAAGCATCATTCATTTCAGTGTTTGAATGTGATATGTTATATAATTGTATTAATATTTCATTTTATTATAAAATCGCCAGTTTCCTGGCAGGGCTTATTCTACTTGCTTCAATATGTACATTTCCCTCTTGGAATCAGATGGCTTTTGTTTTTCAGACCTTCTCAGCACCTGCTGCTTTCATTGAGATGGACAGGACTGATACAAGAAGTAACAGTACCTCAGTATCTCAGAGGATAAATAAAATACCAAACAAAATACTACCAAAAAAACCCTCAACCCTGAAGATATCTCTAGGAATCCAGTTCTGACAAAAATCTATAGGAATTGGTTTTGTTTGGGATTTTACATTTTTATAATCAATAAGTTTATTTTTTGGCACTTTTTCTTACGGTCATTTTTGAATCTTGCTATATTTGTACTCTATTTCTGTATCAACTTTTTCTTCCTTGAGATGTGAAATCTTCCCCTTTGTCTTTGTGCCTTCAATGTTCAGATTTCTCCCCGAAGCCTAAGTTGTGGAAACTTTCCATCAAGTTCAATGATACAACAAAGCAATACTCTGTGAGCTTTGTGGATATCATTTTAATACACTTCATATCTATTTCTTATTCAGGTGTGCAAGTTAAGCGTAATATGGTCATTTAGCTCTTTACAGTTACTGTGACTGTTGTATTTATAGCATGCAAGATCTAATAAGCAATAGAGGACTTCTTGCATTTTAGTGTACCCCCCTGAATACGAAGAGTATTGTTTTATATCTGTATCTACAACAAGCAGTGTTATAGAAAGGGAAGATCTCTTATTGCAAAATGACTAGGCCAGAAATAGCTTTCTGTGTTTTACCTCCTGAATTCTTTTAGGATCATGCTTACAAATTTGAGTCTAATTCAGTGTGTAAATTAGGGTGATAGTTTATAATGTGCTAAACTTTGATGATTACGATGGAAAAAATGGTGTCTTTAGATGGTACAGCAAACTGGCCTTTCCTTGGAAGAAAGAAGGCACATTTATCTTATTCTAGATATCTAAGTTTGGGTATAGAATCATAGAACCATAGAATGGTTTGGGTTGGAAGGGATCTTAAAGATCATTTAGTCCAAACCCAACACCCACCCCCCCCACCACCTACCATGGGCAGGGACACCTTTCACTAGACCAGGTTGTTCAAAGCCCCATCCAACTTGGCCCTGAAAATTTCTTGCAATGGGGCATCCACAACTTCTCTGAGCAACCTGTTCCAATGTCTCACCAGCCTCACAGTAAAGTATTTCTTCCTTATGTCTAATCTAAATCTATACACAGGATGTAAAATGATACTGGTCCATGAAGTCCTAAAGCTGCTGAAACAGTTAGAATAATTCAAAGTTCATTGTATGACTGACAGAGAACCAAGAAGCTGAATCTGCTAAGAATTCCTAAAACATTGTACCAGTCTTTATGTACATATGACAGTTGATCAATGTAATATAAAAGTATATACAAATATAATTCAAATGTGTATGCTTCATAATATGCATATTTTATTTAAATAAACTCACAAATATACATATTTAAAGTAAATAAGAATCTAAAAATTATGCAACAGAATATTTTCTATCAAAAATATAATTCTGAAGGGCCTGAACATCCATACACATCAGAGTTCAATCCTTTCTAGTAATACCAAGTTGTTTTTATTTCTCTTTTAGATTGTTTCTGTCCCACTAAAATGAATTGGAGCTGTGCATTATTTTGTGTGCTGATGTGTATGAGAGTTATGTGTTAGAAATATGGCATTGCAATTTCTTATTCATCTCCTATACAAATCTTTGGCCTGTGGAGTTCTTATGAAACATTTGGGTTGTAACCTAAAAAATTAGGTTATTAATATCCATCTGACATCTCTTCATGAATAAGTCAAAGATCAAAAGCAGCAAATTTAAAAATCTCCATTTTATCTGTGGTCAGATAGATACTATGAATAATAGGGACTGTCAAAGGTGACACTGAGCTAATGAGTAAAGTCAGAGACAAAACACTGTAGGGCTAGAAGCAGGGGCTGTATGCATCCTGCAGCTCCTGGACTTCCCTAATTATTGCAATTGCATGCAATTTTTAGGAATATATTAAACAAAGTTTCAAGTAGGAAAGACTGTTCCTTACATTAGAGCTCCTCTGGGTGCTGGGTTCCAGATTCATTTGATGCTCCTTGGCCACAGCACTGCCACAGCATTGCCCTCACCCCAGCTATGGGACCCCTCATAAGCTGCTGGCCAACTAAGGAGCATACTGAGTCCTAGAGATGAAAAAGTGGCCATCACATGGAGGTGAGATTGGAAGCAAATATGTTTACAGAAAAAAATATCCTGCTCTCATGGACAGTTCCTCTTTTTCCTCAGGGGAAACTTTTTCTAGTTTTACTGCCATAGGTTCCAAAGATAATAATTACAGTTTTCTTTCTCTCCTCTGCTCCTATTTTCACATCACCAAGAATCATAAGCAGTGTTTTCTTACTTGTCCTTTTAACTGTGTTGAAATTCACTTGTTCATTCCTATTTCTCTTTTTTGTCTCTCGCTGAGAGAAAGACTGTTTACTACCTCCACCCTTATAACTTTTGAGTTACTTATAGACTAAAAAGGCTTTTTGGAAGACCAAATGTATGTCTGCTTTCCTTTTCTAGTATTTTGTTAGTATGGTTAGGAGAACTCTAGTATATAAACCTCTGATTCTCAGATCACTTAATCCCAGGTTTAAATCTTTTTGAAACACAAAATTAGGTGGTGTTCTACTGAGTCAGTTCTTCAAGATGTGATTTTCTTTATGGAAGTGAAGTGGGTTATAATAAAATGAAGGGACCATCAAACTGGCTCAAAATTGTGCATTTAATTTCTGCATTTTTTTTTCTTCACTGTGCCTGTTAAGATTAATATACCTGTAAGTCTCAATACAATTTTATACGGTTTATTCAGGAGAAAGACATATATTGTCTCTTTGTCAGTTGTGTAAGACCTGATACAAGGAACAACAGATTCTCTTGATTATAGCTCAAGTATCTGCATGTCAGTATGTTAAGCTGATTGACCTCTATGTGTCTATCTTTCAGTTTGTGTAATTCTTATTTTGCCTTGATCACTTCTCCAAGCAACACATACAGACTAAATTGTGCAGTTTTTTAGCATTTGTGGCCAGATGATGTCCTAATCTCTCCTCTAGAGGAGGCATGAGTCATTTGTGGCCTATGCTGTTCCCCAGCTCCCATGAACCCTGGAGGGTCAGATGGACTTTTCTGTTGGGAGAGAGAGGGCCAAGATCTAGAGCACAGCCTCACATTGAAACCCAGAGGCTCACACTGAAGCAGGCATTGAAGCTGGCAGAATGCATGAGGCCAGATACAGTACCACACACATCTAGCTCTATTGCAGTGGCCCTTGAAGGTCTGGGTGGAAACAAAAATGTTCCCCAGGCATAAAGAAGTCGGCCAAGCCTGTAAGGCGTAGAAAATCAGAGTAAGTCAGTTATTGTTACTGAGGTGGTATCGGTTTGTCAGTGTACCAGCCCTGGAGAAAAATTGGCTCTAGTTAACTCCCTCTCATGATGCATTTGTATGGACACAAGTGACAGAATCACATGATGCTTTGCTTCCACTGGGCACTTGCTCTTTCAGTTTTTTCATGGAGAATTTTGCCTTATATAAGTCATATCAGCTGCCCCAACTAGTATTTGTATACTAAATAAAGGAACTAAAATCCAAAACAAACCAAAACAAAATCCTCATCCAACTCAAAGCTAGGCACAGAATTGTTTAGTGTTCATGAAGCTTCAAGTCAGGTCTTGAAAAGGGTTTCACATATCCAATTAGTCCTTTCTTCAAGCCTAAAAATTGACCTTACTTTCTGAGGAAAAAGTAGGGGAAGATGCCAGGCTACTATGGAAATGCATTTCTAGTTAGTCTTTTGAGGCCTTCTGTCTAGTTACTTCAACAAGAGTCCTCTTAGTTTTTTCTGGAAACTCACTGGATGCCACTGCAGCCATCTCCCTGCAATCCGTGGTTTTACAGAAGGCTAGTTTAGTTGTACCACATTTTGTCACCATTTGGGGCATGAAAGCAAACCTGTCCTCAAGGAAAATGTAAATAAGTTGGAAAGAAAAGGATCTGAACCAAATATTTTGTTGCACAGATGAATGCTTATAAAGATGAAGTGCCCAAATACAAAGAAGTCTTTTAAGCTGCATTAACTACTACAGAAAATAACAAATGGAAGGGAAGAAGGCATTCTTTCAGTCAGCATATACTTACTAGAAACAGGCCCACCAGCCGACTTAACATTTGTCAGAGTGATTCTGGCAAGAACCCCTTAAATCATTGTTACCTCATCTTTCAAGTATTCTGGGGTTTATTGAATAATTATGAAGAAGACCATATACTGTTGTCCACTATTTTTTCTATTACTACCATCAGATAGGGCATTTGCATAACTAATTCACCAAGGACTATTGTTTCCAGTTTGTCCTAGGTTCTGGTTTCTGCCTGTTTTCATTGGTGCCCTAAAGCATTTCATAGTTTTGTTGCCTGAAAAAAAAAATCAACTGCAGCTCTATATTTACCTGATCATTCTCACATGGCAAATTCAATCAGCAGAATCCATTCTGCAGCTGCTTGTTTATTTTTCGGTGGTGGTGGTCAATTACACAGTGACAACTGTCAGGACACTGAAACAAGACTGTGTTCCCTAACAGGGAGGTCAAATGGTATTTCAGCTAGTAAGTAGTAGAAGCTCAATTAGTACATGAATCATTTAAAACCAAATTGAACACAAGAGTCAATAACATTCTTTTGGGAGCAATCTTGCACTTGCAGGGGGATCTGTCTACTTAGTGAGGTAGCCTCAGGGCTGCTCTAACCTGTGCCTGAGGGCTGACCCTGTACACAGCAGCCCCAGGATGAGGATAGAGCTTAGGTAAGAGTTCCTCTTCCTGTGCATTTCCTCCCTCCCCTCCAAACTGGACCCTGCAATTAGCCTTCACACCAGGAGGTCTGGCACATGTATCAGCACTTTGTTCCTTAGCCACTTTTTCACCATCCAGTTGCTTAAATCAGACGCCACAGGAACATGAGACTGAAATAATCCATTTTAATATCATTGCACAGGCTTTCTTTTTATTTTTTCTCTTTTCTTATGCCCTTCTTACTTTACCAAGAATTGAACTCTACCATTTCATAGTCTCTAAGCCCAAGATGGCCTTCAACCACGACATCTTCCACCAGTCCTCTGTTCGTAAACAATAGGTCAAGCGAGGCACCTTTCCTGGTAGGCTCACTTCCCAGCTGTGTCAGGAAGTCACCTTCCACACACTTCAGGAACCTCCTAGACTGTTTCCTCTCTGCTATGTTGTATTTCTAGCAGATGTCCATTAAGTTCAAGTCCCCCATGAGAACAAGGGATAGAGATTGCGAGACTTCTGCCACGCGCTTGTAGAATGCTTCATCTACCTCTTCATCCTGGTTGGGTGGTCTATAACAGATTCTCAGCAGGATATCTGCCTTACTGGCCTTCCTCCTCATCCTTAACCGTAACTTACCATCACAATCATTGAGCTCTATACAAGTTAGCACAGACATACCTGGAAATGCTAGCTTGGGTCTGAATGCATATCAATGTATTATATCTTCGAGCTTAATGTTGTGTTGACATAGGTATAATGCTAGGAGAACTAGAGTTGGCAAGGCAGTGAGAGCTCAGAGGTGGCTCAGAAGTTGCAGTATCATCCTGCATCATTGAATACAGATAGGACCAAAGAAGGGCTGAAGACCCAGCTGCCATCCTCAACATTCTTCTCTGCCTAACATCAAGGTCCCATTAAAAAGGCTCCTACATGTTTATTTGTATACACAACCAGAAGCATCTTAGCCTCAATAGCTTTGAACTTGATCAAGTTTCCTCATGGATGTTCAAGAAAAGGGATGAAGAAGGTGGCGACATCCTATTCTGCCTTTTAGTTGCTAGCTCAGTGGTTAGCACGCATGCAAATTCCCATGTAGATACCAGGATTAGAAATATTTAACTTTCCAGCTCACTGCCCACTGGTCAAATTCTCAGTCTTGATTTAGGGGTTCTGTCCTTACCCTGCTTGCAGACATACTTTCAATGACAACCGTGGCAGCTAGTAGGCTAACTGATGAGTCCTCTGTGTTTTCCAGTAGTAAATGAAGACAAGAGGTTTCATGCTTGTTCCTCAACGGGTATGTGTTCAGAGACACTGAGTGTCTCCACTCAAGACGCATCCCTCCCAGCCCTGGGTGTTTCAAATAGGTCAGCCCCTTGAGTTAGAGAGAGATTCTATAGATACAAGATTGGGCTAGGGCTTCCACAAGAGAAAATATATCACTGCTACTATAAAGATCTCATCTTACTCTTTTCAGTGATTTATATACTGCTAGTGTATAAACCTTTTTGTCCCTATATGAACTGTAAATGGTAGCCACATTTTTTTCAGATATGACAGTCTCATGCAGTAGGTTATTTTTTTCCATTAGAACACATGCCATTAAATCCATTATCCTTTCTAGTCTCTCTGTCAGTGCAATCTATCTCTTTGCTTTGCTACAGTTAATGCCACTATTAATTAATCTTATCCTTAATTCATACCTCGTATGTTTTTAAAGTAAATGTAGAGCTTGTAATGAGCTGGACTGACGGATTTTGAGATCAAAGGCACAGATCCTCAGAGATACATGTGCATTTTATTACTATTTAGGTACCCAACTTCCATTGATTTTAGTAGTAGTTAGGTGCCAAAATATCTTTGCAGATTGGTGCCAAATTCACATATTAGGTATAATGCAAAATTTCCAGCACTAGATTCATTTTGAGGGAGCTTGTGTCCAAAGATGTCAGAACATAGAACAGACCCTCATAGTCCATTTAGTCACAAACTTTGCTACATAGATGTGAGTGTAACTTTACTTGCAAGTGCAATTTTGTGAAAGGACAAGCGTTTCTACCCAGTTGATGGCTGAGCAGTCAGTTCCACCAGCAATTTATAGGCAGTTGGAAAGAACTACTTGCTCCCTTCAAAACTTTCACCAATGTCCAGGGATAAAAATCAGAATTTTCTATCTGTGATTAATTTTGTATTCAATTATGAGGAGGTGGGGAGCCTTTGCAATTTATACAGGACTCAGCTCAGTCTGCATCTTGTCTTCTTACATTGCTTCCTGTTGATAGGAGAGAGCAGCTGTCCCGCTGGAAGTGGTTGTGTTTCTTAAAATACTGTGGCTGAAGCAGCAATAATTTGTATGGTGGGCTGAAGCACTGCACCATTTTCCATTCCACAGGGTAGCATGCAGTGGAATGCCGCCTGTCCCTACATAGCACAGCGCGCTGGAGTGTGCTCACCTTTAAGCAGATAAGCAGCTCCAATGAAGTCAGCAATGACTATGAAGTTAAGCATTGCATATGTGCTGTTTTGAGTCGGGTCAGAGCGCTAAGTGTTTTTTTCAGATTGTATCTTAAATGTCTTAGCAGCCCGAAGAGCTCTACCTCATGCCCTGAGAATGGCTGCTTACTCATGTACACTAGATTACATTAGGGAGTAATATCCAGATACTCCTAATTTCTATATGAACAGAGGCAATAGGACCCCTGCTATCTTTCCTCAAGTTTGCTTAGTTATACATCAGAGTTTGATTAAACTCAAAGGTAGGATTGCTATGCTCTTTATCAAATTTTTTCTTCTGATAATGCTGTAATGTTTTGTATAGTGTCATAATATTGCACTGTAATATTTTTTCATATTAAAAAAGCAAAAAGCATGAATAAGAATCATTCCAATGGAGGAGCTTTAGTGGAGCCTGAGCTGTCTTTATTCCACAGAAAGTAACTCCCTTCCAGTTACAGGGTGATGTAGCCCTACAGACTGCTGGAGCAGGCATTCTGCTGCTCCCTTCTTACATTAGGGGTCATTTGCTCCACTTAGCCTCATTACTACCGAGGACACAAGTCACGTGGGACTGACCGAGCACTCTCAGTTGTGTTCCTCATCATTTGAAATGAAAGGATATTAAAGGAGCTTGACACTATGCTTCAAAGGTCAACAAAAAACTCTCAGTGTCCCCATATATAAAGCAAATGACAGTGGACAATGGGCACAGCTTTGTCTCCTGTGCTGATTGTAGTTTAAAGCAAAGTGACAGAAAATAATGAGGTTTAAATTGGTGAATTGGTTTGTGTGTACTGGGGTTAACCTGTAATACACATTGCACCCAAATTACAGAACTTCAGAGACAAGCAGCTTTAAAGCACTGCAGCACACACTGTGGCTGCACTAATACCTCATTTATAGAAATACTGGTATTCCTCATTACTGTCCTGCAGTCACATGTGATAAACTTAGATTAAAATCTTACACTAGCTTGCAATAAAATTGAATGGTATTAGAAAATGAACACTGCTGAAAACTTATTTTAGTAAGGTGAGTGATAGAGAAAGAGAAATGCATCAGCTAAGATCTGGACCAAATGTTACATTTTTACTAATACTTCAGCAGTAGTATTTATGAATGAACTAAAGTACAAACAGGCAAAGGATGACTCATGCATTTATGTTTTTTAAACAAAAGAATAAGGTTAAATAACTATGCTACTTCCATCCTTCCAAACACCTCCATAACAATCCAGATGTAGATTGCGGAGAGAAAATGAGTGACAGCGTATAGAGCTTTGTGTCACCATATGTCTCCCTGTGACATGAGGAACTACCATGCAGTCGTTAACATGTTCAGAGGTCATAAACAGTAAGCAGTGAGTTCAGCAGCAGTGAATAACAGAAATGACAGGATGCTCTGCATCCTTCTAAATCTGCTGCTGTTTTCTCTTGCCCTTTCTAGTTTTTCTAGTCGGTGCTTTTTTTTTACACCAGAAAACTCAGCCTGAGCTCACATGGAATGAGGCTAGCAGCGTGACAACACAAGTCCCGTAAGCTTGATGGTTTCAAGGATTCTCAAGCACAGGATTCAATATAAATTAAGCTGTAAATAAATAAGGACTCTTACTCTGGGAAAGATAAGATTCAGGTGAGAGAGAGGACAGAGCAATGCAATTAATAGTTATTACACTAAAGAACCTTTATCACCAGCAAATGATATTATTAGGGTTGAAGACAGTAATTTGAGCAAATAGTTCCATTCACGTGCTTTAGCCGAAGTTCGTTCCATGAGTCTATGTAGTGTGCTGACAGAGGCATATTCTTTGGGTCCGACTGTTCCCACTGCTTTGGCTATTTTTTGGCCTTTCAATGTTTTCATTCACTGCCCCCACTCCCTCCCAGCAGGCAGAACAGGAAGAAAACACCTAACATAGCATGGTCAATTTCAAGCATTTAAAATTTGAAAAGAGCACTCAAAATACCAGAAACATTGACTTGTATAAAAAATCAATAAGCTGAATTATTTCCAAGTGAAAATAATATTCCTTCTGATTTTTCTGCCTGTAAATTCCATTGTTTGAGGAGGTTCTCCATTAACCATAATGCCTGGGATTTTGCTCTGACCATGACAAAAAAAAAAAAAAAAAGACTCCTTTTTGCATGCTTACATACCTCCAGAAGCTGAGGCATTGCAAAAGGCAATACAGCAGTTAGTTCCTTGGCTGACTGCCCTTCTGTGCTCATCAAGCCTTCTTGAATCTATCCTCTTTAACTGGGTACCCTTGAGACTAACAACACTTTATTTTTTTAAGGGATTTTTTTTCCCACTATTACCCCTATCTTCAAAGTGCAAATTTCTCCTTAAGCAGATGTTTCCTTCTCTAAGTCAAAAGCTGAAAGCTCCAACAGTGCCTTCCTCACGATCAGGGAGATGTGGATTCCTCTCCTGCCCTCCAGAAGGACTCCATCCCTATTTTCATTTTAAAATTATTTGTTGGTTAATGAGCAGCACCTCAGGCTGTCAATCTCTGAACAGACACAGTGTCACAGGGATGGAATCTCTGGCTCTATGTATTTAATCACACAATGCAATTTTAATCAACCCACAAAAAAACCCCACATTAAAATAGAGGACAGATCGTGCTACAGTTAAATTGTGATTTTGCTGTTGAGATAAAAAATGGATATTAATGTTCATGTTGCAAAAGAAGAGTGTAGTTCACAGCACATAAATGAAATATATAAAGTTTGTTATTTTATAATACATCTGTCTGCATATTTTAGAGTATTGTTCAGTTTTATTACATTTTTGATCAAGACTAATGCTCATTAAAAAATCTAATACGACAATGAAAAATTTTATATGGAAAATTCTTGTCCTCTATTACAATTGCTATCTGCTCCACTTTTTGGAAACCACAGCAAATTAGTCTTGGGCCATGGTAATCTTAATTATATCTTGGAATGGATGATGTTGGAAATATATTGAATAAACTCTTTTGGTGAGATTGCCTTTGCCTCTTAATGCAAAATCTCTATGTTCATATGCTTGCATTATTTAAATTACAAAAGGCAGGCATCTGAAAAATGGCATGCTTTGTTGGGCAGTCATATTCATGAAAATTCATTCCATTTGGGGGGGTCAAAAAAACAGTGGGGAAAAAAAACTGCCTGCTGATCAAAACTGCACCATTTCATTTAAGCAGCAAAATTCATAGATTCAAAAATAAATTATTATATGATCTCAGAACTGTGTTTCCATGAGTTTGGCATACTTTTACCGAGAGAGCAGTTGTAACCCAATCTATTTAGTTGTTTTATTTCAAAAAGACAGGAAACAGGGGCCATTCTAATAGCTGACACAAGCACTCTGCAGATCGAGTGGCTGATGCTACCTATGAGGGTGACAGATGAGAACATCACCAAGTCCAACGCTTTACTTTTCTCCAAAGTTTTATCGAATTGAAATGGTGCCTCTGTACACAACTAAAAACTTGAGCAAGCTTTCATCTCATCTCAGTTGGCCTGTGAGAAGCATGAAATAAAGCATGACTTCACATAATGGATCAGCTGCTACCATGATCACTTTGCAAGGTGACTCTGACTGCTGGCATCATAGCATCAGCTGGACACTTGCTATTTTGCAGTGTTCCCAGAATGGGGGAACTTGCAGAGCTGCTCCACGAAAAGTGGTAAGGACACGTGCACATGCAGTGCAGCTGATGCAACTGCTAGGTCCAGCTGCATCACATGCAACAAGACACTATGATAAAAGGGGATTGGTGATAGTAAGCACTGCGATGGGCTACATGGAGAGTCCTGTTTCACTCCCATAGCATTATTGCCCATTGATAAGGAATGTACTTAAACAACACTTAGAGAAGGGTCTTTGAGCAGTGATGCAGAATGTGCCCAGGTTGGCCTGCCCTGCAATCCTCTGGAGAACCAACAAACTGTCTGTGGGAACTGGCATGCTAAGCTGCTGGGACATGTTTCATACACTGCTCCAGAAAAATTGTAAAGGAGTCAGCTCTTTCAACTTAGCCTGATATTTGCAATGTACAGGTGACATACTGGACCACAAACCAAACTGTATTCAACAAAGCTGTCTGATCTTATACCTCCACCACAGAGGTTCTCATAATCTCTTAATGAAATTGATGGTGTTATCAGATTTGTGCAGGCCTTCTTTCCTTCCTCCGTTCACTAAATTCCCTTGAAAAAATATAGCGCACCTTGTAATATACTTTATTAAAATATTTTTCTCTAACCACTCACTATCTCCTTTAACTTCTTAAGGGAATTTAACTCCCAGAGAAACATCTCCCTGAACAATCTTCCATAGAATCATAGAATCTTTAAGGCTGGAAAAGACCTCCAAGATCATCATGTCCAACCATCAGCCTACCACCACCACGCCTACTAAACCATGTCCTGAAGTGCTATGTCTACACATTCTTTGAACACCAGTGACTCCACCACTTCCTTCAGCAGCCTGTACCAGTGCCTGATCTTTGCTGCCATATTTCCTTGAAGACATTCAGGATTCTAAAATTGAAACAGCAACCTCTGTCTGTTTGGCCAACTTACTGACAAAATAGCAAAAGAGATTACATGGGAGGCCAGACCCCACAAAGCCCTGGAGCCTAATCAGACACATGGGGTTCCCAACCATTCATAGTGTCCTCTTGCTACAATAAGACTCAAAGAGACCAGCCAGTGCTGTTCAGATCCAAGTCAAAGAAATTCAAAAAACATGGATTTCTAGGCTTTATTCTCTAGTCTCAGAGCACAGTGTTTGAGCTTCAGATTAAAGACTGGCTAAAGGAAAATCTGCAACACTTGGTGCTGTTGTAATAGTTTAGCCCTGCTCGGGACCAGACTTCGCAGTTTCTCTCTCACCGCCTCCACCTTCTGTGGGAATGGGGGAGAGAAAATATAATTTTAAAAAGGCTCAAGGTTTCAGATAAGGACAGGGAGAGATCCTTAAAGTTACCATTATGGGCAAAACAGACTCGCCTTGCAGAAAACGATTTGTTTATTATTAAAACCAAAGCAGAATAATGAGAAAGAGAACAAAATAACTTCCCCCAATCCCTCCCTCTTCCCTGGCTTAACATTATCTGTACCTCCTCCCCACCCTGAGTGGCACAGGGAGGAATAGGGAATGGGGGTGACAGTCAGTTCATAACTTGTAGTGTTATGCCGCTCCTTCCTCAGGGAAAGAACTCCTCACATTCCTCCCCTGCTCCATCATGGGGTCCACCCCACGGGCCACAGTCCTTTGCGAACTGCTCCAGAGTGGGGTTCTTTTCCATGGGGTGCAATCCCTCCAGAATGGCTGCCCCAGCAGGCCCTTCGTGGGCCATAGCCTCCTTCAGGCCTCCACCTGCCCTGGCATGGGCTCCTCCACGGGCTGCAGGTGGATCTCTGCTCCTCCGTGGACCTCCATGGGCTGCAAGGGGACAGCCTGCTCCACCATGGGCTGCACCATGGGCTGCAGGGGAATCTCGGCCAGGAGCAACATTACTCCTCACCTTCCTTCTTCACTGACCTTGGCATCTGCAGCCGTTCCTCTCACAAGAAATTCTTCACGATTGGCTCAGGCAGATGCCTCTCAGGTTCTCTTCACATCTCATCTCCTCTCCACTTCTCTCGGCTGGGTGGGCTGAGTCAGGTCCAGATGGCCGCCTGGTGGAAGGCCAAAGGGTGAGGGCTGCAAGACCCACAAGGCTCGCACCTCCCCCTCTCTGCCCCTGCCCAGCTCCTTCACATCTTCTTCTTTTTTCTTTTATTTATCCTTCTGAAATATATTCTCACAGAGGTGTTATCAGGGAACATTCTGCTACGAATTGGCTCAGCCTTGGCCAGCGGTGGTTCCACCCTAGGCCCGGCCAAGTTCACTGGACAAAGGGCAAACTACTAGCAACTTCTTACAGAAGCTTCCACTCTCACTAAAAAAAACCAGGACAACTGTTCACCCTGTGAAGCACACCTCATCATGTTAGACACTCGTGGCATTCACCCTTGCAAAAGGAAGAAATGGTGTCAGGCCCAGAACCATCACAGTCACAATTAAGAGCTCTGTTCTGGTGGAAGGCTGCGCCAACATTATGTGACCTGGAGCAGCTGTCACATCAGGCACTGTTAGTGAGGCAGCAACAACCCTCTCAGCCCCATCAGTAAATCCAGTGTTGATGTGGCATCTTTGTCTGACACTGAACTCAGATGAACTACCAGATAATGTCAGTAGCAATCATAGCTCCACCACAACATTAAGGAATAGAGATTATTGTCATAAGAACATTTTTTAGGCATAACATGCTTATTCCCTCAAATTGATGAGATTTTGTCCATCCTGTTTAGGGGCTATTTAGGTATGCTGGTATTCAACAAGAGTTATTTTCCTCTTTCCATCTTGTGATGGAAGACAGAAGTTCCATTTCACATTTCCTTTATATTTCATTTCTGTCTTTAAGTTTGTTACCCTTTCATAGAGATATTTTCCATTTCTATGAGAAATCAGGCATGATTTAATTTAATTTTTATGGAAGAGTTTTAAAATATATATTTCCTGCAGTTTAGCACCTTTACTCCTCTCTGTAATCAAATTTACATTTTGACTTCATAGAGGGCTCTTTATTTACAAGTAAACTTTCCAATTAATGAAAATATTTGGATTTGCCACAGAACAGAAGGAACCAGAAGGAAGTAGTGATCAATGCCAACCTTGATGACAACCATGTTCCCTTTCTTTTTATATTACAAACCCATCAGAAGACAAAGAAACCTGCTAACAAAATTACTTTAAATTTTGGGATAAATACTTTATTTCTTTTTTTTTTTTTTTTTCTCCTAGGGAGAATAAAGGGAAAGAGGAAATCTAGTGTTTCTACATCAAGGACAATATGAAAAATGTAGACATTTATAAACCAATACAGAAGATTTATGAAAGACTTACTGGAAAATGTGGAGCTAAATATTTTTTTCCATATATTTTAGCATAAGTAACACAACTAGAAGTAGTCTGTTAGAAAGACATAAAAAAATTTTAGTCAGTCACAGACTGATAGACTTTCTTCAGGTGAAAACAGAACTGCCAAGTATACAGATATTAACAAAGAGCTATAACAGATTTTCTTCTTATATTCTGAGAATGTTACATTTTCTGTCACAGAAGGTTCCTGGAACTCAATAAATACCTTCAATCACATTCAGAATTCCTCAGCTGGGAGGAATTTTGGACAATGATTAGAACCGAAAGTTAATATACCCATCTTTCTCTGTAAAATATACACTCCTGATTCACCTATTGGAGTTGTTTGCAAAGTTGATTTATGGAAATCCTTAAAGAGTCTGTCAGCACTTCATGGCTCTTCATGGAAGATGTAGAGGGTTTTCCATGTTTTCTCCATTGTAGGCTGAAACAAAATCTCTTCTGTTCCCTAAAATCATTGAGTTCCTTCACCCAAGTCAGCATTTACAAGTAAAGGGCAGAGAAATCCTTCACCTAGAGTAATCAGCCACAGACACAAATTTCTCAAAGTGACCTCAAGATCTCCAGCAATCAGAAAAGAAGTCTCTTCTGCCTTCCATGGCAGCTTTGCCCTGCAGCTCTATACTCCAGAATAGAGCACATGTGAGCAAAATGACAATAAATAATGATGCACTAGAGCAACGAAAGGGAGTGATTTGTTAAGTTATCCCTGTCCAGAAAAAAAAAAAAAAAGACTGTTGAACATATGCTTCGTTTTAAACACAGATGGAATTAAGCATGTGCTTCAATTCTTTTCTGAGTCAAACTAAAAATTGAAAACCATAGCTATGTAATACTTTTCCATGTTACAATAGAATCAACTAAAATGTTGCCATCATATTCTTTCATATTATTTCAATATCCTGCTTGAGCAGGGGGGTTGGAGAAGATGACCTCCAGAGGTCCCTTCCAACTTCAGCCACTCTCTGATGCCGTGAATATTGTAGAGATGAAAGCATGTTTCAGTTTCATACTTATTCCTAACAAAAGCAATACAAAGCATTGTCATTGTTTGTGTAAATAGTTAAAAAAATTACCAAAAAGGCAAATGTGTTATTTGGATCATTCATTTGTCTTTATTGAGCTTTGATGAAAAACAGTCCATTTGAAATATTTCCAGCAACTATTTCAATTCCAAATGCTCAACACAAAAACTTGGTATCAGAGTTCAAACATATAAAGTTACATCTCATTATAATTTAATATTTAACAAAGCTAATCATTTCTGATTTTTCATAATTAAGTTTACAAAAATAATGTTACATTTATAAAATAAATCAGCTCTTCCCAATAAATTACAGTGGTGCTTTTCTTATTCAAAAATGTAATATATGGTACAAAATAGATAACAACTTTTTGTCAGATAAAATACCAAAGCATATTTTTCATCCAGTACATTTTGGCAGTGTGTGAAAACATTTTATTGTACACTTGCTATCTAAAGTACAGTGTGAAAACTAAACCCATTAAGCTATTATGCACATTGCTTATATAAGGTAAGGGTGGCCAACTTGGGTACTATTTTTTATTTCCAGTTAAATGTTTTTAGTCAGACAAATACTGCCATGTTTATGCAACTGACTTAATTAATCTGACCCAGGAAAGTAATGCAGATCCAGCTTGAGCCAAACACTCTTTCTATGACAAGTACACAAAAGTGACCCACATCATCAACTTTTGGGCTGCTCAGTATCTCTCACGCATTCTTTACCTTTGTGTTTCCTCACAAACGATTGTTGGCCAACTTGTAAAAATAGCACAATATGGATCCCCCTAAAGTTAGTGGCAAAACTTTGGTACTTTATTCTGTCATAAAAACTCATACTAAAAGGGACTTGTAAAAAGAGCAATGCATTGATAAAAAATAAACAGTAACCAGCAAAAAAAAGAAAAACACTCTAAAAAGCAAAAGGTAAACATTAAGAGCTACTGTATGCAGACTTTACAAAAGCAACTACTTTAAAATAACATAAAGAAACAGAGCTTCTACTTGGTGGTAAGTGTATTCTCATTAAAGCCTTTTGAATGTTCAGGTCAGCTCAGCATTTATCTTGTTGCATTTCCTGCCTGCAAAAATGTATCTGAAGAATCATATTAGTTTATTTGAGCAACATTTAAAAGACAGAGGTTTAACTACACCATCTTTGGATGCTGTGATTAATGCAGGTGTCTGGTTCAGGATGATCATCTCACCTTGCAGAATTTCAGACTCCACTATATTTTATCTTTGCAATAGTTCAGTTTTATTATCTCTTTTTTTTTCTCTGTTTCTCTCTTATGCAACTTCTGGGAAGAAAGTCTACTTTAAGGTACTAAAGGAAAATAATTCCTGACTGGAATAAATAAAATGTGCAAAGTGGTGACTTTCTTATGATGTCAGTATTGTATGAACAACAGATCACTTTATATATCATAATAGACCATTTTCACAAATTGTAACTGAGTGAATATATGTCCAAGTGATCATGTGTCACAAGGTTCCCTTTGTGCAAATCCACAGAGGGTCTGAATCCAGATGGGCTATTATAGACTCCAGACACAAAATTTAGTCAATTTTGGGTCTTCCTCCAAGACTGAAGAGGAGAAAGAAGAAGAGGAGAAGGGGACTCATCACAGTAAGTCAATTCATCCCAGGCTTCTCAAAACTCTTAAAAATCCAGAGAAAGAGTATTTGGTGTGCTGGCTGTCTTCTGGCTTGAAATACCATGGCTCAAACCAGGAACATCTGGAGCTGAACTCAGGCACATCTGCTGCTTGAGTTAGTAAGCCACACCTCTCCAGACACAGTGCTAGGACATGACTACAGCTACTCTGTAGGTGAAGTTTTAGAGGGATTGCTGAAACACGCATTCATCAGCAAGTTAGACAAATAAACACAATGGCTACATTTACACTAGTAATCCAAATAGTACAAAGTCTATACTCTAGCCCTGAGGTCAAGTGGCATGGTCTGGCCGTATTCATAGATATACTCTGCATCCCTGAAGTGAGGTAGCCATATGCAAAGCGCCTAGTGAAAAGTGTCCTAGACTGGCCTAATTTCCAAAATGCGACCAGAAATTGTCTGGGAGAGTACTATTTAGTCCTTAACAAAAGGATACCAGTTGCTGTTCCAGCAATTTAGCAATATAAATGCCTGCACCCATGCCTCAGTACTGTCCAATTGACTGATATAGATATTACTGTGCATGCAAAATTTAAAAGTCCTCAACATATTTGCATGTGGTAGGCCCTCTGATTCATATAAACATGTAAGCAGGGAGGATTCAAATCTTCTGTTGAATTTTTACTTGAAAGAGATGGGTTTTTTTTCAAATCAGGATTTTTTTTTTTAAAAAAAAATATTATTTCTGCCCACTGTTTTCTTTTTATATAATACATGTGCTTTGTTTGGTAGCCTACACTTTTACTATTTAAGGAATCTTGACTTTTGTTTGATTAACCCACTTTTTCATATCTACAATTCACAGCTAAACAAGCACTAACCAGTTCCATCACAATGAAAAAATTATATACACATCTAAAACAATAATATTAAGACAACAACTAAAACAGGAAATAAAAAATTAATCTGTGCAGTTAAAAGATCTAAAAATAGTATCAACCTCTATACATATTTATCAGACTGCAGCATCCACAGTTAGGGTTGTATGTGGCAGTCAGAACAATGAGTATTCCTTTCCAAATCATGAGGTGTTTTAAGAAACACCCACAGTAGTGGCTCCTGAGGAAATAATTTCCTTATTATCCTGAGATTTTAAATGTGCAAGTGTCCTACCAATTTATCTAGTGCATAAAAAGAAAAGAGGGGAGGGGCAGGAGGGGAGGGAAGGAAGGAAGACAGGGAAGGAGAGAAGGAAGGAAGGACAGACAGATAGATGAGCAAGACAAACAGCGAAACATTATCACAACGGTTTTTGTTTCAAAATAGACTGCTGTGCAATGACTGAAGCCTGATTTGTAGACATTTTGTATTCTTGCCCAGAGCCTTGAGGAGGGGAAGGTAATGGAGTTTCTGGAGTTGCTGAAAAAGAATATAGGAAGAATTACATATTTTTATATTCCAGCCTACTCCACACACAAACATACCTACTACTGCCCCCAAAGGAAGTTCTGTTACAATTGGCATGCTAGGTAAATAGGATATTTTAATTATCAGAATTTTTATTTTATTAAAAACTGTGCATGTGAAACCAATGATATATCAGAATGGTGCTGAATTTTTAAAATTAGATTAAATTCAGGTCAAAATCTGTCACTTAACACTGCTTACATACATATGTTTTTAATGAACAATTATTTTAATTTCAGAATTATGATGAAATAACTCTATGAGCACTGACAGGCCACAATTCTAATTAATATTTTTAACTGTAACAGTGAAATGTTATGACAGAAGGCTAACTTGCAATTACTTACAAATCTGTTCTGTATGTACAGGAGCAGACATTGAACTTATGAGGATAGTTTGGCCAGTTAATGGATCTTGGGCTAAGTGAGGATGTACTGGATGATGCAAATGACTGGCATCATTAGAAGTACCTGCAAAAATAACATGAGCACATATAAATTCAGAAGAGCATGTTGTTGTCAGCGACTTATACTGCAATAATTACATTTCCGTACAGCAAATATTTTGATTGGCAATTTGAATAATTGCCTCTGGGTATTCATTAAACAATTTAACCAGACTTCAACCATACTAAGCACTGTGTTTATTTTCAGTGTTTTGACTGCACCAACAATGGATTTCATTAAATATTTTGTAAGGATTCTTCCATCTGCCTAGGGAGTTGTATGTCTAGATACCCAGCAATGACTGAGTACTCAGCACAATCTGAGGTTGTTGGACTGTAACAAGATGAGCAGCCAAGAGAAGAAAGCTTTAGATAATAATTATATGACTCAAAGTTCAGCCAGCAAGGCAGTGGTCAAAGTGCTTGCTTACATCATGATTCCCACAACATCCCAGTACGCTAAATTCAACATAATGCAACATAATAAATTTAGTTAGTTGTTATCTTACCTCCCAGTAACATTTCCTGAAGCAAACTGTCAATTTTAACAATTCCAAATAGTTTAACCAATTGTATTTGCTCAATCATTTGCCAAGTGATGCTCTGGAGTGTAGGCAGTAGAAGCAGAAGCTCTCCAAATCTTCCTCGGGAGTCATACTGACGATCATTAATGTAATCCTCTAAACTGATCTGGACTTGGAACCGCATGTTCTTAATCTTCATTGGATTGCTCAGGCCCTTTGCATCTTAAAAAATGACAAAAACTTAAAGTCAAGGCAGATTATGATTTGGGAGGAGCATCTTTTTTTTTTTTTTTCATTTTATTATTTTCCATCTAGCTAGATTACATGAGCAGATCAACAAAAACTACTACATGAACAAAAACTACTTTCAGTATAAACACATGTACAATAATTCTGAGAGATATCATTGAAAAGGTACCTGGATCAAAAAACACGATCGCTTTCAAGCAAGCGTACTCATTGTCGTCTATTTGAATTTCCTGGAAGGGTCGAACTAGTTCATCTAGAATCCGATTTGCCACTCGGCTGATCTCTACTTCAGTACTGTTACGATGGATTATGTAATTGTTGCCTTGGAGAGAAAGAATACCAATATATGAATTGATATAAAGACTTTGATGTAATGTACTAGATGCAGCCCATTTTCAAAACCACCTTTTATTTTGCTTAATCAAATTGTTTAATATTTTTTAAAGTAATTACTGTCCTTTGTATCATATAAAGCTGTTCTTTGCAAGTAGAGTATATGTGCAAAATACAGCTGTCACCCAGTAAATAATCTGTGCACATAAATATGCCAACATGTACAGTTACTGATTAGGCCACAAGACTGAGGTCCATATTGGAATGCACAAGCATGAAGCCAGTAGGTCTTTATCTTTACGTAACAGATAAATACAACAGTAAACTGATCTTAAAATTTCATCTTCCCCCACTAAAATAATATATTCCAAGCTGGCTGATCAGGATTTGTCAATGGACAAAGAAGCCTTCTTCTAGAGGAGGCACCAGGAATGTTTCTAACAGATGCTTCTGCTATCTGCTACTCCTAATATAATTTAGAAGCATCTCAAAATTTTCAGTAAAGAATGAGTTTTCCCCACTCTTAATTTTAAGTTTTCATTTTGGGGAAGTGTCCATCATGGAATCTTCATTCACCTTCTGTCCAGAAATCATCTAACACAAGTGGTCAGAACAGTGGGAAAGCCACAGAAGCCACCACGTAGTTTTTGAAAGAAAAGTTGATGATTATATCACAAGAGATCCACGCCAAAATGACTCATAACTTATACAGATATCTACCTTCAAATATCAGAAATAAGCCTGTGAGCCTCAAGTTGTTTCTTCTTTCAGTATATATGCTGATGTTGGTGATGTTGACTATCATTTTCTGCTTATTATTTTCTCATTATTTGTCCTTATTACCTGCTAAACCTAATAAAACTGCAAATATTTTGTTTTAATTTTTGTTAATTCTGTCAGTAAAACTGTACCTAGAGAAAGAACTAGGTTAAGAAGATAATTTGTGTAGTTTTTAATTTGAAAGGATTGCTGGTTAGAGTAGTATCTCCAGAAAAAGCCTTTTCCGTCTCTTTAATGTTACGACATGTGTAAAAATTAATTCAAGCTGATTTAGAGCTATGTAAAGGCAGGCCCAAAGAGGAAGGAGAATAAGTAGTGGGAAACACCCTTGTACAACACCAGCAGTGAAGAAAGTAGTTTAAGTCCATATTCCACACAGTCTTGCCTCACACTGAAAATCCTGTCCGAGATGACCTACGTATTTTCTCACAAAACAGCCCAAGTGCTGCATATATTTAATGAGACCATTTTTGGCAAGGCACACTTCAGACTGGCAGACTACTTTGTCAAACAATGCTAAGAAATGCCTCGTCACATCACTATACACACAGGCACACATCTCATCACATTACTGTGCCTCTCTGTTGTGTGAATAAAGGGAAGACGTGAGACGTGCTTCCACCACAAAACAATGTCCCCTTTCCTAACAGCTATGCTCTCTTTATATAACCCAGTGAAGGAGCCATTTCAAGTGACCAAGAATATGCTTATGCAGACATGACTCCTCATTGTCCCATGGATGCATCCGTCTCCCACATGGCAGGGGACAACAGGCATGCTGTTTACATGATGGCCACGTGGCGACTGCCAAGGCAGCAGTGAGAGGGCTGTTGGAAAAGCAAGTTGCAGGGAACAGAGTATCCAATTTTCTAACCTGTAAGGTCTTCCCTGACTATGTCTGAAGGACTCCTGGGAAAGCTCGAGGCAAATGATTTTCATGAAGATTGAAATTAGTACATAGGCCACAGGTTGGTTGCTTCTCCCTTAGGTAAAGTTTCCTTAAGTTTTGTTGTTTTTTTTTTTCTGTTTGGTTTGTTTTATTATGGTGTTGTTTTTTTTTTTTAACGGGTCAAAGGTGCAGAAAGGATCTTAATATAAGGAGACAATTTGCCAGGAACTCCCTTAAGTTGTGGTTTCTGGTATCCAATAAACCTTTAGCCATATTAACTCACAGGAGGCTGTCCACCTGCTTTTGCTGGAAGAGAACGTGACATTATGTCATTAATCGCTATTTAGCATTCACAGAATGCATTGCTTTGATTGTGCCAAAACAGTCGTCTCACTTAAGTGATTACATGATTGCTAATGTACTGTAACATCATCATTATTAATTAAAACAAACCCAACATTTACCTAAAAGTAAAATATCCTTATATGCCATCGACCGTTTTGCTGCTCCAAGCAGCAGGTGTTCCCCAGCATGTGCTCTTAGCAGGGCAACCTCAAGAAAAAAAAAACAGCAGACTCATTAGAAGATAAAGTAGTAAGTTCCAATAAGGGCAAAAGAAATAAGGATGCGTATTACCACAAGTATATTCAGCTCTAGATACATGTTTAAGATGGTTAAATTCTAATGTAAAATATAAAATGAATGTAAAAATCTTAACACTGTAGTAACAGTACGCTATAATTAAATTGTCATCCTCTGTCACTTCTAGCATTTGGTCTAGATTTTAAATATACAGCTCTGCAAAATACTTCTCAATAAATACAATACTTGCATTTATTTTCTAATGCCTATTCACTTACAAAGTTTTCTCTGGAATTTTAAGTTGTCACTAAAGACTCTAGTGGGCTGCAATGATTGGTTACAGTAAATTTGGCACTACCAGTGTTTCATTTTTCTCACCTTGAATCAAAAATTCATGTGGCACTTAAAAGAGCTTTTTCCCCAACAAAGCCAGATGCTAAAATATCCACTACTGTCAATAAAGAAGAAATCTGATTCATACCAGGAAGGCACTTAAAAATGTTTACTCTTTGTCACCTATTTATTTTCCTTTGTTTTTAATGTCTACTTGAAACTTCAGCGCTTGGCCTCTATTTCCTCAAGGAACTCCTTTGTTGGCAAGTAATTCTTTTCTTATGAATCCAAGCCAATACTTCAGGAGTGACGTAAAGGTACACAGCACCTAGGAACACTTACTGTGTTAAGACTTTCCAGGTTCTCAGTAAACTATCTGCTCTGGCCTACTCTATGGCTTGTAAATCAGGCTGATTCCTAGATGGGGAATCGTTTGTTCAAAACCAGATGTTTTATTTTACAACTAAATGCACAATACCCCTTAGAAAGAGGCTATCATAAATGCCAAAGTGGCATTTGTTTTAACTCCCAATACCTTTGTCACTACTCTTCGAAGGTACTTAAGGTTCTGGAGAATTTCCCAACATGTACTCTTCAAGGGCTGCAGGGGTGTTTTCAGCCTATCTTTCTAAGGTGATTTTTTTTTTTTAATATAGACAGGAACTTTTTAATAAGATCTGATTCCTTTTCTTTTCCTTAATGCCATCTTAGCAATAAAAACAGCAATATTCTTGCTTGCATTTGTTGTCCTTGTGTAACCAATGCATTTAAAATTCTCTTTCCTTCATATGAACAAATTTTCAACTTATTCCAGTAAGCTGAGCTTGTGCACACATATAATACTCTGTGGGCCTGCAAAGACACCTTTAAGCTCCTATTTTGGGGAGTCTCCTGTGCCCTGAAACACCTCCATATTCGTGAGGAAGAGTATAAGAGGGAATGAAGTCAGCTTGAGTCTCAAACTCAAGGATAATCTAACCCTCCTTGCAGGATTTTGTAAAAAACTGAAAGACAAAGAGGCAAAAAGGAGGAATGACTCAATTCCACTTTACAGTTATTTTCAAGCTGAATCAGATTTTGGTGGACTGGAATCAAGAGATCCTGAGCTGTGAATTAACCTCCTGCCCAGGCAGCTGGTGAAGAGAATTGCTTGCCGTAATGCAGAGACACTGGTTCTATGTGTGCCAGCAGAACTCACTCTGAAACCCAGTGATATACTAGGATATATTACAAATGTGATCATAGATCAGACCTCTGTCATAAAAACCCTTGAGAATTTTCAAGGTTTGATGTTTTTCTCTACACTCACTGTGTTCAATATAATTTTAGTACATTGTATTATATGAAAGATTATTTGCTATGGATTGATATCAGTATGTCTGGCATTTGTTTGAGAGTCTAATGGCTTTTATCTTTTGCAAGTAGAGAAGATCTGCTTCAAATTAAATAACACACTGTCTTAAACCATATTATAATGAAAGGTGAAAAAAATACTCTGCAAGGTCAAAAAACATGGCTTTTTTTACAAGATTTTTTTCATTTTGACATGCAGCTTTGTATCTTTGCTTCCAAAAGAATACAGAAAGCATAAAACAATGAAAGACATACTAGTTTGCTGCTTCTTTTTGTTAATGTGCTAGAGCCTTAGCAATTTCCTCTGGTTTTTCATTGTGGCTATTTCAAAACTTTACAAAATTTTAAGATGGTGAGTCTAGCACCCGACTCTATTTGATTACAGAAAAAAAAATGAGTATTTAATCACAACATTTAAATATCATAGAAACAACAGGACAGTAATTACAGTTCTCTTTTTAGTCTCTGCTTATACCTGATCATCCAGTGGTAATTCACAGAAGCCTGGAATATATTTAGCCCATTCCACCAGGACCAAAAGTTGTTGCTTCATAGATTCACAGACATCACTAATACCAGCAATTTTCTTAACATTTATGTCAGTGCTAGCACCAGGACTGGAGACTGAGATCTGGTCATAGTGAGAGAAAAAAATAACAATGATAAATTTAATATAATTGATTTTCACTGGTCAACAGCATATTTAAGAAAAAAATCGCAGCAATAATCATGCATACTCTTGATAAATTCCTTGATCATACAGGCCATTTTTCTGCATGTAAATTATAAAATTTTATTTCTCATTATTACCAGTATGGATTACAATATGTTAAAAATTACACTATCCATATAATGATACAATATTTTCTACTATTTTTAAATACATCAGGGCTCTTATTATTTGTAGGGAGGAGGTGGGGGTTTTTTATTCCTTTAAAATGCCTGACATTTACTTCATTTCAGAAAAAAAAAAGAGCTCACAGGGGCATGCAGTAACATTAAGAGCAAAGAAAGAGAGAGATAAAGGGGTAGCACGTTCTTCTAGTGAAAAGATAAGTATCATTAACTTTAGAAGGTAAAACGGGGGGTTTTCAGTGCCTGGAGGAGAATGATTTGTAATGATGAAGCAGCAGTATAGGCAGAGGCCTGAGATGTTTCTGAGCGAATGTAAAGTATATGAGTGTGCATTAGACCACCTGCAGTGAACAATGTTCTGTGAAATAAGAAGACAGCAATATCTTTCTGGGCCTGAAGCCGAGGCACTTTCACATAATCACTGAGCCAAATCCTGAAATTCTTAATGACTTTTCAAGGAAAGGAACAAAACCAGGCTTGCTCTTAAGCCAGGCAGGAAAGACAACTTAAGATAAAACCAAGTCTGAGAAGGTCAGTTTATAGCTGTTATCATACCAGGGAAGAAAAAGAAACAAAGGAAAGAAAAAGAAAAATAAATGAAAAGAAGAATAACAAGAAAAAAGGAAAAGAAAGGGAAAAAAGGAAAAGAAAGGGAAAAAAGGAAAAGAAAGGGAAAAAAGGAAAAGGAAAAGGAAAAGGAAAAGGAAAAGGAAAAGGAAAAGGAAAAGGAAAAAAGGAAAAGGAAAAAAGGAAAAGGAAAAGGAAAAGGAAAAGGAAAAGGAAAAGGAAAAGGAAAAGGAAAAGGAAAAGGAAAAGGAAAAGGAAAAGGAAAAGGAAAAACATCCCATCACAACAACAACAAAACCCCACCACTGTACAAGGCCTATGAAACTGACTTTCACCTTATGTTTTATTGCAGAAAGCATAGTCAGGAAATTCTGTAGTTTGATTATCTTTAAGCCCCCTCCCGAAAAAATTATTGGATCTTCCAATACTATGTACCTACAAATTTCAGGATGGTGGATGCTACTTAGGTTGACTTCTACGAGATCCCCTTCATTTCTTGACCCATGTTAAATCCCTCAGTGAGATCTACGGTGAAAACCTTTTATCCTTGGGTCATCAAAAGGAGCTGCACTTCTGAACTAAAGCTCTGTGCTTTCTGCATAATGAAGTAGTCTAAAACACTGAAAACAGCTTAGACATTAATGGTAATAACCAGCTCAACATTATTTCTCAGGGAAATACAGCAGCTAGGCAGGTGAAAAAATCCTCAGAAATAGAATTCAAAGGCTATCATGTAGGAAAAAGGTAAGAGGTATTGTCTCTTTGTAGAGAGACCATTTGTAAAATCCCTGCTCTAGTCAAGAGTCCATTTCTGGCATCTGTTCTACAAAAATGAAGTTGAAAATACTGAATATCATTCAGGTGAAAGCTACCAGAATGATTCAGTCTAGAAAACCTTCAGTATAGAAAGAGAGTAAAGAAATTCAGCATATTTCATTTTTTCCAGAAGAGCAAGAAGAGTCTTGATCACGATTCAAAAGTACCTACACAGAGAAAAGAGTTCTGATAGTAGGAGGTGCTCTAATCTATCAGAAAAAGATACCAACATGCAGCAACCAGAAATCAATTTTAGAAGGAAAGAACAGGCAGATTGTTTAATCATTAGACTTAGCGACTCATTAACTTAATACATTGTCCTTCATCTAATATTTTTTAATCAAAGGTATACATCTTTATAAATTACATCTTATATGACAAACTATAGAGTCTGTGCTGAAATGTCTTGGCGAGCTTCTGCTGAGGATTAATGGGATGGCTCCTGTTGAGTTCATTACAAACTCCTAGGGTTGCATCTCTTCACAAAGATATGAAGCTGTGAACTTTCATCTCTATTTCTCTATTGCTTAAACTTGCCTTTCATTTCTGGGGTGCAACACAGGAGTCGCTGATTTCAGAGAAAATTTCAGATCAGCCCAGGTTGGAAGGGTCCTCGAAAAATCATCTCATCCAACCTTTTGTGGGAAAGGGAGCCTAGAGCACCCTGTCCAATTGCATCTTGAAAACCTCCAGCGATGGGGACTCCACCACGTCCCTGGGAAGGTTGTTTCAGTGACTGATTGTTCTCACTGTAAAAAAATTCTTTCTTATATTGAGATGAAACCTCTCCTGATGCAACTTGTGCCCATTAATTACATGATGAACATGACGATATAACACTGTATTCCTATTGTCCTGAGAACCGTCAGAGACATGCGCCTTAGTCTAGAGAAGAAGAGGCTGAGAAGACACCTCATTGCTCTCTACAACTACCTGAAAGGAGGTTGTAGGGAGGCTGCTATTGGTCTGTTCTCACAAGTAACTAGTGATAGGACAAGAGGAAATGGCCTCAACTTGCAGCAGGAGAGGTTTACGTTGGATATTAGGAAAAATTTCTTTACTGAAAGAGTGGTCAGGTACTGGAACAGGCTGCCAAAGGAAGTGGTGGAGTCACCATCGTTGAAGGTGTTCAAAGAATGTGTAGATGTGGCACATCAGGACACGGTTTAGTAGACATGGTGGTGTTAGGTTGATGGTTGGACCTGATGATCTTGGAGGTCTTTTCCAACCTTAAAAATTCTATGATTCTAAGATTCTTTACTCCTACGAGAGTCTAGCATGTCTCTTTCATATTTACACAATCCAGGAAGCCTCTCCTGGGTTAATAGGAGAAATATTGTACTTGGAGAATTTCTCCCTGTAAGGAATCTTCAAGGACAAAATAATTAATTTTCCCTATTTTAATATGAAAATTTTAAAAGGGATGATTGCCACCTTCTTCATCATCTCACAGCTGAAAGATTTGTGACACTACCACCTCCTCCAAGGCTCTTCTCAGGATTGAACTCATCTTACAGACCCATTTGATTGAGGGAGAAACAAGGACTTTTAAGACTCTTTTCCATCATATTAATGTGACCTCTTGGTCTTTGAGGCCAAGAGTGTATCTTCACATATGCTTGGCATAGTGGGACCAATTCTCTCCTACTACAACACACCAAATAAGGAGAATATATTTGTGTGTACACACAAGGTGATGTTTCAGCCCAGGAATCTACCAGCTGAAAAGAACTCTGTGGCAGGAAAGGCTGAGGATGTGATTCTGTTTAAGACAGCTTTTATTCCTGAATTGCATATACCAGTTGGAAATGATTAAGGGAGTAATATCCAAAAAAAAAAAAGCACAATAAGCAAGTTCAAAGAATTACTAAGGAGATAAAAATAGGTATATTTTTCATACTATATAAGTATGAAAGGTAGTAAGGTCCATTATGCTCATCTACTCTGCCCAGACATGCAATATGTGCCAAAGACTATCACCCAGTAATTCCTGCATCAATTCTTTACAGACAGTTCCACCCTAAGAGAGATGCTGATAACGGATGAGATTACAAAACATTTGAGGATATATAAATCAGTCAGCATGAAATCATAAAGGTGGCAGTTAAATTCTAAGTAAGTTAGTAAGAGGTGCAAGAATGCAGAATCAATGACCATGATTTATCTGAGGTGCAGAAAAGGACTGGAGACTGTTCCATTCAGCAATTGATTGGATATGGGGGGGAAAAAAAAAAAAGGAAAATGAAGTTCAGATGAGACAAAGAAAATTTAAAAGCAAGATGTGAATAGACTCTGTAGTTGGAACACTTCTGTTTGCGTTATTTATAATGTCTAAGGATATTAAAAATAGGATTTTCAAAAGAATGTAAGGAAACGAGTGTCCACATCCCTTTGAATTAATGGCTTTAGACAATTTTTTTCCCTAATGTTTCATGGGAAAGCCAGTCCCGAGGATAGATAGATGCCACCAGCTGCCTGAGACAGCAACTGATTTAAAAGCAGTGAGAACCATAAACCTTTATTAAGAAAGGTGCCTAGGACATATTGTCCTGGACAATGTAAAAATTTTTTTCATTGACATTGCTTTAAGATTGTATTTTATTACTTATTCTTTTATTGGGAAGAGGAAGCTACATTTTGGAAGCAGAAAAAAGTAATCTCAATACTTATATTTAATACAATAAGAAATTGAAAAGTATTTAACTTTAGAAAAAATGGTCTTAAAGTCATCGAATAATTTTGTGGTAGATCTCAGTACCTGACGGGAGAGTGTCTCAGCTTGTGACAATGTGCTAATAGAGGGAATGTTGCAGCCATCAAAAGTGTTTCTTCTCGTACTTATTCTGTCCCGTTCATTTTGTACAGCTGGAAAAGAATAATCATCTCATTTATTGACTTGTAGACATTGTCACACAATATAATTTCAGAACTTTACTAGGTAACTACAAGAATGAAAAGGTTTGACATTTAAAAAAAACCTTATGCTTTTAGCTCTGAGTAATGAGGAAGGATGAGAATACATGTTTATGGTCTTTATCTGTATATTGTTTGCCGTAAAAACTACGTAGAACTAATTGTTGATAGATACTGAACTAACAGCACTTTTGGGACTGGCTTTATTACAGTAAAACTTATTTCTTCCTTTGAGCTTGAACATATGCTGTCATTTTGTTATTTTAACCAATTTAATAAGTGAGGCTTTATGATAATGGCAGAAATTGACATCGCCACACTTTTGAACAGGTCAAGAGGTACAGCACTACTACTGACAAAATGTCTCAGTCAGAGAAGGTGTGAAAGCCCTACTCCTGCTCTCCTGTGAGAAACCCTGAAACAGGAATGAATTATGAACTTAGTATAATAGTAAGATAACTTTGAAACTTAAATCTCATGCTCCTCTTCAGTGACATTGCATTCCTAGCCAGTTTACAGAACATTAACTAAGTAAAAAAAACCCAACCAAACAAAAAAAACCCCAAAAGCACCAAAAATGTTTCAGGCCAGTAAGTTTTGTCTCATGGGGTCCAAAAAAAAGGCAGTTGAAAGGGCTTTGGATAAAGAATCCTTAATCAGCACATGCACGGCTTATGAAGCAACAAGGCTTACTTTTGAATTGAAGGAAGAAGAAAAAATAAAACTATCAATCAGATTTTTCTAAAACCTAGATAGTGTCCAAGGTCAGGCCAAGGAGGAAAAAAAAAAAAAAAAAAAAAAAAAAAAAAAAAAAAAAAAAAGAGAATGCAAAATGGTAATCTCTTGGAAAACTTCCAGAATTCTATAAAGCAAGTGAGAAACACCGGGTGTGTGTGTGTGTGTGTGTGTGTGAACAACAAACCAAACCACCCTCCCCCAACAAAACACTTATTGCTAGAGAAAAAAAATATAAAGGAAAAAGTTTTCTCCTTCCCCTGTAGCTTGTACTGGAGTTCATTTCTGGTTTTGGAAATGACACTAAGTGTGTATAACAACCTATTTGTGTACAGGCCACGTTCTGGATTGTGAAGAGCCGCAAATAAACATTAGAACATAAGTACATGTTTAAGCTATGTCATATTTGATAATGGATAAAGACAGCAGAAATGTTGTTTCTCTCTTGCTGGACCTTTATACAGTCCAAATAGGATGACAATATTAGAGAAAGTACTCACTTCAGCTACAAACCATCAGTCTGGAGCTAGATGACTGACATTTAATACACCTGTCCAGTGCTTTGTCCAGTGTATGACAATCAGTGGGATTTTTTGTTGTTGTTTTAATTTATTTCTCTCCCATCATATGTTAAAATTCCTTTCCTTTTTGTTGAATTTTCTTGACTACAACAGGGGCAGTCAGTCTTTCCTACAGTCTCAGCCATCTTACCTGCCACCTGCTATGAGCTATTGCTTTCATGGTTACTCTAGAAGTATAATCAGTTCAAAATTACTATTTTATCTAGAGCTACTTTTTATTTTGATGTGACTATTTCCACCATTGCATGTATTGGTGAAAGGGAGCAAGAAGGAATATGGAGTTAGACATGGAGAAGATACCTCTGCCTGTGTAATTTGGGCCACAGAGAAGCCCAAGCTGAACATCGAAGTTGCAGCCTAAAAGTATGATTCCATTACATGCAGAGATCCAAATTTACAGTTTGCTGTTATGAAAACATGAGTGGTGTTTTCTTTCTTCTCCTCTATGCTCCCAGATTTGCAATCCTGAATCCTCTTTGAGGAGCTCTGGTGGTTTTTGATCTAGGGTCTCAGCCAGCTTAACCCACTAAACCAGGAAACAAATGTCTGAACGGTTTTCAGATGTGTTTGTGTCTTATGAATATTAGCACTGGTACAAAAGGGGAGTTAGCAGAGAAGCTGCTGCAGGACAGAAGCACTGCAGCAGATCCAGAACTTTGTTAGGATAACTGTTTTCAAGATCTGCTGGAAAAACGGATTATCGAAACAACGAGTTCTGTATGTTTTCATGTGTGTTTCTACGTATCCTTCTCTATAATAGCTAAACCTATTACCAAATTTATTTAGTGAGAATTTCCTTTGAATTTGCACTGGCAAGGCGCATCTTTTTGTTTTGTTTTGTGTGCGGGTTTTTTTTCTACCTCTCCTTGGAGTGGGATTGATTTCTTGATATTGTTTCAATTTTTTTCTTGCCATTTAGGATGACAGGCAATGCACTCATCCACCTTCCCCTCTCCCTGCTTCTGCCGCTTCATAGTTCTGATTACTGTAGTCGTATACAACTACAACTTTTTACATGTGTCAAACTGCTGGAAAGTGTTTTGTGAACTGCGCTGCATGGGAGCACATCCTTCCCAGATCTTTTCTGATTAAGTGTGTAGTGAATGGCTGCCTGGGATATGGAGAGACAGACCAGATTCAGCCCAAGCAGCCTCTAAATTTCCAGGTTAACAGATGAGACAACATGGACAGACAGAATTCACTTACTAGGCTCACACTGTTAATTAACCAACATTCGAAAGGTTCAGCTGAAGCTGAGTTTACACACTAACTACACACTGGAGTTTGTCAAATTATGGATATACTCTTGGTATAGTTTGCTTTATTTAAGGCACTTTAAGTTGCATAATTTTTCACAAAAGTAAACAATTTACAGAATCTACTTACAGCTTAAATGTAAGAGGGACTATGTGTTATCATTTATTTGAGAATCTCCTAACAGGTTTTAATTGCCAGTTTTAAGTAAAGCATCTCTTGGTTAGTATATCCTTTTCCTCACTCCTCATATAGTTTTTCTAATGAAAGCCTATTTACAATGGAGAGTATCCAAAATAAATATTTTTCCTCAACACAGTCATTCAGAAGTGGATTAGTTTCATTCTAGTTTTGATACTGCCTTTGGAGGCATCTGAATTAGAAATTTGATCAAACTTCCAGCATAGGGGGAGGGGAAATCAACAGAATGAATGATGTATTGAAAATGACAAATTTGTCCGATATTCTACACAAATGACATAGTATTTTTTCCTAAGGTAACAATTTATCCATTATAATAGTTATATTTTTAAACAGGTCAAGTAGCAAGATGTCTTAAATACTCAGACAGTATTTTCTATTTAAGAAAATAAATTTCCCCTGTTAATAGATAAGAGAGAGAAAAATACAAGTGGCATGAGATAAAACTCCTTTGGGATAACATCATTCAGTTCCTGCAGAAGCTGTATATCCAAAGAGAAAAATTTGCAAAATATCTGGAAGTAATTAGAAACTATTGTAGTGTTTTGGCTAGGGGGAAAAAAAAAAAGAAAGACAAAGAAAAAAATAACTGAAATCTAAATCTGAGGTAAGAAGGAACTACACTGCAAAAATTAACGTATTTTTTGTTTTTAAATTGTATGGTTTATTGAAGAAATCTGCCACTCCACAGCAACACAGCTGTGACACGATCAACTAGACTGAGGTAACAAAGACCAGCTAATCAAGCCCAGATCTTGTCAAACATAACACATCTTCATCCATTTTATGTTAGAATAAACTAAATCCAAATGAAAATACCTGTTTTATGAAAAGGGAAATTCATTAAATGTTTATTATCAATTATTCAGGAATAATATACTTCAAGTACTGGAATGTATGCTTTTGGTTTATACAAGAAATAAAGAAAATACAGCCTTCAAGTTAACCTAATTTTTAATCTAGCGAAGTAGGTGTGACTAGGAAAAAATAAACAGAGCAAGTTACAGTATAAGAGAGTCTGAAAACACAAAGTAGAACTTTTTGTTCTTCCCCCCCACAAATGATGTACTATCCCTACAGGAGTTCCTTTAAAACTTAAAATGTATTTTTCACAGAAACTCCAAATTCCTTTGGGGGGAAAGGCTTGATTGCATATCCCTCAGAGTCTAAAAGGCTGCCCATATGAACTGAATTATCCATGACATGTACCTTCAGACATTTGTAATGTGATATTTCATGTAAATTTAGACCATACCTTGGACGTGAGCCGCTGGCAATGTTGATTTTATTCAGGAGCTCAGATAAGAAAAAAAATCTGACATCCTTGCTAATCTGTAGTCGTTAACATGGAATTTCCAACATAAAGAGCATAAAAGCATCTAATTTGCTGTAGCAAATGAAAGGAAAACAAACTTTGCATTTCCCTTTCCTTTTCAGTGTCTAAGGTTACTCTGTTCTGCGCAAAGAAAATCGTACTTTTCAAAGATTTTTAATATTGTCATCTATCTCTTTAGTGACATATTTCAAACTTCCCCACATAATCTGTAAAATATCATTCAGTTTGAATATGAAGGATTTACCTATGTTAGGAAGAAAAGTCCTAGTCACATTAGGATTATTAAATACCGCAATAGTTTATATAGTCTTTCCAGTCAATGTTACCCAATTTATCTTATGGAAAAGCTCAGGTAGGACTGTCTAGTTTGTACAGAGATGAGTTAACCTCATTTGCTGTAGACAACATCTCCTATGCTCCAAATTCAAAGTTCTGTTAGCTATAGACTGGATTACAATATTTGTCTGTCTGCCATTCTCTTCTTGTAGCCATCTATCAGTATTTTTACAGCATTTACCTCTTGTTTTCTTTCAACAAATAGTTTTAAAATGTAAATAGAAAAAAATAACTATTTTTTTTTTCCTGCAGATGAATAGAACTACAGACCTGATTGTTTAGTACACCTATAAAATGAAATACAATTTTCTGTGCAGATGCAATTGAAAGAAGCAATACTTTTGGAGCTAGGAAGATGAGGGGAGGAGAATGCAATTTGCACCACTACAGCCCCCTATTGACCAAATCCTGTAGAAATACTTCACATCACTCCACCAACAAACATAACAGCATTAGTTTCTGAAGTATTTAGTAATAAATGGACATCAGGACACAAAATCTTCCTTATTTAGATGACAAGTATCAGATGGAGCATAAAAACTAAAAGCTTGCAATTTCCCCAAGTAATTGAGTAGATGCAAAATAGCTTTCCCAAGCAAACATTGAAGAAAATTAATAAATGTTCAAAATTTCAAAATTAGTAGGCTCTTCACATTATTTCAGGTATAAAACGAAGCTTATTTTTAAAATAGTCAAATATTTTGAAATAATACATAACATGTATAATATTAATAGAATAACAAATTGATTTAGCTGCATTTGTTACATTGCTTTACTGGGATGTCTAAAGAAAAAGCATTGCTGAAAGAGCTTAAATTTCTCTCTCTTCCTTTCAATCAATATTTGAGGCAAAGTTTCATCTCCAGGGCCCTTAATGGCAGGAATTCCTGGAGCCAGCAAATGAGTAATGTTAAACCTATGATTAGATGATGAGGCCATCAAAGGCACTAGACCCTAATGCTACATTCCACTTTATTTCTGAGAACTGCAGTAAAACCAAAGGCTAGAGAAGAAAGGACTGTAAGTTATTCCTTCCCTCAAGAAAAATTGTTTCAAAAGCTTCTAAAAAAAAAGTTTAAAAAAAAAAAAAGGTTGCATGAGATGAACATAGGGGTCAAAAGCCTTAATGGATCTTTTGGAATTTTCCTGGAGCCCAGGACTTCACCATTAGGTAACAAATTTTTCAAGTGCCCTGCTGGAGAAGGTTTGAAGTTCAAACCCCACTGAGGATTCCTGCCAGGGATGTATTTTTCTTTTACTTTTCCCTAACCAATATCCATCCTGGCTAAAAGAGGAAGAAAAAAAAAGGAAGACAAAAGAAAAAAAATAAAAGAAAACAAGATTTAATGATTTCCTTATGACACAAGCTTGAAGAAACACAACCTATGGACTGGCAAATAGCAGGTAAGTTGGAACTCCCTCTCTCAAAATCAGTTGTATATGTTAATTATTTTCAGATAGATTCCTCAAAAGTAGATCTTAATTTCAATTACCCCTAAAAACTCATTTGTTTTGCAGTACATTCTTGGTGCATGTTCTCAATGTGCAGCAGTGAATGCTCAAGTATGCTATAAACAAGTAATTTTCCTTAGTAACAATATGACAAGTTAACCTGGGCATTTTATATGCTAATTTGGTTTGAGTTTAACTGGTATTATAAATCTGTGGGGAACCTGGTAAATGAAAAACTGTTAATAAGTCTTTAAAGGTGTAAAACTTGTGAAGTTATTTGGATCTCGTAGGCCATCATATTTTTCTTGTATTTTACAAAATGAGCAAAATTCTAAAATGTTGATACCATCACTCATTTAAAGTAAAAGGCAATATATATCAAAGTAGCCAATAACACTTCTGTCAAAACAACTACAATTAAAACTGAGTTTTAAACAATCCAAACAGCATGAGGAATTATTTTAGTATTGAATATTTTACTTGTGAAAGCAATTAAAAATGTTAATTGATTCAGATTTCCGAGAAACCCATTGCTGCTATGCTAAAAAATAAATAATTAATGACAGCATTTTAAAAATAGAAATACTCTGCTTCTGCCAGTTCTCGATGACTACCTAAGCCATATTCTTCTGCTTTTTATACACTGTCAGCTATATAAAATATGCAATAAGTTATGTAATATATATTAAAAGTAAAAAAGTCACCACAAGGTAAGGTTTTGAAAAGATTACTAATTCAAAGACAGATTTCAACACAAAATTATGACAACAATATCCTACTTACATATTCTAAATAAGAACTGGCTTGAAAAAGAGTTCATGTACAGGAAAAATGGATAACGTACATCCATACACTTTTACAAAACAAATGCAAAAATGTATCGTATACTCTGTGAATACAGAGGAACTATGGAATGTGCATATATATATATAAATCTACAACTTCTATGCTACCAGAAGAGATTAATTTGTATTTTCTTATACTGAAATAGAAGAATGAAACAAACAGCAAGATACAATTCCTAGGCTGGGAGTAATCCAGCACTATGTAAAGAAACTAATACAATTACAACCAGAGAATTTCTTACCTGTGAACAAAGCAGCATAACAAGCTCAACCACTGAAGTACTTGACTTCATACAAACCAGACCTGCAATAAAGAGTAAAAAATGAATTTGAAAGATTGGTGATATTTAGTTACTCCTTCATGGTTTCAGAAATTCCATAAAATACCTGTAACGTATAATTTTTATCACTCTAATACACTGAAACAAGTTTCAAGCACAATTATCTGAGAATTTCAGATTCAAACATACTTGAATGTTCAGAAAGCATCAAGGAATCAGCTGGAATAGTCTGTACAAGGTTCAGGATAGAACATTTTTTAATTAAGTCTTTTTGGCCTTTAACTTAATCCACTCTGTAGCTAAATAAACAAATAAATAAATACCTATCTATATCATCTAAAGCAATTTAATATGTGATAAACATAAGAAAACAACTTTTGAATATTAAAACCTGTAAATTCTTAAGAAAAAACTGATCAGATATTAACAGGTAGAAAACAAGGCCTCTGCTTAGAAATTATTTTAATTTTAATCTGATAATTTATTTTCCTGTAACTGAGAACTTGAGTATTAATGAAAGAGGCATTGATGTGAAATCTTATTTTTATTAAAATTATATATCATAACCTGTAGGCCATGTTTCTCAAAACAAACCTTGAATTATGCAAAGAAACTGTTACTCATTATTTAGTACCGAATTTAAATGATCAATACATAATAACATCACCACTATTGTAAATACTCATTTGCAGGTTTGGAAATGCAAATTTACTTTCTGAGAGAAGTATCTAAGTATTTAAAAGATGCACTGTAAAAAGACACGGAGGAAATTACACTTCTACTCTTAACTTCATATATGGCAGCTTCTGTTATCTATAATTATATAGACATTTATATGATGGTTTAGGGCATGAAAACACTTTGGTTGTGTTATAAAAACCATAAATTCACAAATATAGAGCTTACAACAAAGGACTAAATAAGAAGCTGAAAAGCAAACTGATGTGCTTTAAGTAGATTTCTACAAACAGTGATTAGAGACAAAAGCACTCCTACACAATAGCGCATATATTTATTGCGGGTAGTGGATAAATACCCTTTTGTGCCCATTTTGCTAACAACCCCATCCTTATTGTACAGTAACACAGAACAAGCTGTAAGAAGCCACTAGGATTCCATTCTATCAGATATATGGGCAGACAGTTAACTAATGAAATAAGAGGCAGATGTGCAAAGCTCATTTAGCGAGACAATTGCTGTAATTGATCAGCTATTCTCATGCTCAAGTGCCAGAGGATCAGAAAGATTAATGGGATACTTATCACCTGCAGGCTACCTCCACCGTTTGAAAGCTGACAAAGAAAATCCAAACAGAGGACTGAACTCTACAGTTAAGCTAATGCAAGTAGCACAGACCTATCAAATATTTCATTACAGAATGTTCTCTGATTTATTATGAATCCACCTCATATTCCGTAAACTGAAAAAAAAACATCTTTTCTGACACATGGTCACTTCTCTTCTTTCCAAATCAGACCTCAGGTGTATGAAAACATGATCAAGCCAAAACAATGCTCTCAGAAACCTATTCCCATGCTATACTCTTATAAAATTTGTACAGGTCCTTCCCTTCTGATTTTACATCAAAAGAACAAATGTCTCCACCAGAGACTCTTAGGAAAAATAAATCACTTAAATTATATAACAATTATTTATGCATCAGCATTAATTTCTTTGTATATTCACCAGGTTTCCAAAAAGAATTGAAAATGCAATGCAAAATATACACTTTAATGAGAAACACATAATGAATATTTTCTGGCCTAATTCATTAAATTAGAAGTTTTTAACTTTCACAAAGATAGTTGGTGATATTTACACCACCTGTGTAGCTTCAAATAATAATGAAAGTTTGGAGCACGGATCAAAAGAAACATGCCTAAAACGGCACAAGCCTAGGAAATGTACTCATGTTACTCATGATGTGGATATCCAGATAACAATGATGATCTATTCTTAATGATACAAATGCTGTTTATATAAAACAAAACAGGACTCTGTTTAAAGGAAGTGATAATCACTGTAGTGCAAAGTTTTGTGTTTACAACAGTAAGAATTTTATATACTATTTAAAAGCCTGATGAATCCATGGGCCTGAGTAAAATGATCATCTAACCTAAAACTTATGTCTTTTTTTTTCTGTTTGTATGGACATCACTTGATAACTTTTTGTATATCATCACATCTAATCAACTGCAAGCTCGGACTTAGCATTCTAGCACCGGAAAGGAGAACCAAACTGATTTTGGGGAAATTAAGAAAGAGGATGCAGAACTGATATCTAGTTAGCACATCAGCACACTCATTAGTTATAACCAGCCCTGTAATTGCCTGCTGATGAAACAACCATTGATAATAGCCATTAACACCTCTCATAACCTTGTATTCAAAAGTGGACATTATAAGAGGCTGGTTTTCATGTCAAAAAGAAACAAATAATCTCAGAGATTAAAGCACTTTTCACTTGTGAAAATACAGAGGGAGATAGGAAAGTCTCACAAAAGAAGCTCATGGTGTAAGAAATGGATTCTCTCTTTGCAGAGAATTGAGTCTACAGCAGGCTTTAATTAAGTGTGCAGCCCTAGTTCGAAATAAGCAAAACCATGAGTGGTCATAACAGAAAATGGAGAATCCCATGCATCTTGATGGGTAGGAAGAAAGAAACAGAAACAGAAATACTTTCTATTCACCTTTAAGTAGTAATACCATACATTACTTGAAGTAAAAAGAATATAGAAAGGTGAAACATTCATAGCAGGGTCACCATTTCACCTTATAAGTCTCTTGCTTATCAGCCTCCTACTCCCACTTCAGGGACTCCTTCCACTCAAATCGTATGAAGGAAAGTGTGTGCCCTCCATTATATGCTCCATTTCCTCCTTCCTAGCCGCCAAGGGCTCTATTTTTGTGTCCCTTGTGCTTCTTCCCCTTTATGCTTATTCCTAATTAAGCAGGAAAGATTCGAAATATTTTTTTTTTTTTTTCCTGTTACACAAAACACAATTAATCTTTTGAGTTTACTGTCAGAGCTGTTGTGGAGTCAATAGTTGAAAATGATAAAACCAGATAAGACTTATGGAGGACAGATCCATTTCTGCCTATGAGGAAAAGCTGTCAGAATGCAATCTCTGGTTTATGAAGATCCTACACAATCAAAAGCTGTAGGAGAAGTTAAGGAAGAATCATCATCCCTGTCCTGCTGAACTTATCCTACATAGATCAGAAATAAGATAATTTTAATAATCTTTAGGGTTTTAAATTTGTGTGATCCTTTGTTCTAGGAAGTCCAGCTTGTGTGGATTGCCTCACTGCTTTTGGCTTGGTACAGACATTAAAATAATTTCCTCCAGCAGACAGTATATATAAAAAATAAAGGAGGAAGAAAATGTTCTGCTCCCAGACAGAAGAGAAGGCACAAACTGGTTGAGGTATCTTCACAAAATAAAAGAATAGAATTTGAATCAGACTAAAGATAAATTTCCTAATCCTCGAATGCACTAAAACCCACATTTATTCTTCTTGTTTATAGTTTTGAAGGATTTCACAGAGATTTTTAGAATGTGTGCAAAATTTTATTAGTTTTAACATAATGAGATGCAAAAATGATAAAAAGCTTAGAAAAATAATGGCTTCTCTGACTGAGGAGAGCATACAAATTTATTTTCAGGTCTCTTTCCCCCCTACTTAACTCCAATGAGAAAAAGTATTTGCAATTCAAACTGAAACTGTTGCCTGCATTCTTCAGCTGCAGATAAGTTCTTCCTATACCATCTGTATCAAATGCCATTAAGGAAGCAAATGCAATTACTAAAATACAAGTGGATATTTCCTGCATACAGCAAGGTTAAAAAGGTCACTGTTTAACCGAATGGAGTATGTGCTTTTTATACTTGCTGTTCTTAGTACTTTTCTTCATGGTCTATTCTCAGTCCATTAAATATAGCCATCAAAATTCAGCAATTTGATGGCAACAATGACCACATATATGGATGCAAAAACTGGGAGCATCAAGTGCATGACCTTAGCTAATCTGGAATAAATGATGTATGCCTGGCAATTATCTTGAAATGCTCTGGTTTACTTGACTTCTTTTTCAATGTTCTTCTGTTGGCCCAAAGATATGCTAATTATTTCTTTTCACTATGACTTATTAACGTCCAAAAAAAGATCAATTTTAACTATACTATTTTAGTCATGCCTGTGGCATTAATGAAGTCATGGGTTCAAAACCCTGAAGTCACCATGCTGAACTAGTCTGTGAATTTCTATTTTGAAGAAATCTAACTGGGCTGATAAAATCAATTAAAAAAAAATCCTTATGAAATAACATCATGGTTTTGAACTTCTTTTTATTATTATTAATACAATGTGTGTAGGAGTCTAACTGAATATCACCACAATTTCATCTGGTCTTTATCAAGGTTTGCCTGCATTTTCTTTCAATGATTTTACTTTGTGTCAACTTAAACCCTTATTGGAGCTGGAATCAATTGTAATATTAGCAAAACCAAAAGTTAAATGTTTTTATATCTTATATTGAACTTACAAAAAAAGATGCAATTAACCATACTTTAGAACCTGTAGAAATCTTTCACTCAATTATAACTACTACTTATCTGAAAGTCTCAGGAATGGCTAAATAAAAAGCTTGAGAAAGTTTAATCCATTTAACCCAGTTCACAGAGAAAACTTAGCCTTTATTACTCCTGCACATCATGTCACCAAAACTACAGGAGCTAGAAAAAAAAAAGACAAAATAAAGACATGCTATTATATATACATTATTTTATTAACATAACAAAAGTGCATAAAATGCAATTAGAAATGAGCATAAGGTCCTAAAACGAGAAGAAAAAAAAATCAGAAAATACTAGAATCCTCCTTTTTAACTTGTACTTTTGTAAGGTCAGCTATTTTCTATTTCTTATTGATATAATCTTCTATGTACATTAAATAAAACTGCATTGTTTCAAATTGTTCTCTGTAACTCCTAGTAACTAATACCATGGTATCTCTTCCCATAATCCTCACTGACTTCTGTGTCAAGAGAGTAGGAACTTTCAGCTGGTAATTACCACTCATAAACTGTGTCTCCATTTTTGATAGACCATTCCCTTATACTCTATTCAACATTTTTTAGGAATGGCACAACAAAATTTGAAGGAAAGTTCATGCTGGTGACAGAAACTAAAGCATGTTTTGGCTCTGATCGTACTAGGAAAAAAAGTGATGGCAATATTTTGGTTGGAAATGGAAGCGATCCTTCAAGTTTATTTGTTCTTGCAAAATGTCATTCTTGTGCCAGCAAAATCTTATGGCAAATGTTTTATTGAAACATTTTGCTAAATCCAACTTAGAATCAAAGAAATAAACTTAATATTTCTTTTGATCATTAATTAAAATTACTTGGATAGTTTAAATCTACATTATTCCCTCTCTGCCATTTGTTGTAATTCAAAGAAACCTAGATTCAAATTGATTGTTTTAATCAATTATCAAATTGCTGGTGAGTTTACTACAGAACTGAAAAGAGACAGTATGAAGGGAAAATTAAAGATAGGTGAAAAGTTTGACAGTAAATGCTAAGCATGTAAAACTATTAACTGAAATGTTCTTATTCCAAACAAAGCAATTATTAGAAAAAAATAAGCAAGATGAGTATTAAACAGAATGTAATGTTTTGCAAGATCACATTCATAATTGGTTTTAGAACCATATGTATGTCACATTTTTGTAGACATTTAAATTACACTAATGGTCTTAATTTATGAAAAGCAAAGGCTGGCAAATATTCAGGAACTGCAGAAAGTTTGCAGATGGAAATCACAGCCATGTTGCAAAATAATTATAACTCCACTTTTACTAGATGAAAGGAAACGCTATTCCAAAGAATGTATACTCACTAAAATAACAAAGTCAGGGTTATGGATTTAACAATTCCCTTCAGCGGCCTTGACTGGCAGAACACAACATTACCACCAACTCCAGGGACCAGGAAGGATGGCTCTATTAGTAGTCCAGACCATCCTTTGTAAGAATAGATCTCCTTTACAGAGCAAAAGAGTGACACAAAAAAACATGATGAATGTGAACTTGATTCAGTGCTTTTGTAGTTGATCAAGACAGTTACACTTCTTATAATGTTTTTTGTTATGGTGAAAGACACTGCACAACACATGTAATATTCTTTATATCTGGTACCTGAGAAACTAGGAAAAGGTATTATTCAGGTTATTAAATGAAATATCTTTGAAATATTATAAGAAATCTTTATAACTCCTATCTTAAGGTAAGCACCTCAAATAGATAGATCAACACGAAAAATAGATTTTAATCTGTTCAAACTCAACTCAAAGGTTCGGCCCTTTTAGTCAAATTTGTGAAATAAAACAATCTCAATACTAGGATAATATTTAAAAGAATAAGAATGCTATGTAGCAATTTATTGAATTATTTTATTTAACTAAGAAAACCTACCCTTCTTCACCGCTGCAGTTACTAAAAAGGAATCTAAAGGAGGACTATAAAATAGCCAGATGGAATCACAGAATGGCAAAAACCCTTGAGAGCACACCCACAGAGAGGGGATTTATTACAATGTACATATGATTTACTTTTTAAAATTACAGACTTTTATACTGTGATTCCATAAGCTGCAATGATATTGATAAAACTGATGCTGGTGCCACATTACTCTGAGGAGTCTAGCTTCATACGAACGTATGGAATTTTCGTCAATTTTCCATTAGTGTTAACGGGATGCACAAATTCTTACTAATCAAATGAGAAAGAGATCACTTAATCTATAAAATAAAATCCACTGCCACTGTTCAGTTCAATATCTCATTGAAGATTTTGAAAACCGAACCAGTTTTTCATTTAGTGCATGTGGTAATTTTTTCCTTAGCCAATGGTCCCTACCTTCAATATGCTTATGATGGCTTCTCTTCATCTCAAGAACCTTTTTCAGTTCTTTCTAAAGCCATCAAAAGTGACATCCTGGACAAGATGGATCATAAGTTTGATCCCAAATGACAGTCTTTAGAATATCATGCTTTCCCTGAAAATGCAACAAGGAATATAATTCAAATGTATTACTCAATGTTATTTTTGCCTTAGGTATGAGTTTTTATTTTTCTCCTGAAATTTATCAACTTTTTCTTAGTTTCAGTCTATAACTTACTCCTGTTTGATGCTCTGTTTTGTGTGCTTATTTATTCTTTTTTTTTTCCTCTCCTCTTTTTTTTTTTTTTAATACAGGAATTGCCTTTTGTTTCCTTCTTTTCTACTACTTCCTTCTAGTACTTTGTTACATTCTTTCCTATTATTAGGGGATGTCCTTGCTTCTTGCAGGGGGGTTGGACTAGATGACCTTTGAAGGTCCCTTCCAACTCTAACCATTCTATGATTCTATGATTCTATGATCATGGCATGACACAACTGAAATGTGTATATGGAGAAAAGGATAAGCTGCACAGCAGTAAAACCATTTACTCTTTATTGATCCTCCTTACTTACTTATATTTCTGCTCTTTGGCAACCTTGGGGCCGTACTGAGAGATCAGTGTGTCAATCAGTGCAGCTACAAATAGGAAGTATAACAAAACCTCACAGAACTCATGTAGCTTCTTGAATTTCTAAGACCATGATAACCATTATTTTAACTAGGTGCTATCTCCTGAGCAGCATAACCCACCAGCTAATTTTTGTATGTAGTTGAGCAAACTGTTCGTGAACTAATATTTTGTTTAGATAGTAATTGTTTTCTGAAAATTTGATAACAAGGAAAAAAAAAGCCCTCCATTTCCACACTTAACTTAGTTAAGTTAACTCAAGGCTGACCTTAGTTGGCAGCCATCAGATCTTGCTCCTATCCTGAAGTCCTACTGACAAATGGTAATAATTCTAAAACAGTGTCTCTCAAAACACAGAACCGTACCACAGTCGTGGCTCTCTTGAAATAACTTGTATTTCTTGTGTTTCAGTTTTCATTATTTACTTGACAGTAACGTTGTTATGGGCTCTCTCTAGACCTGCTTTGACATCACTTTGCCATCTTAATTTGACATATCACAACTGTGTCTGTTGTCTGACAAGTTCTTTCAGCATGAGGGTTTCCTATGGCAAGAAATTCTCCACAGACAACATCACTATTAGTATACAAAGATTGGATCATAAAATTCCACATACCAACAGACAAAAATAAGACATAATATAAGAAAATAAATGTAGGAGGTTTGGGTTTTTTTGAGGGAGGTAAATTTTAACGTAAAGTTAGACTGAACACAGTAAAGATATATTCTCCTAGTCCTTGCAAAAATAATCCCAAGTCTGTAGGGAGTCTGTTAACATCTAGATAAATCAAGCTTGATGGTCTATTAATCTTTATGTTATCATTAACATTTTTTTTCTATTAAAAACAAAGGCCTCTATAAATAGGTATATTTTTAATATTCAAGTTCCATGCCTTGAAGGCATGGAACAAAGCATATCCATATCCAATAGGATGAACTGTAGAAGTGCCTTTAAATCATCAGGACAAGTAAGGGAGTTTTGTTAAACCTGGTCACTGATTAAAAGGTTTTAGTCTGGGTCATAAAAGCAGGTGCTAAGTAGACATAGAGTTAAGGAATATAGAAGGAGAAACTGTGACCAGCCCTAATGAGATTAGTTTTGTAAAAAACCTGGACATAGAGCTCAGGCTACATGGAAAAGGATTATTAGACTATGCCTATATGAGAAATCAGGCCAAAATCTGATACAGAGATGTTATTTGCACCCTATAGTTTATCAGAGTTAGGTAGTCCTCTGGAAAATATTGCTGGGATAATAAAGTAGATTGATTCCATTTTTAAACCTGTAGAGGACAAAGGGTGGGGCAAATACCAGCCTAACTGTTTCAAGTCCAAAATCAGGCAGAGTCCCCTGCTGAGTTCTGAATGATGAATTAAGTGGAATAAGAACCAGAGAACCTCTGCCTGTGGGGAGCTTCAGTCACAGCATGAACATCCTGTAGATACTGAATACCTTTTTGGCATACCACCTCGTTTTTCTTTGGACCTGGACAGTAGAGGAGAAAATAATAAGGGGCAAAAAGGTGGTTGTTCTAAAAAAAATTGTACAACTTAGTCCAGTGTTACCATGCAGCACTGCTGTATACCTGATATGACGAGTCCACCTACAGGCTACGTTACAGTAGTGCCTACACATGTTAAGAACTTTCTCAAGAATCTTTTAAAAATTATTTCCTTGAAATAAAATTAAATAGATCTCTTGCTACTCTTTTTGTAGTAGGAGGAAAGCTCATTAAAAGAAAAAAAAAAAAAAAGGAAAAAAAGGAAATTATTTTCCCTGAAAGCTGAAAGTTAGAACAAGAAGGAAGACAGAGGGACATCTCACCTGGATGGTATTAGGACAAAGAAGGACTATTAAGTTATCAGGGAGGGTATTCTTCTAGAGGTTTTAGGCAAAAAGACCAGTCCTTTCTAGGTCTTATGGCTTGCAACTGGAATACAGGCTACCAGCCTGAAAAACAAAATTGTGAGAAAGTGCCCAATACTGCTGAAGGTAAGTGGGACCTGAGGACCATAAACAACTCCTTTTCTTGCTCTTTAAATGCTCCAATATTTTGTGCATTGCTTTATGTGCTTTAAAAGAACAGCAATTGGTATTGTTTGTTCTCTAATAATACCGTTTTTACAGTAGCATATTCAACAGTAATTGAGTGCCTTCTATATTTTCAAAGGTAACTTCAAAGTTTCTTTTCAGCAAACCTGACTACTTTACACTGTTACCAGCTTTTGTTTTCTTGAGGGTATATATTTATTTTTTTATTGCTGCACTCTCTTTAACCCCTTCTGTTGAATACATGTAGTTGATTCTAAACTTTACAATCAGTTTCTAATTTTCATTCTTTTTTTTTCTCCTTTGGCAAAGCAACAGAACCACCCCAATTTCTGCCTAATAGGAACTCCATACACTTTGGATTGTAAAGATGTCTTGATTATTAATTAATGTAACAACAACAATATAATCAAGGACATACAATCTGAGTGCCAACAGCAATTTCTACCCTTAAATTATGCTGGGACCACACAAACCAAAGACAAAGGAGACGCCACGAGCAGTTAACCTCTGTTACGTGGTCTTATACATCTTAGCAAGTGTCCAATTCATTAGACGGGGATAGAGTGGCTCATATGTGCAATTAATTATTGGCAGGTTTACTTTCAAAAAGGTGCCAGATGCTATGCATTTCCTTGTTGCTATCTGGATCTCTGATCTCTATGTTTCCTGCCATGTTAAACATCTGTTCAGAACATATTTCTGCACACAGGAACTTCAGTAATTCAAGAGTTAAATCTTTAAAACTGAATAAATGTGTCGCTTCTTCACTTTCTGCTGTTTGTAATGATATCCCTTTAAAGGCATAAAAAAATAATATTAGACAAAAGAAAAATGTTCTCTAACTGGTGTGGGGGTCATTATAGTTTGAAGATTTCACTGTGGATAAATAACAGACTTCTGCTGTAGCACCTGCTCTTCAGTTCCTCCTCTGAATGCCAGTATTGGGATCTGTCTTGTCCCGAGTAGCGTATTCTGAGAAACAGTGTGGAAGTTGCAAAGATTTGAACCTTGACTCTGCTGGAGTACGTGTAAATAAAGAGACAGATTTGAATATCCATTTAACCTTTCATCGTTTCTTTGTTCTTACCATCCAGACTTCTGGAGAACTGGTGGTGGTTTCTGTCTCCATATGTATCTGACTCATTGATGCTTTTTAGTAAGAAACACTTTCAGTCCCAATGTGTTTGGAGAAACAAGAGCGTACTGTGGAGCCTTTCAGTAAGACACAAAGAACTAACCATAGATAGAGAATTTCTTACAATAAGTTTCTTACAAGCCTATAAATAGCAGATTGAAATTAATAACCGTTTTTTTTTTTTTCCTGTTTATGAAGGGATTATAACATGTGCAGGCAGAATTTCAATCATCATCAGCACTTGAAATTATATCCATTGGAGGATTTTAAGGGTTTTTGTGCCCTATTTTAAACTTACGTATTGTTTTCTTCATGGTAAAAACCAAATCTTGCAAATTACATGCAGAAATTCATAAAACAAAAAAGGAAAATATATAAAAAACATCTAGTCCAAATCAACACTCAAAGGTTGTAAGAATATAAAAAAGTTATTCAATGTATTGTTAGTGATGATGAATGTTTTTAAACTTCTTGAAGAAAAGCATTATCTGTAACTCATTATTGTTCCGACCTCATTATCTAAACACAGCTTGTTTTCAGACAGTGCTGCGATTTCACTGGGATCTTTCTGCAAGTGTTTACAGTAAAGATAAAAAGAAATCTATAAACAGGAATCCTACTACCAGAGATTAAGGAAATCTGTCTTCCAGAGGATTGGTACACTGAGACAACTAAGGCACATGGAAAGAAAGCAGTGGGAGATGGCCATGGCAGAGAAGACTTATATTATGAAGTCCTTAGCCTTGAAAACCAATTCAGAGGTCCTGCCTCAGTACAAAAAAGGAATCCATAAGATTCCTTACCCTGGCTGGCCAGAGTGATCATGTCCACTGAGAGACACACTGCATATGACAGTAGCCTGATCTCCCTGCAGAAACATTTTTAACATTCACCTTGATTTCTAACAGGGATTCTCTGATGTCTAATAGCATTGAGTTCCTACTGCTCTCTCCCTCAGTCCTGCTTTATCAATTGCTTTCCGGTTCCTTACACTGGAATATCCATAGTTTTGTCCCAACACAGTATATTACACAGCTGAAAATGAACCAGTTGAGACATTTTTTTTGCTTACTTTTCAGTTTTCCATTTATTCAGTACATAATGATGGCATGTCCCAAATGTCAATGCAGATTAAATATTGAAGCTGATTAAGGAATACACATGTAACTACTGCCCCAGCCAAGACATTATAGGATATCTTTTCTTCTAACAGATACCTATATTCATCAATATTGTGTAAAAATAGCTTCTTTTAAGCATCCTCTGTTAAACTGGCTGAAACTGGCCAACACATTGAAAAGTTATCAAGGGAATAAAAGGCTGATCCTCCTCACCCAACGTGTTCACATAAGTTTCATACCCTCAGGAAATCACATTAAAATATATGCATGGCCATATAGTCATATACTTGTAAGGGGTCTCTGAAATCTGGGACCAAACTGTAGCTGGTATCAGCCTTCTATGAGGCTTGTCTGACTAGACAAACTTCATTATGTTAAATGTCTCATACTAAAATGAACTTCAAGGTAATGATAAAGAACATCTTAAATAAAAAATAAAAATCAGTTTATATATATACACACACACACAAACACACATAAAAAATCAGAAGTAAGAATTATTTCATACAGTGACTTGAACACAGACCATCTTTGATGCCTCAAGGGAAGATGACATATTCTCAACCACATCTGCAGTTGAGATACAGTCATCTGCAGAACAAGGAAAAAGCACTTTTTTACTGATCCCTGCAGGTGGCTAGCTGACACCAAAGTATATCTGTCCATGACCATGTGAATAAATGCAGTGATAGCAATGTTAGAGCAAATTAAGGTTAATGCAGACTATCATTCCTTGCAGGATATGGCACAGAGGAAATGAGGATTCACAGGCTCCAAAGCCACTAAAAAGCTCCAAAACTATTCAGCAAATACATGACATTTTCCTCCTGAGAAGCTGGATTTAAGATTATGTTTAGAAAGAATGTTTAAAACAGTCATAAAGACTACAAGTATCATTGATCTCAATACTTGATGGTAAGCCCTAGTAAAGTTTTCCAATGTTATTTGCCCTCATTAGGCATTTTGCTGGTGGAAAGGCTAAGACATCCTGTAGCATCTCACTTCTTTTTATCTCTTCTCTTTGGTACACTGAACAAATTGAGCTCCTTACATTGTACTTCATGGAGTTTATCTCCCATCCATCAATCACTCTTATGCCCTGCTCTTTTGTTGCCTCTGTAGCGTATGCATATTATTCTTGAAGTGCTGACTATAGAACCAGATGGTAGGATTTTTACTGAAGTTGTGCACAGAAATGAAATCACCTCCTCCTCTGTTCTTCTTAGGCATCCAAGTATTGGACAAGTCTTTGTTGCCTCAGCACTGAGCTAAGAGAGCCCAGAGTATGCTATTATAAGAATCTCTACATTCTTTGAGTGGCTTCATCCCTCATCTCCTACCCTACATCTCCTACCCTCTAGGTATAGTCTATATTCTTTGCTCCTAGAGATTTTACTCAGCATTTGGCCGTATTGAAATTTGTCTTTTTCTCAAGTTTCAGCTATTCCACAAAATGATTCAACATATCTCTCCAGTAGAATGCCTTTGCTTCTCATTTTGTATATCTCTAAGCAGTTAGGTTTGCCAGGAACAATTCTGTACTGTAATCAAGACTGTTAATAAAAAATACCAAAGTAGGATGAAAAAGCGGCTCAAAGAAATTTCAGCACTATTAATAACTTCAGGTTTTACTTATATTTGTTAATTCCAGTTAATGCAAATTTTAAAATCAGAACACTACTTTTTTCATTCCCTTTCTCTCTTACTTGCTAATATTTATTCATTTATTTATTTTGTTCAGAATGTTGGTTACATGCTGTGCTACAGACTGGTAAGCAATTACCAAAAATCTTATTAGTTGAAGGAAAACATGCCTGGACACACAAACAAAAATATTTCGGATGTGGCAGAGTTAGATAAAAGAACGAGGGAATAATATGAACAGGAAAATGAATAAAGTTCTGCAATCTCTCTGCTTTACAGCATTTGTGCTCCTGAGCACAAAAATAATACAAAGGTTCTGAAAGTTACCAAGGCCATGTTAAGCACCAAAACCTACTTTTTTTTTTCACATAAAGTCTAAGAGACTTCCAGACTTCTACAGTATCTCAGAAAAATGGTTACCCTGTTCTTCCTAATACAAAACTAGGTATTGTTTAAGGAAATCAGAAACAAATTGTATCAGCATTGGTAGATGCCAAAGTGATGCCACACTTGTGGTCTTTGGGAGCTTTTAAAGTAATGTAATTTAGAACCCAAGTTCTATCTGTGGTTTCCAAAGGAATGTTTTTTGGGCATTTTTTCAATTGTTTCAAGAAGCCTCGTGTCAAACACCATAGAAAACTACTCCATGTGGATCAGGAAGACAACGGATGAGGCCCTCTATAGACAGATAGGAGCAGCACAACATGCACAAGCCCTGGTAATCATGGAGGACTTCAGCCATCCTGGTATCTGTTGGAGGGACAAAATGGCAGGGCACAAGCAATCCAGGAGGTTCCCGGAATGATTGATGATAACTTCCTCCTGCAAGTGATAAAGGAGCCAACAAGGAGAGGTGCTATGCTGGACCTTGTTGTCACCAACAAGGAAGTACTGGTGGGGAATGTGGAGCTCAAAAGCAGCCTTGGTTGCAGGGACCATGAAATGGTGGAGTTCAAGATCCTTAGGGCAGCAAGGAGAGCACACAACAAGCTCACTACCCTCCAAGCTCAGGAGTGATGCACCCCAACAAAGAGGAAGTAACGCAAAAACAGAAGGAGGCCTGCATGGCTACTAGACCAACTAAAAAACAAAAAGGAAGCCTACAGAGAGTGGAAGCAAGGACAGGCAGCCTGAGAGGAACACAGAAAGCCAGCGATCAAGTCAGGAATGCTAAAGCCATGACAGAATTAAATCTGGCCAGGGACGTCAAGGGCAACAAGAAAAGCTTCTATAGGTATATTGGTGATAAATGGGAGACTAGGGAAAATACGAGCCCTCTCCGGAAGGAACCGGGAGACTTGGTTACCTGGGACACGGAGAAGGCTGAGGTACTCGAATTACTTTTGTGCCTCAGTCTTCACCAGCAAGTCCTCTAGCCACACCGCCCAAGTTGCAGAAGGCAAAAGTAAGGACTGGGAGAATGAAGAACTGCCTATGTTAGCAGACGAGCAGGTTCAAGACCATCTAAGGAACCTGAAGGTGCACAAGTCCATGGGACCTGAAGAGATGCATCCACAGGTCCTGAGGGAACTGGCAGATGAAGTTGCTAAGCCACCATACATCATATTTGAGAAAGTCTGGTGAAGTTCCCACTGACTGGAAAAGGGGAAACATAAGCCCCATTTTTAAAAAGGGAAACAAGGAAGATCTGGAAGACTACACGGCATTTCCTCCTCTGTGCCAGATCCTCCTGGAAACTATGCTAAGGCACATGGAAAATAAGGAGGTGACTGGTCACAGCCAACACAACTTCACTAAGGGCAAATCATGCCTGACAAATTTGGTGGCCTTCTATGATGGGGTTACACTGTTGGAGGATAAGGGAAGAGCAACTGATGTCATCTACCTGGACTTGTGCAAAACATTTGGCATTGCACTGCATAAGTCTTGTCTCTAAACGGAACAGACAAGGATTTGATGGATGGACCGCTCGCTGGATAAGGAATTGACTGGATGGCTGCACTCAGAGACTTGTGGTCAATGGCTCAATGTCCAAGAGGAGACCAGTGTTGGCAACATGGACAGTGGGATAGAGTGCACCCTCAGCAAGTCCACCCACAATACCAAGCTGTAAGGTGTTGATACCAGGCTGGAAAGGAGGGATGCCATCCAGAGGGACCTGGACAGGCTGGAGAGGTGGGCCCATGCAAACCTCATCAAGTTCAACCAGGCCAAGTGCAAGGTCCTGCATCTGGGTCGTGGCAATCCCAGGCACAAATACAGGCTGGGCGGAGAATGGATTGACAGAAGCCCTGAGGAGAAGGACTTGGGAGTGCTGGTGGATGAGATGCTCAACATGAGCCGGCAATGTGCCCTTCAGGCCCAGAAAGCCAACTGCATCCTGGGCTGCATCAAGAGGAGTGTGGCCAGCAGGTCGAGGGAGGTGATTCTCCCCCTCTACTCTGCCCTGGTGAGACCCCACCTGGAGTACTGCATCCACTCTGGAGACTCCAATGTAAGAAAGACATAAACATGTTGGAGAGAGTCCAGAGGAGGGCTACGAAGATGATCAGAGGGCTGGAGCATCTCTACTAAGGAGATAAGTTGAGAAAATTGGGGTTGTTCAGCCTGGCAAATAGAAGGCTTTGGGGAGACCTTATTGTGCCCTTCCAGTACTCAAAGGAGGCCCTACAAGAAAGCTGGTGTTGTGATTTTGTTTAGTGAGGGAGGCCTAAGGTGGCAGCTTCTGTAGGAAACTGCTAGAAGTTGCTCCCCTTTGTTCAGTGGACTTGGCTGGGCCTAGGGCGGACCCACTGCTGGCCAAGGCCGAGCCAATTGGTAGCAGAATGTTCCATGATAACGCCACTTCAATGAATATTTTCATAGGGCCATGCGTGAGTTAATGAAGAGAAACAGATTCTGCTCCTATCAGCACAAAAATGTTTTCTGTTTTATCTGATTTGAATTGTGCATGTATTAGAAACATATCAAATGTACACCAAAGAATTCGTCAGAGATCTGGCTGACCTTCTACTCTGCTAACGATACAGGAAAATGAAAAGCATTGGTAATGTTTGTTTGGTATTTCACTGAAGAGAAAGGAAGCATTGTACGTGACTATGTTTCAGTCTTGGACCTATTGTTACAGCTCAGGACACTCCAAGAATAGTTGTAGTGAAAATATTTTTACCCATCTGTGCTTGACAAAAAAAGGATATAACTTTTCTTTTAGATACAGATCAGATTACACTTGCCTGTAACATTTTCACCTAAAAGCTAGAATGTTGTAATGCACTTTACAAAGAGGGAATTTGCAGACCATATGGAAACTAGAGTTAGTGAAAACGTATCTGTGCAAGTGTTAAATGGAACTTCACAATGAGCATTGCTAAGCTCAAATATGTGACCTACACATATTGCATGTTTGTTTCCAGTTAGATTCTATATGGACAATTTTAACCTTTGCAACTTCTGTTCTTTGAGGCATTGAAAGAACCTCAGCTGAAGAACCACAGTACTGTTGGGCTGGTTTTGGTACACTCTCTTTGAAGCTATTTGCATTCAATTGCAAACCAGTCCTTTTTAACCTATATCATTGAGCACAATTTCCACTTACAAAATATTCTAGGAAACTGATGAAACATTTGAAATTCAGTCAAGTGCTAGGTACCTTTGAAGAAAGAACGGTTTTGGAAAAGGAGCAAAAACGCATAATATTTCAGTAAGTAAACAGATTAAGAGTTTTACCAATAAATATGTTCTGCAGTGTCAGATTACTACTTGATAGAGTTCCTCTCCTACCAGTCACATTTGGGAATTTACATGAACAAACAAGTAAAATAAACAATTTTGAGTATGAGTGGTCCAAGTTTTGATCTGGACTGACGAGATCATTGCAGCCTGTTAATTTCAACTCCACTCAACAAATAAATTAGCCAGTCTTCCATGCGACAGAATGATGATACAAGCTAAAAGAAAATGAGGTGGCACGGTATGACTGCAAGATTTTTCACCAAAAGTTTGAGACAGCTCAACTACTACAAAAAGGTGAAATCAGAACTAAGTTGTAGACACATTTCCAAATATACATTAACAACACACATCTCAAAGCATCAGATATTCCGGAAAGTTTGCATAATTAACCTGTTTTAGAAGTATTATTTTTTTTTTTTTTCTGTTCCCTTTTCTTTTGTGCTCTCTCTTCAGTAGGCAAAACCTCAGCTACAAAACTGTGGATATTCTTACCAAGTCTGAAATGATTTAGTAATTCTTCCACACAGGCATGCAGAAGAGCACTAGAGAGAGCTTCAGAAAAAAAGCACACGCCATCAAGGATGGCTGAAGGTATTCAGATTTTAAAAAATCTAATAGGGGAAAGGCTTTATACCATATGGAGGTTTTGAAAGACAGCAAGAGGAGGGAAGGTATTTTTATGTTCCAAGACTGAATTATCAGAAGAAAAGGACATGCTTGCTAGAATGCAACAGATATTTTTATGGTGATCAATTTGAAAAACAGACAGCACCTTCAGACTTGATTAAATAAAGTTTATTTGCTCCTTTTTGATTGTTATAACTAAAACCTTTACACATAAAGCAAGAAATTAAACTATTTCATATAAAACTGTCAAGCTAATTACTGCTTGCTACTAAAAAAAAAAAATTAAATTATCAAAGCCCCACAAGAATTCTCTGTACTCGCATATCTTGAATAATGCCACTAAAACCCTCTGTTTTGCAGAATCATTACATGGAAAGCACTTTCAAGCACATCAAGGACCACCACTGCCTTTCAGTAAACAATGACAGGATATTTTTTAAAGTAAATCAGGTATCAGACTAGGAGAGAATTTCGAATTGTCTTTTAAAGTCAACTTAGCTAGGCAAGAATTTTAGTTGAGATCACGGGTCTCATAAAGGCAATGAAGAAGGAAATGATGAAAAGTACACAATGACTACAAAAGCAACTGAGTTTTCTGCTAAGGAAAAAAACCTCTACTGTTTTAGACATAGCAAACAGAAATTAAAGTCCTGAAGTGTAAAAATCTAAGGTATGCTTGCATTTTTTTCTTTACCGATTACTATCTCAATATCTCAGGAAGGAAGAAAGGACTAGTTTTTAGAAATCAGGAATGAGAGAGTGATTGAAGAAAAGGTTAAACATAACACTCAGGAAAAGTGATGGGAAGGACAGTACTTATTTTAGAACTTGATGTTTGGTTCATAAACAATGATTCCTGAGCCTGAATTGCGTGGCTGAGTCATAGATCGGACAAAATTTGAACAGCAGTCCAAGTGGATATTGGAAGAATGCTAACAGCCAACAAACCCATCTCTTTCTGGACAGGCAATGAGATAAACTCATCTTGCCATATAGTTGTGAGGTTCCTGTGGTCTCAAGCTTTTCAGTCTTTGTCACATGCTGGAAACTGTTGTAGCCTTGCTCACACCATGAATCTGACCAAAAGACGAAGTCATAATAACATCAGTGAAGAACTTTTTTAATCTATAGAAGAGCTCAGATGAAACCAAGACAATTTTATTTGTATTGTATAAAAGCTATAATGCAATTAATCAGTTGCCAAATGGAAAAGGATAACACTGCTACAAATTTTGCAGTCAACTTCACTGAAATAAGAGACTTAAGAAAGGAATCCATCAAATATCAAAGTCATCTCAATGTTTTCGATAAGCATCTCAGACTATTAACTTCAGTTGTCATTAAGTGAGTTGCAGTGAGAACGGCAACTTACCCATAGCTGTAAAAGAAACAGTATAAAATACCTGAAGCTTCTGAGAATTACTAAGCTACTATGCTATTCCTTGGTATTATTAAACAATAATTAGAAAAAAAAAAAAGGAAAAGGCTATTTAGAAGATTTCAGTTACAAGGTGTGTCCCTACCAAATACTGATACACGTATCAATAATTCTGGAGCACAGTCTTCCATTTACTTTTTTTAATAGGAATTTATTACACTTTTTAATTGTATTCTTCACAATTTCCTCAAGTCAGGCTGAAACACTTATATAATTATTCTGAGGATGAAAAAGCAAACTACAGAGAGGTTTTTGCATTCCAAGATGACAGGACTTATCTTTACACGGCATCTCAGAGAAAAAAAGGGGTTCAAAAGCTATCACTTTTAATTTTTTAAAATGAAATTAAATGCAAGGAAGTGCAATAACAACACATTAACAACTGATTCATTTATTTAATAAAAATAGTTATAAAACCTAGTGAAAATGAAAAATGGTTCATATCAAATCACTAATAGCTAAAATAATATAATCTCATAACAGAAACAGTACCTTCAATCAACAGCTCTTGTCCATGACTGCCCAACAACGTTCGGGATAGGAAAGGGGCAAAATCAACAAAAATTTCTCGCAGGAGAGGGGCCACCTTTTCTAAGGCTCTTTCAAGCTTTGCAGTGATACTGTGGAAAAACAGAGACCATGATTGGAAGAGCACTTAGCAACAGAAGTTAAATTATGTCAAATCATAACTGCTTTTAAACGTTGTAACCTTATTTAGAAAAGAGGATTATCATAATCTGATTAAACTTTACAGTGTTTCTCATAGAATCATAGAACACAGAATAGTTTGGGTTAGAAGGGACCTTTAAAGGTCATCTAGTCCAAACTCCTGCAAGGAGAAGGGACACCTTCAACCACATCAGGTTGCTCAGAGCCCCATCCAACCTGGCCTTGAATGTTTCCAGGGATGGGGCATCAACCACCTCTCTGGGCAACCTGTGCCAGCGTTCCACCATCCTCATGGTAAAATTTTTTTTCCTTACATCAAATCTGAATCTGCCTCCCTGTGTTTTAAAACCATTACCCCTTGTCCTATCACAACAAGCCCTGCTAAAGAGTTTCTCCTCATGTTTCCTATAAGCACCCTTTAGGTACTAGAAGACTGCTGGAAGTTTAAATGGCTTTGAGTAAATGCAAATATCATGTCAGAGTCAGCAGTATGTCAGCCTCATAAATTCTACAGCATTTACAGAGTAATTTTCAAAGATGATAATAATGTCAGATATTCAAGTGTAAGTCTATTTCACCTATGTCAGCTTATATGCATTTCATTTTATACACATTTGAAAGCTTGAAAAAATAAGTTTTTATTTGACCAAAGCAATCACAAGTAACTTGCTTTTGTTCAAGCTTTCAAATAACAATATCTAGCATGGCAATGCTAGAGAAGGGAGTGTATGGGGAAGCATTCTACCACAGGTATCAAGAAAATTAATATTATTGTCTTTAATTTTGAGGGAACACAATCCCAGGTAAATCATTTTGCCTTTGCATTTATACTTCTCTGACTACTGAGACTATACACTCTTGAAGCAGGGAGTGCTCCTTAATTTCTACTTGTACAATGAGAAGAGGTGTTGTGACTTCTGTTTGCTTCTTAAATACCAGAAAGAATATTCCTTTATCTGAGGATCAAACCTAGCAATAGTATGCAAACATCAGCAATGTGCTAAGGATTGTACCCCTTAAGAATCCTTTTTCTCTTTTAAAACTTGATAGGGAATAACAACTGTGCCCTCTGAAACTCTCATGTTAAGACTAAAAACTTGCTGTGTTATCTCAATGAAGTGAACTATTACTTAAAAATAAAAATGAAATTACATAACTATTCTATACTCCAGCCTTGACAGGCTGAAGAGGTGGGCCCGTGCCAACCTCATGAAGTTCAACCAGGCCAAGTGCAAGGTCCTGCACCTGGGTCGTGGCAATCCCAGGCACAAATACAGACTGGGCGGAGAATGGATTGAGAGCAGCCCTGAGGAGAAGGACTTGGGAATGATGGTGGATGAGAGGCTCAACATGAGCCGGCAATGTGCTCTTGCAGCCCAGAAGGCCAACTGCATCCTGGGCTGCATCAAGAGGAGCGTGGCCAGCAGGTCGAGGGAGGTGATTCTCCCCCTCTACTCTGCCCTGGTGAGACCCCACCTGGAGTACTGTGTCCAGTTCTGGAGTCCCCAACATAAGAAGGACATGGACCAGTTGGAGAGCGTCCAGAGGAGGGCCACGAAGATGATAAGAGGGCTGGAGCACCTCTCCTATGAGGACAGGCTGAGAGAGTTGGGGCTGTTCAGCCTGGAGAAAAGGAGGCTCCGGGGAGACCTGATAGCGGTCTTCCAGTACCTAAAGGGGGCCTACAAGAAAGATGGAGAGAGGCTGTTCAGCAGGGTCTGTTGTGATAGGACGAGGGGTAATGGTTTTAAAATAGAGGGAGGTAGATTTAGATTAGATATTAGGAAAAAATTTTTTACAATGAGAGTTGTAGCACACTGGAACAGGTTGCCCAGAGAGGTGGTTGATGCCCAATGCCTGGAAACATTCAAGGCCAGGCTGGATGAGGCTCTGAGCAACCTGATCTAGTCGGGGATGTCCCTGCTCCTTGCAGGGGGGTTGGACTAGATGACCTTTGAAGGTCCCTTCCAACTCTAATCATTCTATGATTCTATGATTCTATTCTGGTCTACAAAGAATTTTTGCTGTTCTTTTTAGGACTGCTGGTGGCTGAAGGAGTTTTCTTTGTGCTTGAAATACGGCACCAAAATATTTTTGGCATTTAAAAGCGCAATTACAGGAAGAAGTTACATTTTTTTTGTCAGAATCTAAGAGAATTAACATTGATATTTAAATTTTATGTTGTATCTACTATCTGTAAACACTAAATATATATGGATTTTTACATTCAGATCACTTGAAGATCCCTACATTTAAAAAGAAAGTTGACATTATAAACAAATTGGAAGTTTTCCTTCATTAGCTTAAATTATTTTACTTATTTCTTACAGCTTATTTTCTTTCTCACTCCAGACTCAGATATTGATTTTCTAATACTCTAAAGGATGGATTTGTATCATCAACCTTGTTTTAGATGATTAGTTGAAGTGAATTTCACTATGCTAAAGACTCTATTGACTGTACTTGAAACACAGGTGACTAGCTTAGAGTTTTTTAATCTGAAACATGAATCTACCAAGAGCTTTTGCTATTCATGGAAATAGCATTCTGTGAAAATGTGAGATCAAAGATTACCACTGTTTTAAAAAGCATATCGAAGGACAGAAATTCATATTTAAATAGATTTTTTAAAAATCCTTTTTCCTTCATATAAATCCCTGGTGTATTTACATGTTGAAAACTGACTGCAGTTCTGGTTCTTCAGTTTCAAAAAGAACAAACAGAATTAAGAAAAGAAGTATACATAGAGACATCCCAAAAAATGCTTCAGGGAAGCAGGTAGCCCTGCCTTTCCTAACCACACACATGCACATAAAGCAGCAAAAAAGAGAATGATGTGATTCTACAGCTGTTTCTAACATCTATTATACCTTAAAATGCACCCTGCAATCATGAGGGAACTCCCTGTGGGGATTAATGTAACCAGTTTTCATGAGTGAACTACAAGGTTTTTTAGTTGTTTTTTTTTGGTAATTAATACTGTGTTTTTTTCCTTTCCATTTTTAGACATTCAAGGCAAACAAACTCTTAATAGCTTTCAAATTCAAGATTATTTATTTTATTTATTAGTGATCCAGTTTAATTATAAGTTACTGAAGTATCTGAACTTTAAAAAAGATTTTGCCCTCAGAAAGGCACTGTCCAAACATATGAAGAAGATAACAAGCAAAAGAAGTTGTTTAATCACACCACAATTTTATTAACTTGCCAAGTAACATTGTCAAGCAATAAACAAGGGCATACAAATGGTCATTCTCTCCTTGATCATTTGCACCTTTTTGTAGAGAAGTCAACAGCAATCATGCTTGCAGCCTGGGCCCACACCCACTGCTGTGATTCTACCTGTGCCACTCACCTTAGAATTCAGACAGGACTAGCAAAAAAAAGGCAATTTTGCACTGTATGTTAAATCACTGAAGCATCAACACTTTTTTTACAGGTTATCTAGGGCCCTTGATTTAAATTTATTTCCTTTCTGTTTCATTAGGGAATGAAATTTTCTTATTCATGAGCTTGTAAGTTCGTGAACAACTAGCTTGGTTGCTGTCTCCACTGCCACTTAAAACCATACGTCAAAGAGGCCAATCAACTAAAGGACACTTGGCAACTCCTTAGTAAACCCTGTGTAAACTTTTTAGGGCAGACAGGTGTGCATCTTGAAAAGGTCAAAAATTTGTCTTTGAAGTGTGCAGCGGCGCAACTGAATACTTTTACAAAATAATAACCTATTACACAAAGATATTTAACAGGAATTCAGAGAGCATTTTCTTAGGTGCTAGTCAGTGTAAGAGGGGTATCAGCTATTCCAATGGCATGTGTCCAATGGCAGCACCAACTGAGATCTTGTGCACCATTGAGTTAGCTGCACGAATACATGCCTGATTTCATCCCCTATAGTTTAAATAGGGCCTTTATTTGCTCAGAAGAGGTAATGTCTCTCTTTCCACTTGCTAGTGCTTCATTGCCAAGTTGTGCTCGCGTTCCAACTCCTACTATCATTATTGTGCAATGTAAAAAGCTGGTCAACTAAAAAATGACTTTTAATGAAGTTTTAGTGTCTGACATAGTTTAAACCAATTAGACTTTTCAGTGAAGCATTACTTTAGTATATACATTCTTAGTCTTGAAAAATTCTATAAATATACACTGTATTAAAAACTACAATAATGCATATTAAATGAGCTAAAATATATTTTACTATATTTTTTCTTTTTACATTATTTTGTATATATGAAGTTGGAGGAGAAACTATAATTAATATCAAAAGACAGAACTTGTGTACCTCATGTTTTCAGCTGAATCCTCTGGCATTGGGGCAACAGTTTGGACAGCTGGGAGATTTTTGCTGGTAGCACCATTCACAAAACTGGATGACGAAGAGGAAGAAGAAGATCCTGAGTCTACTGCACCTGTCCCCCAAAAAAATACAGGTCTTAATTCAGTCTGAAGAAACATAACTTTCAGAGACTTTTAATAAATTCCTTGTCTTATTCATCTACTTTTCAGTAAGAAAATAATGTTACTTATTCTAAAAAAATAAAACCATTCCATAGAATGATCATAAATTTTTGCTAGTATAACAATAAGCTTAAAAAGCTATTGAAAATCAGGCAAAATAAATCCTTACCTCATTTTCATTATGCCCAAATTACATTCCAAAGATGAAAATATTTTTACATCATCCTGTAAAGCAAGATCTTTCTAAAATAAAGGTATATTTAAGATGAGCTTGAGTGGAGAATTGAAGATTAATTTTTTTAAAATATATACACACACACACACACTTCTTGGCTGCCCAGTTGCTATTATAGGCAGAAAATGAAATACAAATTAAAAAAATGTCAAAGATAGAAAACATATATTCCTTCAGGACGTAAAGGAGAAAACTAGTGTCTACGGAGTACTAGGACTCTAATTATAGTTTTTCTTTTTCCTTCCTCAAGTCAAGGAGAATTTTAAGATTTTAAAAGTAGGGAGGGCAGTGGGGGTATCATTTCAATGAGTTGTGAACAGCTGCCCAGAAAAAAGATGCAGACAGAGCATACATTTATACTTTAAGTGATCTGGGTCAGAGCTCAGGGCTAAACTTAGACTCTAAATGCCAATCTATCATGTTTGCTGAAATGGCATTGTGAGTTCAGCCTCTCTGAAGCAAACCAGCAAAGGCTCAGACTGGCCACGAACAGTAGTGAGAGCACTGTGATAAATGCTGCTCCTGTTCTGCTGCACAGTCCTGGTGCAACACATCACTGCAAGAGAGTTAGCAACGAACGGCCCTGGGGTTGGAGTTCAAAGCTTGAGGGACTTCAATGCTACCAGCAAGATTTATCCAAGTTAGCAAAAAGTGGTGAAGGACCCCAATTTAGAGATCAATGGTATTATTCTGCCTATTTTTTATAATGATAACTGATAACTCCCTGTTGCTGGTCAGTTTTAGCAGTTGATATATCCCTGTCCTTTGCATTACACAGGTATATATTATTTTCCAGTTTCCTGCAAAGCTCTACAAAGCATTTATGGTTTCTCAACTGCTTAAGCAGCCAGATGACAGTGACATAGAGGTCAAATGCTGGTAAAGGTGAAAAATTCTCTGGAAGCAGGGATTTTTTTTTTTTTTATTTAATTTGCCTTTAGATAATTTTTACTGAGAAAAGAATTAAGGTAAAAATCAGAATTTTGACTGACTCATTTAAGAAAGTTTACATTCAAAACAGTATCAAAATACAGCAGGATTTGCTGTGTTTTCTGGCACTAGAGTAGCTGGTGAGGTTCAGGATTTAGACTAGGCACTGATTTAGCCTGCTCTTTTAATAATGTGAGTGGGAGGTGGATTATGGCTTGCACCGTAGGTTCTCACTTGGACTAAATACAAATTGTAAATGTACCCAAACACATTGAGAAGGAAACACAAAAATATAAGGTAAGCTGTCTCTCTGAACCAGGGAATCACAGCAACCTAGCTGGGAATAGGACTGCTGAAAAAAGCTTGCATACAAAGATAAGGCTTCACATCAATGTGCATGTGTGTGTGTGTATTTATATTACTTACGTTATTTATTTTATTTACATATTTAGATTCATATATACATAGGTAACATCTTTTGATTGCTGCTTCCCCTTTTCCTTTCACAGTCAAATTATTTTCATTAAAGTTTTTGTCTAAAAAAGTAGTTGCTAAGTTATTTAACTAACTAGGCTGCTAGAAGAGAAGGCCAAATAGACCTAGAACTATCAGATTAACACAGAAGTGAAAACCAGGATATGAATTTCAGAAATCCAATCCAAAACCTATAAAACCAGATTCTTACAAACAGAGGAGAAGGAAGGAAACCTATCTCCCACCAGATACATTCAAAACACTAAAAGGACTTCAGTAACATACATCTCATTACATCATGACGGTGACATAGACTATGACAGAGATGGCAGATGGAATGTAAACACTGACTACAATCCATGAATAACTGAAGAAAACACCTTTCACACAAGTCCAGCACAGAATATACCTCAAAGAAAAAACTGTATTTCTAGAGTATCTGTGACATACTGTAATAACAACTGTAAATAGAAGGTTTGGGGAGACATCTAGTGTTTCTAAAAAATTGTATACCGTTTCTTTTTTACCATAGTTAAAAAAAAAAAAGTGCAGTTTAATGAAATTGTATACATTACTTTAAAATCATTAATAACACAGATAATTTCACAGACTCTACAGTTTTAGAAACCAGAAAGTGTCTGGATACTTCATGTATGTATCTCAAAAACCGACATACATGATCACTGTTTTAACTACCATAGCTTATTGAAAAATGGCAAAATTAGCATTTTAATCTACCATATATTAATATGTTTTCAATGTGATACTTCTTTTTTTTTTTTTTTTTTTTTACTGTCATTAATGCATTTAGCATTTCTAAAATGTTGCTATAAAATTCAAATCTTTAAAAAAGGTTGGAGGGGAAAGACTTAAAAGTATTTCTGAAGAGAATTCATCAATAAAGCTCATTCAGATGAATTCAATCACAAAAGGCTTTACCAAATAAGATCACTAAAGAAGTTCAGTATACATATAGCGCTAATTAAATCAGATGCTTGCTGAAATTCTATTCAATCAATACTTTTCCTTTAAACAAGTTAGTCCATAGACTAGGAGACAAAAACAGTTGCATTAAAAAAAAAAAAAGAAGCTGTAAGATCTACCCAAAAAAAAGCAGCCTTCAATCCCCAGCAAACATAACATGGTATCTGCAATACTGTCCTCTACTAAGAACAGTATCGGGGAAATGACTCATTTTTAAATGCATTTACTTACAAAGAAGAGCTACTACATTCCAGCCAAAACAGTTCAGATCTTTAATCAGTGGGAAGACTGAAAAGCTTACACTGCTCAGTATCATTTGGAAAACAAGTTTTCCAAGGTAGGACATTTTTTGCATGACATAAGAGTACCTAAAAGGAAATCCATTCAAGATTAACAGAAGTGGCTATACAAATGAAACTGTTTACAGAAGTGATAACATTATTCAGAGCATTCATTCCTCCCATCTGCCTCAGGATAATTAGATTTTTAAGATTTTTTTTTATCCTTAGAAAAATCAAAGTTCTATTACCAGGTATTAAAGGTAATCTGCAAAAGGAAAGAAAAAAAAAATGAGTGTGTCTTCATATTATGCCATGAAGCAGAAGGACGCCAAAAGCTTCCCCCTCCATTTTCTGCAACCCCAGGGAGATTTTAATTTTCTCAACCCTTAACTGAAGTTGTGATATCCTTGAAGAGAGCTCTTCTCTCAAGTGCTTTTGCTTAGTTTAGAAAGAAAACAGACCATAGCCAGACATTTCAAAGGAGTTTAAGTAAACATCAGTTGCTCTCAGTAAGGATTCATTTCTGAATGGAAACCAGTCTCTCCATGGTCAACAGGCTCCTTCATGACAGACAATCCCATTATTACTATTATAAATAATTTAAAAAAGAAGGTCTTGCCCCCCTTCTAGAGGTCACAATAAATAACTACTGATAAGACATGACTACAGTTAAATTAGGTAGGTTTTTACTGAAAAAAAACATCAAAAATCACAGCATAATTTTCACCGACAAATAATATTTGCCCAAAATATTAACCCTCCACAATTCACGATATATTTATTAAGTAGATAGTTCTCTTTACTTTCTTTCACACATAAGGAGGGTTTAATTGGTATATATTATGTAAGTTTCAATTCTAAACTACACTTATAAAACGGTACTAAGGCTATTTGTTCACTTATTTAAGGCTGTGCAAGTCCAATGTGCACTATCAAAGATATAAACAAACAGCAAGAGAAAACAGTGTCTCTAATAAAGGCCAAGACTTAATCTTTCCAGGTTTGTATTTCAGAAGTACAAAAACAGTAACAAAAAAGATGATTAAAAAACAAAACACCACTAAAAGTAACAAAACAAAAAAACAAACAAGAAAAAATGAGGGCCACAAAAATATTTAAGGACAATACCTGTTGTATTAATCATACTTTTTGGTGTAGCTCCTGTTGCAGCAAATATATTAGGTGTACTACCCGGTGGCAGTCCACTCCCAGCTGTGGCAGCTCCAACTGTGGTAACAGCCAGACTACCTGGAGGGGGTTTCTTTACTGGTACAACCACGCTCCTATGGAAAAAGAAATGAGAGATTACTAAAATTGTGCAACAGTTAGCAAGAGTTTTTGCTTATGATGGGATAATGCTGTGCCATAACGCTGTTGCTGAGGAAAAAATAATGTCAATTTTCTTAACCTTTCTGCAATAGGGTAAAACCACGTTAGCAGACCCTAAAACCACACCCTTATCCTTTGTCTGCAGCTTCATGTGATTCCGAGCAACTTAATTAATCTTTCAGTGACCACAAAATGGAAAGACTCCACCACTTCATTGATATATTGTGAACACCGCTATCACTTGTGTTCTAGATTTGCAAAGAAGACGTTAACTGTTGGAAACAATGCCAGCATAGCAGCAGTCTATATGCATGCAGTCTTAATGAGTATGTTAATTTGTTGACCTTACTAAAGCTACTGAAGATGACAATGTTTTTGCTATTCACCTGAACATTTGAATACAGTAGCTGATTCTTCAGTACCGTGCACATACTGGTCTTGCAAATATCGTTGACTATCAGACATAATTTTGCACTCAGCCTTCTGGAAAACTTTCATACTTATTTAAACCAACAGCAAATGATATACATTGAATACCCAAAATGCAACAGAGTAAATATTTCCTTTTAAAATATTGAAATCACGTCCATTTAAAAATAAGATTTAAAAAGCAGTCTTGAGAATTTGAAGCTTTTGAGAAGAGAAACAGGGGTTTCATACAAAAAAAAAATCTGACATAATATCAGATATATATAGACAACATTGCATTTAAACAAACACAATCTCATTGAATCTTAAACGACTCTTTTTTTCAAATCTCAAAACTAAAAGACTTGCTGTACATGTTAAAAGGGAAGAAAGAGGAAAAAATTACAGAGATATTTAACAATATTTCTTCAGCTGGAGAGCTGTCATAATGCAGAGAAGTATATTTATGTTTTTGCCATTAATATCTTAATTTCTCTGTAAAAAAACCTGCTCCTAAAAAGCCTATTGCAGTAGAAAACCTTAGTGGAAAACCAACTCGAAACAAATAATATTTCTAAATGTTAGAAGATATATTTTCATCATCATACACACTTTTGCTGGTTAGGTAGATACACTTTTCTTTAAAATCATCCATTATGAGCAAATAAAGGAACAATGCCTGCATTAGAAATAGTGTGCCTGCATTAAAAATAGTATGCCTGCATTAGAAGTAGTGTGGCCAGCAGGAGCAGGGAGGTAATCATCCCCCTGTATTCGGCGCTGGTGAGGCCGCACCTCGAGTACTGTGTTCAGTTTTGGGCCCCTCACTACAAGAAAGACATTGAAGCCCTGGAACGTGTCCAGAGAAGGGCAACAAAGCTGGTGAGGGGTCTGGAGCACAAGTCTTATGAGGAGTGGCTGAGGGAGTTGGGATTGTTTAGTCCGGAGGAGGCTCAGGGGAGACCTTATAGCTCTCTATAACTTCCTGAAGGCAGGTTGTGATGAGCAGGGGTTTGGCCTCTTCTCCCAGGCAACAAGCAGGACCCGAGGTAATGGCCCCAAGTTGTACCAGAGGAGGTTTAGGTTGGATGTGAGGAAAAACTTTTTCTCACAAAGAGTGGTCAGGCACTGGAATGGCCTGCCCAGGGAGGTGGTGGAGTTGCCGTCCCTGGCAGTGTTCAAGAGGCGACTTGATGAGGAGCTACAAGATATGGTTTAGTAGCTGTGGCAGCAATGGTAGTGGGAAGACGGTTGGACTAGATGATCTTATAGGTCCCATCCAACCATATGATTCTATGATTCTATGATAAGAAAATGCACCTATTTAGGGTGATAAGGCCACATTTTGCTCTAAAATTTCCTTTGGTAATCACTTTGTTACACTTCTGTGAGGGGAGGGGGAGCACTGTTCAGCCCACGGCTATCAGCATGGCGCCAGTGCCAGCACCGAGTACCCAGAAGTTGGGGAAGGATCGCAAGTAGGAGCAAATGAACCTAATCTGCGAGACAAAAGATCACCTGTCATTCCAGCCAGCAAGTCGGTTTTGTCGGGGGCCCTGCTGAAGTGTCTCTGTACCAACGCACGCAGCATGGGGAATAAACAGGAAGAACTGGAGATGCGTGCACACGAGCAGGGCTACGACCTTGTTGGCATCATGGAGACATGGTGGGACGACTCTTATGACTGGAGCGTCAACATGGAGGGGTACAGGCTTTTTAAAAAAGACAGGCAGGGAAGACGAGGAGGGGGTGTCGCTCTCTGTGTCAGCAACCGGCTGGAGTGCGTGGAGCTCCACCTGGGAATGGGGGAGGAGCTGACAGAGAGCTTATGGGTCAGGATCAGAGGACAGGGACAGATGGGGGATGTTACGGTAGGGGTCTGTTACAGGCCGCCTGGCCAGGAAGACAGAGCGGACGAGGCGCTCTGTAGCCAGATAGGAGCAGCCTCGTGGTCACAAGCCCTGGTCCTCATGGGCGACTTCAACCACCTCTCCATCTGTTGGAGAGACAACACGGCAGGGCACAGGCAGTCCAGGAGGTTCCTGGAATGCGTGGATGACAACTTCCTCCTGCAGGCGATAGAGGAGCCAACAAGGAGGGGTGCCATGCTGGACCTCGTACTCACCAACAGGGAGGGGCTGGTGGGGGACTTGAAAGTGATGGACAGCCTTGGCTGCA
>WHYT01016751.1:89648-169387 GCA_009806455.1 Tetrax tetrax | reverse complement strand
TTGGCTGGATGGCCGCACTCAGAGAGTGGTGGTCAACGGCTCAATGTCCAAGTGGAGACCGGTCACCAGTGGCGTCCCTCAGGGGTCCGTGTTGGGCCCGGCCCTGTTCAACATCTTTGTCGGCGACATGGACAGTGGGATAGAGTGCACCCTCAGCAAGTTCGCCGATGACACCAAGCTATGTGGTGCCTTCGACATGCTGGAAGGGAGGGATGCCATCCAGAGGGACCTGGACAGGCTGGAGAGGTGGGCCCATGCCAACCTCCTGAAGTTCAACCAGGCCAAGTGCAAGGTCCTGCATCTGGGTCATGGCAATCCCAGGCACAAATACAGACTGGGCGGAGAATGGATTTGCAGCAGCCCTGAGGAGAAGGACTTGGGAGTGATGGTGGACGAGAGGCTCAACATGAGCTGGCAATGCGCCCTTGCGGCTCAGAAGGCCAACCGCATCCTGGGCTGCATCAAGAGGAGCTTGGCCAGCAGGTCGAGGGAGGTGATTCTCTCCCTCTACTCTGCCCTGGTGAGACCCCACCTGGAGTACTGTGTCCAGTTCTGGAGTCCCCAACATAAGAAGCACATGGACCAGTTGGAGAGGGTCCAGAGGAGGGCCACGAAGATGATCAGAGGGCTGGAGCACCTCTCCTATGAGGACAGGCTGAGAGAGTTGGGGCTGTTCAGCCTGGAGAAAAGGAGGCTCCAGGGAGACCTGATAGCAGTCTTCCAGTACCTCAAGGGGGCCTACAGGAAGGATGGGGACAGGCTGTTCAGTAGGGCCTGTTGTGATAGGACAAGGGGTAATGGGTTTAAAGTAGAAGGAGGTAGGTTTAGATTAGATATTCGAAAAAAATTTTTTACAATGAGAGTTGTAGAGCACTGGAACAGGTTGCCCAGAGAGGTGGTTGATGCCCAATGCCTGGAAAGGTTCAAGGCCAGGCTGGATGGGGCTCTGAGCAACCTGATCTAGTCAGGGATGTCCCTGCTTCTTGCAGGGGGGTTGGACTAGATGACCTTTGAAGGTCCCTTCCAACCCTAACCATTCTATGATTCTATGATTCTATGATTCTATGATGGATCAAAAGGTGCAGAACAATTTTTCACAGTAATGTAGTTTGTTTATATATGTCTAAATCCTCAGTCTCTCTAAGTTTTAAAGACTGGTAATGCAAATTGTATTGATGATATCATTGTGAGAATTATATATAAGTGTTACTTTTTGTGATCTCCTCTTATATGATAACAGTGTACACAACGATGCATAAGTATTTTTTTTCCCACTTTTTAGAGGGGTAACGGTGCCAGTTGATGTCTCTGCATTCTGAACAACAGTTTTACCACTACCCTCAAGCATGTATTATTAGAAAGGTAATTCTAGGCATATTTATGGTCTTCTGTTTTCTCCCATTTACATTAGGAGAAGATGAGTTTGCACAATGCAACAGCTATTGATTAAGATACGTGACTCTAAAATAATGGCTTTCATCTGTAGTTAATAACCTCTCACAATCCTTGCTGATATGAAATGTTCACATAGTAACAGCTACAGGTGAATGAAGCCAGGTCTACACAGGTAGATTAATCCACTCCATAACACCATGAAATTTCCTAATATTAGCTCCTATCCACACAAAAATATCTCTAGCTCAATTAATACTTCAACCAAATACTTGAGTCCTGGGTGTTCAGGAATACTGAGTAAGTACTCAAGAGCAGAGTCCCTGTACTGCCATAGAAGCACAAGAAGAAATTAGTACTTGTGTCTTAAGCAGGAGCATCTCCTGATTATATTAATTTCATAAGGAATCTACTGTCATTACCTACAGCATCTTTGTAGAGAATTGCAATAGAAAGGCTAAGATTGCTGTGAATGAAGCATGAATGGGAATATTTGAGTGCAGAGGCACAAGAAGGAAAGAAACAGCAAGGAAAAGGCATCTTAGACTGGTCTATGCTAACAGCACATATACCAGCAGGCCATCAAGATCATAGGCATTGTGTAGCTTTACAAGATAATCAGACGTTGGAGACAAAAATGGTGAACAGTGATGACTCAAAGAGGTGGGGAAGGAGAGAGAGACTGTCAGCAGCTCCAGAAGGGTAAGAAAACTCCACATCCAAGTGAAAATAGTTGTCAACCTATGAAGAAGACAGGAGATGCAAGGAAGACTTGATAGCTGGTGTCCCATGCTCCCCATGTCATTGTAGAAGATCCTGGACCTAGCATCTGGACACAAGCATGATGGGTGCCTGACTGCTGGACAAACTCTTTAGACACACACTCATTCTAGTGCTTGCAAATGTAAGATGGCATGTGAGTGAGTGAGATCTGTTTTGTTTAGTTTTTTAAATAAAATAATTTTTTCTATCCTGTAAGGTCTGGTATTGGTATCTGCCAAATTGCTGATAACAAGTGTTGAAAAAGTATTTCCTACTTTCCTGCAATTTTTCCAAAGAAGATGAAGCTAAATTCAAGGTCTTCCTCCTTATCTTCAGACAGCTCAGTGGTCTTTCAGAGTATCCAAAAGATCACCTAAATTTCCATACCCGCATGTCAGCTTCACTCCTCAGATATAATGTACTGGCCTCCTATAAAGGCAAAGACTCTTTTCCTAACAGTCTAGTTTAATACTAAATATCAGCTCCCCTAGGAAGAAAGGACAATCCTGCCCAGATCCCAGAAACAGTAATACTCTACATAAGGTTGACATTCTTTTGTAGGTCTGAACCACAATATTACGACAGGTCAGGTGTTAGTAAATTACAAATTACGAAGAAACATAAAGAGAAACCTCCCTACCATAAGGACAGGCAAAATCAGTATGACAGTACCATCCTAGACTGAAAGAAAATGCAGCTTTCTGACATGTCATACATGGTGACCTTGTCAAAATGTCTCATTCCTTTTGATAAAACAAAATACAGTGAGTGAATACAGAATAACATCCACATGAAGGAGACTGAAAAACTACATGAACAAGACAATAGAGTGGTCAAAAATGTACAAAACAATCAGAGGAATATCAGAACAAGAAAGGTGAAAGAGGATGATTGCTCTCAAGTAAAAAACCACCTTCTTTTAACCAATCAAACCACTCTTTTAATGAAGGAAGGCAAATCTACAGAATAGGAGAAAAGGTTATATATACTTCTGTAATTTCCTTTAGGCCCTGTTATATAGACTTCCTAAATGTTCCAAAGTGGCCCATATTTTTCTGAATCACATCATTATGGTCCTAAATGATCCCCAATGACTTAGTCAACAAAAGCTTAGTAGCAACTGGTTGTAGCAACCAACTTTATTTCTCTGCTCATTGGATGGTTTATAATTCTAAAAAGAATTGTGACTACTAATCACTATTCTGTTGCTCTGAGTGTCCTTTTAAAATAGTAAATATAAGCCTGAAGTTATTGTAATTTATATAATGTTTAAGACAAGTGGTGGTTCAACCTGCACACCACTTGTGCATTGCTGGTTCATTCAATAACCCCACCAAATGGCTACAGGATTCTTCTGGATTTTAGTAGTTTGCATGAAATAACTAGACAGAAAATAATACCATTCATGTATTGAACTGCAAAAAAAGAAATTGGAAAATTTAAAAAATACTTTCTCAAATTAACATTCCTTAAAAATGTAGCTACCCAGTGCTGGAAACAGACAAACCAGGTTATGCAGCACTATATTTTTTCTTTCTTTCTCTGTGATCCACCTCCTGTATCTCTTCCCCATTTTAAAATCTAAAGGCCTTCCAATGTAATCACTCTGGTCAATCAAGAGGTCAGAGACAAGCCTCTGATACTGGATGTCTTGTGCTACCTATCTGAGCAGTGGCAATTCAATTAGAATCACTTTACACTCTTCTGGGATATGGGAAACCTCTTAATGGTAAGTTAATATTCTTGCTCCTCCCTTCCTTCCCCACAGAAGCAAAAAGCATGAGGATTTTCAAGAAGTGCTCTTCAAAAAGCAGTACAGTTGAGGTAATTTTTTTTACAGCAGCACTCCGTCAAATAGCTACTTCCACCTCACACTTCAGAATCACAGTAGAAAATGGGGATAATTTGTCTGCTATACTATGTTACCTTGTTCTTACAGTTAGATTAATATCATTTCTGAAAATAAAATTTAGCATTTATTCTCTGAAAATTATTCACATTCTCCATACCTATGTACATATCCAGTCCTTTATGAAATATGTATATTGCTGATTACCCACTGTTTTTTTTTTCTGATTTTAGCCCCAGATTGTGATTTGAGCCTGTCATAACTGATAGTTAGTATGTACTAGTATCATATTTTGAATCCTACTTTAGATAACCTTGTATTAGACTGACTGCATTAAGATAAGATTCATCTGAAATCAAGGAGGAGAGATATAACTCAGAGTCAACAATTAAAGAGAAGAAAAACTGTATTAAAAAAGCGTGAGGTATACTGAAGAGATACAGAAGGCTCACAGAAGTATAAAATCTTTGAGACCTATGCAAATGAAATATTTGTGCTGAATGTCCATTTATTATGGATTCTTTCAATCACTTGATACCACACATACATCAAAACATCCAAATCATAAAGTACATAAAATGATCCTAATATACTAAGCAAAAATTGTTTTTTTCTAAATAGATGAAGTCAAATAATCTTAGGTGTGGTTTTAGGATAAGGACATGAATATCACTGATCTTTGCTCTCATATTAAGCAGGAGAGTGAGTATTTACCCCCAGTGAAATTCCCAGTCACTAGTATCTCCTTTGCATTAAGGATAAAGTAGCTGAGGCATCTAAAATAATCTAAAATATTGACAAGAAACAAAGAAAAACTGAAAGATTAAAAAGCTAACTATCAGGAAAGATGAATGGTCTTGTCTGAACAGAGAAATTGGAAATACTGGAAATTTAATGAGTTTGAAGAATGTGAATAGAATATAAGTGAAAATGTCATATATTAAATGCCAGAAACATAATCGAATAAAGAAAAAATCAAAAAGAATCAAACGGTATAAGGTAAAGACTGAGGATGGGTGAGCAATCTAATTCTCTATCTATGATATAAAAACATCCAAAAAAAGCAAGAGCTAAAAAGCAGCAGTCCTGCAAAAGTCAATACAACTTTAACAGTGATTTTACAGAGGCCTATTAGGGTAAAAAATCTAAAGACTAAGATGAATATAATCTTTTAATTTAGCTATTTTATTTAAATGACTGTGTAGACCAGTGCATATCAATGATCTCCCAAAGGTGGGCAGTAATACAATAGATAAATATTGAACTATTTGAGCCTTCAGCGCATCTTCTCTCACAATTCTCGCCTTTTTTTTCCATTCTGTAAATCAGTTTTAAAAAAAGAAAATAAGTTTATTCTAGTAAAACACATAAAACAGATACCGTGTGTAGTCCTTCTAAATATAGCCTATGTACATAAAACATAGATTTTTTTTATCTAAACATACTTTTTGAAGACCTTCTTTCTCTGGACTAACTGGGATGACACGTAGCAGCCCTGACTGGATTTCACAATGTGTCCACCTTTTATAGCATTTAAATACCCATAAAAATGTCCCCAAGGACCTTCTATGTGGGAAGTTAAAAAAAAACTAATCAAACCATAAAACCCCAAACTAACATTCTTCAAAATATGCTTTTAAAGACTCCATTGAGCATTCAAACTATACAAACCCATAATATTCCAATTTACGAAGTGATAATGGATTAAAAGGGAACAAGGTATTTAATAGCAGCAAAAATAACTGATCTTCTCATTTCCAGAAACTCAAGATTTTCTGCTTCTTCTTATGCAAGCATACTTCCTATGGAAATAATTCTGCTAAATACACAACATATATGTAAGTTACTTCACTTTGAAAAAATAATAAATGAGATACAAAACCAAGAGCACTCTCAATTTCAGTAAAATTATCCTTCCAAAAACTCTCTACTAGAAAAAAGTAGAGTGGAACAAACATAAGCTTCAGAATGCAGTACTGGGTAGAATCACAAATAAATTAACAAACGATACGGGTCTAGGTTGTGTCTAGTGGGACAAATGCAAATTGACAAAAACCCAGAAACAAGTAATCCCCAAACCCTAAAAATCAATAACAGGGACTGTTTTTTTTTCAGACAAAAGAGGAGAAGGCAAAAATAAATTATTGGTGAGTTATGCTCCATTAGTTGCAAATCTAGGTGAAATAACCCTTTGTGTTTGCTTCTAAAAATGTCATCCCAGATGCCATTTTCAAGGAATTCAGTCTGACATTAAAAGACATGTCATAACTTTGAGGATCCAGGCTCCAGTGTCACAGAAATCTGTTTATATAGCTCATAATGTAATTACAGCTACCTTAAGACAGATGAGGCAGAAGGCAGTGATATATTGAAAACTAATTGAAAAATGCAGTTGTCCAGAAGCACTTGTGGGGAAGAGGTCTCTGAAAAGCTGCTCAAAGCTTCAGAGTTTGAAGTGAAATTTTTGATGTTGTCACTCCCAATCTATTGAAGAGCTGACAGACAATCAAACCCGTCTGGCTGGCTGGCAGCTCATTTTGCTGGCAGGTGGCAAACAATTAGACACACCAATTTGTGCCTCCTGATGACATTAAAGCATGAAACTAAGTTGTATGCAGGGCCTAGTGATTTGTGTGAAAGCATTTCAAAAATAATACTCTTTGCCGTGGCAACTCATTTCAGACTGCCACCTCCCATTATGGCTTTGAGCGGTGAAGACGACAGACTTGAGTTACGTGCGGTGCAAGGCCGCTTCTGTTCAATCCGTCATCAGCGCCCCTCGAGACCTCAATCCCCTCCTTTCATCAATATCACCTCATCATTTACATTCAATAGTACTTGAACTGCTGCATACATTAACTACACACAAGCCCTATTTGATAATACATGTTGAACACATTTTCTGCTTTTAGATTTCATTTATAACTGCGCAAATTCTAAGGAAGAAGATACTGTAGCCTACTACACAATGACTCTTATGAACATATTAGCAATTTACAATTAAACAAACATGCAGAGCAAAACACATCATATGAAATTATAAAAAAGAATTCTTAACTTAAATTTTATTTACAGGAGTTTGCTTTACATGGCATTTATCTGCATGTAAAATCAATGATCATAGTTAAGGAAATATCTTTAAAACAACAAAGATACTGTTATTTTTCTACTAATTACTTATTATCTCAACTCTTCTTTTACAAGGCACTCAGCCATCCATATGCAAAAATAAAAATTAAAACATCTAGCCTCACAAGGACTAAGAATATCTTCTGATTAAAGTGAAAAATACATTTCTCTAAGCTTGATTTGCTTACAAATATAGAATCACTGTGTACATTTTATAAAAACTGAAGCAAATAAAACCTGACAAAACAACACACTCCATTGCCCATGACTCTCCCTAGAGAGAATAAACACGACCAATAGCCACGTTGCTCAGTGAAGTACCAAAAGCTGCATAAACTACAGCAACAGAAGATCCTACAGAAATATGGTTCACAGGCATAGTGTTGCCTGTTTAAAAATACACAGTATATATTATTTAATTGTTCCTTTGTATCAGTAAACACAACTATATTTACACGAGCAAGCACAGAAAAACAATAACGCTCTAATTTTTTTTCAGTTTTTCAATGATAATTAGGACACTCTAGGCAACAGAAAATATTCATGAACCATCACAAGCTAAAATCCATGTTGCTTTCTCAATATTTTAATAAATTCCAATGTTATTTCAATGTAGTATTCAAAGCTTTCCCCTCCTAACCTTTGTTTCACACACCATGAAAAGTTACAGGGTCAGGATCTCAATCTGTTCCTCCTTTGTAATACGAAAAAAACAACACCACCACTCATCTTTTGCTTCCAAAGATTGCCACAGTGATCAAGCAAGTATATTGAAAATAAGAGTAAAGAGCACACAGAAGTATTTGCCTGAAGAGTGCCCATCATTCAGCAACGCAGCCATGAGGTGCGACTAGTCAGCTGAGGTCCTGTGGGCTAAAAATATTATTATTTTTAGTGACATGCCCACAGTTCAATAACACTCATTTAGTTGTAGGTAAGAATTTAACACTTCCTGATCTACTGGGACTTGCCTGAACCTGCCAATTTTGGTTGTATTAAAAACCATAACCTACCTCACTCACCAAAATCAGATAGCTGGATGATCTATTGAAGAGAACAAAATATCCTCCCCAAAATAGATACGAATGTGCCTTCTTTTGCCTAAACTTTGACCAGTACCACTTTTTTTTTTTTTGCTGAAGAAGTAAACAATGCCAAGCACTGACATGGTGCAACACTAGAGTTTTTAAAACTTTATTATAAAGCTATAATTTTGGAATCCAGTATAAAAATAATATTTTTATTTTAAAGATGAAATTATCTTTATGCTAAGTTTCCTCTAATGATGACAAAGACATCTCATGAGGTGATATGCTCCATTTTAATTTACGTGTCTAGCATTTCATGAATTAATAATAACTCTCTGAATGAAGCATTTTTCTCAATTGAAAGAAGAAATTTATTTCTTCTGAATAAATTCCACTAAAGTAAACTTTTGGTGGTTACAGTTAGGTGCTATTAATCCTATAAGCAGTACAAATTTCTGTACTGTTTAATGTACACAAATGAATTCTGGGATATGATGGTTACTCACAGGGGATAAGGAAAAATTCCTAACTGTATAGGAAAAAAAAAAATAATTTTTTAGTTCACATTGAAATCACTCTAAAATCAAAATATGTAGATTGATAAAAAAAAAAAGTCCTTTTAATTAAATACTTGTAAATGAGCTTTCTCTGAAATGGCCTTAAGACTTAAATTATAAGAAAGGGATACATTCATTGCTTCTATAGCACGTTTCACTTCTCCTATCTTGATTCCATCTTCTTTATTATAACAGATGCTATCTGATTGTTTATTGAATTATTTCAGAAAAGCAGCCTCAGTACTAATATATCAGTGCAGACGAAAACGTATCAGCTTTTATACGGAATTAATAATGAAATAGCACTTCTTCATTTTTATTCTAAAATTCTTATATATCTTCTTGCTCTTTACTGTATATATTAGGCTGAAAACATTGATTGCATATTGTTTTTCTTAAGGCTTTAATGAAGACGTTTCTTATATTTGTGCAATTTTTCAGTTTTTTCCTCAGAAGTCAAAACATAACTGCTTTCATGTTTTATTTTTTGTTTCTTCCAGAATTTTAATTCTTGTACCTGCATGATGAACTAGTACATTTCTACAACTTTGCTTAAAGTTTTGAGACATTACCATATCTTTGAGTTGTCTGAATTCCTCTTTTTTTAAATTTATAACATTTTAATGAAGACATTACAGGGATCTTGTCATACTGGAAAATTTAGTCATATCAACAGGCATAAGAGTGAGCCCTTTGCACAGCTTAAGACTAAGCCCACAATGGAACAGGTTATCCTTCTTCTGGAAAGATGTTGTCGATTGCACATCTTATCAGAACGTCTATGTGCAGGATAACTAAGATGAACTGGACATTTAAAGAAAAGCATGTTCATGAGAAGCTTGGAAGCTACAGCCTAAAGAGAGAAAGAAAGGACTTGCTGTGGAAACGTTCAGCAGTTTTTTTTTAAACACTAACTTTTGAAAGTACTTGCTTCTTAAAGACCTAAAAGGAAACTAGTTTCCACCATGACCATGCAAACAATTTGCCATGGTCGAAGCATTTCAGTAACAGAAAACAGTGAATGATGGATCCAATCAAAATTTAAACCTTCCAAAGAATATTCAACTTAATTGCTACACAGTGAGTCTGTTCTATATCAGCAGATATTACCCCTCCTCCTCCCTAAAATGTTGTTTTAAAGGAAAAAAGATTTTATCACTAAAATATTTCTTTACAACAGGCTTATGTTCTGAGTACCTCATAGAGTTTTATTCACTGCCGACAGAGAAAAACAAGGTGAATTACTTCGGTCTATACAATATGGTCGGTTTTGGTAACTCAGAAAAGGAGAAGTAATGCAGATAGTTTTTAATATAGTCTAATACAAACTAGTAGAAGTATAACCATGTTTTTCAAAAAAAATCATTCAAACCTCTGAATTACATCAATATAAAATAATGAATCCAGTCATATACCTGTCAAATGAGTGAAACTGCATGGGCAGGATAGCCTGAGCTTCTCTCTTCAGAGCAGGATCTGGGTAAGGGATCGGATCCGGACCACATTCCGCAATTTCAACAGGGGCTGCCACAAGACTTTTCAGTATTTCCTTGACATTGATGCCTTTACTTTGGCTGATACTGGATATCGATGATGCAGGCTTCAAGATTTCACTAGGGCTTTCCGTTAAGCTCTCCTGAGATTTCTTCACTTCTGAAGACAAAGTAGACAACAGCTCGCTCATAGCATCAGGGCCTGTGCTTGTCTCCAAGTCTGTCCCATTCAAAATACTGGGCATCTGTTCGTCTCCAATTCCAGAATCTGTATGAGGAATAGAGCTTTCCAGCTGAATATCTTCAACTGGTGTCGGTGTTTCTTTATCTTTGATATTTTCTGGAAATACAGTTGGTGTCTCTGCAGCGAAACAGAGATTATGAACAATATTTATAATTTAGTTTGATTACTTTTCCCCCAAAAATATAGCCATGAAGTTTTAGAAGACAGAAATATAAGTATTAGAAAGCCCACAAATCTTAGCAGTTTATACCTTAAAAACTCATTCTACATACAGAGCATTTTGTTTTCAACAGCTGTTTGGTGTATATATAACAGCTTGGAAGAGCGAGCCCAAAGTTGCATTATACAAGCTCAGTGACATTTAAGAGTTGCAGCCCTCTATTCACACAATAATCAAATAGCAAAATATTACCAGTAAAAACACCATTAAAAATTATAACCTATTGACTGCATATCTGTATGATCTCTGAAACTACTGGAAGAGAAAAATGCAATGATTCACGCTTTAGGATTACTATAAAATTTTCTTTTGCTTTCTATTGCTGTCAGCAAATATTAAGCTTGCATTCAAAACAAAACTGCTAGACCTTTTGTTTGCTTTGTCTTTTGTTCAAAATGTGTATTATACACATTTTTACATACGTATCATTACACTGAACACAGATTTATTTATACATGAATGAAAAAATAAGTGTTATTGTTGATTCCTTAGCTAACTCTCCCTTCCCTGCAAAAGATAAAATTCTGCAATTCTTTATCGTAAATGTAAAGAACAAAATAAACAGCTTTACAGAGACAGGCAGGTGAAATCTGTTGAGTCTGGAACATTTCCAGATTCAAATGTACCCTACAACATCTTGTAAATGAGAAAAGCATACCTCTATTAATTACTTCAGTGAAACAGACACAACAACTTCGTTAAATATGAATAATTTGTTATGGTAGTGGAAAGTTAGCTAGAGTTGTGAATAGCTTCCACATTCATCTTTTCGTTTACATTTTCAAGAGCAACAGACTGTGGCTATTTTTAACAACAAAAAGCTTGCACTCAAACTTATATTTAAATTTATTTTCAAACTACCTCATTTTCATTGGATCATCTGTCTTGATGATAAAATTTATCTGTATGAATTAGGAACACTTGTTTTTCTTTTAATGGTTCTGATAAAGCAGCAACTTTAGATATTATGGAAAATATTTTACTGCATATTTAGACGAAGTTCTGCTCTCCCGACTATTAAAAATAAAACGTCCTTCAACAATGTTACTTGAATAGCAATCACATATCTCTTATTACCAACTGTTTGAGAGTCAGCTATAAAATATCTGTGTATGTTGGACTAGATGACCTTTAAAGGTCCCTTCCAACCCAAACTATTCTCTATGATTCTACGATTTACCACATGGGTATAAGTGCCTCTGTATGCATGTGCACATAAAAAATTCTATATGAAATTATTTATGTTTGAACTAATGGTAGTGTAAAACTCTTCATGTGTACAAGTATAAACAAACAGATACAGATGGAACAGAAGAGGCTTTTAAAAACACAAAGCAGAATAACCCATTATAAGGAGTGTTGTTTTCTTCTTTTAACAACCATAAACGCTGAAGCCACTTCCCTCTTCTCTTTTGCCTAAGTGCATTAAAACGCATCTTATCAAATAGATATGAGCCCAGCTTTGTGAAGCAGGAAGTAGAAACTGGATTTATGAGCTGCATAAAATGCACTTAGCATCTGCTGGGTCAGGAAGTGAAAAAATCCATATCTACTTAGGATTGCCTATATTTGGCACAGAAGGACATCTGATCCACAGAATGATCCTAATGAATTTTCTGCTTGTTCGCCTCTTTAAATTTCATCCAAACAAAGACAACACTTCTCAACTGAAGGGAAGAGTAGGACTGGACTGCCAGTCAAGTAGATTGTTGCCCTTGTAATATATGGTAAGTAAAATAGCATAAGGTCCCATTATTATGTAAATGAAAAGAGGACACTGAAAAAAGAAGATAGTCCACTACATGGTGAAGTTAGACTACATCTAACCTCAATTTTCATTAAGGTCAACAATGCTGAACACAAAATGAAAGACAGTAAAGCTAATAGAAATGTGGCCGTGGAAATTAAAATACCTTAATTAAACCAGAAAAAAAGATTTTAATGTATTAAAATCCTAGGAATGAATTGACTCAAAGCTAATTCTGAAGGAAACAGCCTACGAAATTACTGGTCTAGTAGCAATACTTTTGCCAGACAGGTAAGTGGAGATAGTAACATATGACTGGAGATTACCACACATGTTTCTTCTTTTTAAGAAAGAGGATAAAATGATCTAGACAACTACAAGCCTTCAACAATAAGCAAGATTTCAGGATTTATTTTGGAGTAAAGAATAAAAATGGAATGGAACAAAATAGATTACAAAATGGCTTTGCTAAAAGAAAATATTGCTAAATGAATATTGCATATTGCTAAATGAATGTAAGTGCCAATGTAGTAAATTTCAGTAAAGCTGGAGATGTCACAACAGACAGTAATTTACTCAGGAGAACCTGGAAATTAATAGAAGGTGGGAAAAGAAACTGGCTCAGAAGAAGCCATCAAACAGTTTCAAAAGACAAAACATGAGACAGAGGAAAACTACCATGGGAGTTACCTCTTTTAAAATTTTATTAAAGATTTCAGGTGAAAAAGTAAAAACATTTGGGTGAAATTTGCTGATGACAAAGTTACAAGGTACAACTGATGCACAGAAGAATGATTATAAGAAGGACAGAATTGCAAATTACATTTAATAGATAAAAGCTATGCATCCAGTGACTAACACGGAGATTCCCATTTTAACTGGAATTCATTAACTGGACATGACTGAAGAGAAGGACCCAGTGACTGATGTAGCCAGGTAATTATTTGGTTACCAATACAGCACTGCTGGAAAAGGCAAATGTGATTCCAAAGTTTTCTGAAGAAATCACTCATGCAAGATTCAAGTATTAATGGCTTTAGAGAAGGTATTGGTAGGGTTCATTATGGAATATGGTGTACGTTGTTGTATTTGAGGAAGATGGAAGTGCCACTATGGAGATCCATAGCAATCAACTGTTACAGGAAAAAAAAGTTTGGCTGATATAGTCTGGCCAAATTAATACTGAGATAGTATACAATAGCTATTATACACAAATTTTCAAAATGCAAATTCCAGAAAAAGGATTTAAGCTAAATGGAAGAGTTGGCATGAGAAAAAGCTTGTGCAAACTCACCAGGAATATATTCAGATTGAAAAGTGACAAACATAACTATGGAATTAGGATTCTAGAATAGCCTTCCAGTTAGAGTAGCAAATTCAAAAATCAGAACTAATTTCAAGACTCTATAAATAGGACTGTACTTAATCACTCAGCAGGTGCCTTGTAATCATTTGTTCCCAAATGAGAGTAAAATGCCTAGAGGATTGCATCATGTGATGTTAAAAATTGAAGGAAAATTAAATTTGTGGATATAGAATTTAGATATGATATACTACACAATACATAACACTAATTAAAATTATTTAGGAAAAAAATATAAAAGAAGTTATTCTATATACAGGTAAGTGTAGGATACTTGATATCCACAGAAAATAGACTTGTATCTTTACTTTTCTCACTGTTCTCCTGTACCTAATATGGATACACTGCACTAAGTCAATTAAGCTTAGTCTGATTTATCACTATGAATAACAATCTTTAAAAACTACCTAAATCCAGTACATTAACTCTCATTCTTAAAACACCAAGTAAGTGAAATGAATAAGGGTTTAAAAGGTCTAATTTACTTTTTGTGAATCAAAGAAAAATAAACCCAGAACAGATAAAACTGCTTACTAACTGCTTCTCTGATAAGAGTATTAGCAAACTAGTATTTGTGAAATTCAGAAAAATATGTCTGAAAAGATGTATTATAAGACCTTCTGGATCAGTATTATCATTAGTAGTATTCTAGGTAAATTATAAACTCCCGAGCATGGGTCACAAAACCCAACCAATTTTATTTACAACACTGTATATCCACAAGTTTTATTCTATGTTCATTTATACAGTGTCATAGCAGTTCTGCAGCCTTCAGATTTCAGGCATAAAGAATCAGTACTCAATACTGATTCATACTGTTATGGACTAAAAATCTTAAACTGGTAACACATATGATTTTATAAAAATCTAAAATACTTAAAATAACATAGCAAAATTATAAATATGAACAGAAGCAAAAAAAATAACCGATTGCATCTATTTTATAACATTGTGACACTAAGCCTGTAAATTTTCAGCAAACCTCATCAGTTTTCTGCAGCACAAGGCTATGTCAGTAGACAAAGCAGAAACATTACTAGATCTAGCGATCTTAACCCTGTCAGAAACAGGCAGTTGGAAGCCAGATGCCTCCTTCTTACTGTTTTTCATTGTAACTAATGAGTTCTTCTACTACATTATGGGAAAAATATGGGCTTAAGTTAACTAAATGACATATTGTATATCTGGTGACCTCATCCGTCACACTCTTTCCCTAAAATATCTTGTTTGCTTGTGATTTATGAAGTGTACTGTAATTGTTTTAACCTACTGAGTTACTGAAATAGCTCTTGCACTGCTTCCATACACCTACAAAATACGCACACCCCTGTTTATTAACTTAATAATGAGACATTTCATATCTGCAGTAAATATATACAATTTTGCCATTACACAAAAATCACAACACAAAAATATTCTGCTTTCAATCTTTATTTACTTCTAAAAAAAATGGAAAATTGTGTGTATATTCCTGTGGTCTTTTTTTTTCTTTTTCATTTCATTAACACCCTCTACTAGATAAAAATCAGCTGAAAATTTTCAAAAGTAAAAAAATATGTAAATTATTATTTTTAACTGCTTACCATATGGATGAAAATTTATTTGAAAGTCATACTATCCCAAACTACTGTCAAATTTCTGCTGCGAACAATATAGCAACATTTGGTAACGGAAGGTCTGGGGCAATCCTGTCACGTTTCAGTCTGCACATGCCCTGGGAAATTTATGAGTTGTTTTGTGTATAGCTATCTTAAGGCATTGATAATAACCTTATTAGCTGCCTTTCATAGATCTCTTTGTAGTATTCTATGAACTTTCAAGGATAGTACACATGCTTTCAAACCAACCAGGCAGTGATATTATGGCTTCCTCTGTAAGTGGCAGAGTCAACTAATCAATTCCTAAGCTCTAGTCTATAAAGAGCAAAAAAGTTCTTGCTAGTAACATCACTCTATTAGTTTTCATATATAAGTAGTAGTACAATTAAGCTGAGAGGAGAGACCAAGTATGGGGACAGAATCAAAGAGTAATACTGGTCTGATTTAAAATTACACTGAAACAAATAACCAAGAATTGAGTTGCAATAGAAATGTCCTCAGAGGCTGTGGCACAACAATGAGAAGAATCACCCTAAAAGAAACATTAAGATGCCAAGCTGCTCTTTATCTGCTCAGGACCTTTCCTCATATTGGTGCTTCTGTTTCTGCGTGGAAGTTATAAAGACACGAGAGTAAAAATTCCCTGTACAGTGATCCTGCTCATGGGTCAACCACTTAATGTGTACTTGTTCTGGCAGCCTGGCCAGTATTACTCTTCATATAACAACCGTGTATTAATAGGCAAATCTGGTTGTGTCCCACTAATGAAGTTCATGGGCTTCTATTATTTCTGAGGCAAGGCTATCTGAACAACACAGATTTTTATTTTGCAGAACTAATTTGCTGTTCTAAATATTTCAAAAACAAGTTTCCTTTCTAACTCAATTACGAAAAAAAAAAAAACTGAGGAAAAAGAGCCTGGCTTAGGGCTACCATTTGTCATTCTTGCACTATCAGGTTTTCATCTAGGAAGCTGCTTGGTAAACGCAGCCTGCTTTTAACCTGCATCTGTTATTTAGCCAAACCATTTATCCAGGTTTCTGAAATTCCTGCCAGATCAAAAGCTGGCCCTTTGCTTCTGCAAGGATAGCAATGCACCAGTGCAGCTTCGGTTGTCTGTCTAACAGAGGACGAGTAGTCATGCACGTGAATAGATGGAAGTAGAGCACAAGCCATGGCAGCATCAAGCTGGGAAGACTGGAAGCCACCAGTGGAGATACCCCAGTGCTCTGACATGAATGGCTGAGGGGAGCACAGCTGAAAACTGGGTGAGCAGGCAAGGTCAGATATGAAAGATTCTGGGGTGGCTTGGCAATAGGAAGGGCACAGATTTTGAGAAGATTTAAGACAGCGGGTTGGGAGTTTCCCTTTAATCAGAGTGGACTTCTGAGGAGGAAGAATGTAGCTCTGGATAAGGAAAACCAGAGAGGCTCTGCAGGGGGTTGGACTAGATGACCTTTAAAGGTCCCTTCCAACCCAAACTATTCTATGATTCTATGAAATGGGAGAGAAATGGAGCAGGAGAGAGTAAGGGCGGGGAGACCAAGCTTGGGAAGTGATGAAGACCCTGTGTGGCAGACGACAGAGTTATCATCAGCCATTTTTCATAGCTGGACATCTGTAAGTGCATGTTTTCTCTCTTTGCTCACAGGAAATTGTTTCTATTTGCTCACTTTCCTCAGAAATTTTATCATTTGTTTCTTTTCCCACAATCACTCCTGGACTCAGACAGGCACACAGTGCAGCTCCTCCTATCTTGACCAAAAAAAAGAGTATTAATAGAGCCACTTATGACAGATATAACTCTTGATCTGTTCAGGCAATGTCTTTAATCAATGTCTTAGTTCTTCCTTACTAATCAAACCTCTTTCACTCAGTGCTTGATAGACAATCTGTACATCAATCTGTTTGGCTACCTGATTGCCTAACAAAATGCCAACAGACCCAAACCAATACATTAGCAAGGCATTAGCTAAAAAGACTTAAGATAAATCTAAGAAAATGAAAGGAAATGTCAACTTCACAGTATAAAACTAGCCATTTATATTTGAAACATAAACCAAGCACAAATTAGGAAAAATAAGGTAATATGTTTTTTCCTAGGTGAATTTCTCTAGTTTCTGTCAGTTTCTATTTTTTTAATTTATTTTTTATTTTTGTCTTGTGTAAACTCCAAAAATACCTAATGAAAAAATAGGTTACTTGTCAGTAATCTATAATAACATCTGTATTTCTGATTCACTCTGAGAAAGATGATGTTTTTGTGACTAGATGTTTATTGCAAAAGTAATAAAAAAAATAAAATCTGTCATCTAGGTTACACCATCCAGCCACAAATGCTAACAGTGAAGCACACAGTATATTCCATAGATATGATGAAACTTATACTAAAAACGTTTTATATTAAGTACTACTTTGCAAAATCAAAGTATTTTTAAAACATCCGTAATTTGATAAACAACTGAAAATATTTATTAATGTTATTTTACCAAAAAAGCCATTACAAATTGCTTCATGCATATCTAATGATCAATAAATTAATAATGAAATATAGGTGCAAACTTATCTTCTGATGCCTTAAGTAGTTGACGTAGAGCAATAAATATTAGATATAGATGTATTTATTACTGTTTAATGATCTTGAAATGTGAGTACTCTCAGAGCCAGTCGGAATAGGCAGCATATATTTCATCAGGAAAGCAACACAATAATTTTATGCATCAGGCAGAAATTCATTAGAATTTGACTTTTATGATTGTCATTACTGTAATCCATGTCCCTTAAAACATCTTACTCAGTTTCTTGAAAACATATGTACAAAGAGATTTTGAGGAAGATGTAGCCGTGAATTCTGTCAGGACTTTGTGAAGGCAAAGGATATTTTGACAGGCAACATAAATTAGTCCTTTAGTCCACTTTGCATAGTTAGACTTCTACCCTTATGCAAAATATTTAGTTTAAAAATAGGCTGGAAATCTCTATGCTACTACATCACGTATACAAACAGCTGTGTAGCAATGTACAATATCCAGAGTACTGTACATCTGTGAGATCAGAAAAACTTGATGCATTACTTGTCCTCAAAAAAACCCAAAACCTATTTCTGCAACTTTTTAATATAGTTTGTTCTGTCACGAAAAAAAAAATCAATAGCTTTGAGTCCATCTACACCACATACGTTTAAGAAATCAGTTCATTTACAGTGCTTTGGGAAAAAGACAGACAGCGATATCAAGGGAGTTGAAAAGCCAATCCATTTTTGATGAAATGTTGTGATAAGCTACATATTGATTTTCTTCCCACAATATGTTATAGGGTGAATTGTGCTGTTACAGTGCTTTCATTTCCGAAACACTCCCAAATAACGTTAAGTGGAAATGTCAGTTTTTGACTGATAATATTTTTTTGTTATTTGGTTAACATTAATTGTGTTCTCAATAATTAACAGGTTGCCAGCTGAAGTGTAAAAAAAAGATCATTCACACTTTTCCACTCCTGAAGATGTGGAAGCAGTGTTGAAAGAAACAGTAGTCCAATAAACCTTCAAAGTAAGCAAGGATAGCTTCAATAACAACAAGAATTGAGAAAACACACCTTAAGTGATCCTGACCACCATAGCAAAGATTACTTCAATTTTATAGCAGTAATTTAAAGAGGTTACTCAGTTTTACATAATAAGGCTGATTAGGTGCTATTAATGGATTATACCATGCTCGTCTCTTTTTCCTGTGTCTTATTCCAATTAAAAGATATTTCTGCTCTCTATGTAGTGATATGTACTGATTGCCCTCTACCTGATAAGAGAAAGGGCTACTCTCAATTTTACAGTCTGGACTTCCACACTTTCCAGACATAATAGAAATACTTTCATATGAATTTTGGGAAAATAACCTCATTTTACCAGATAAATCAACTGAGAACAAAACATTATTTTCTAAACTGTTCTAATTGTCGCCATTCCAGAAATACAAATTTCAGCATTTTATGCTCAGTTCACAGGGGTAACTCTTACTAACCAAAGGGACAAAGGTAAAGACCACTAATGATGTCTTGACTAATACAATTTTATCTTGAAATGGCTGTGGGAACTGACAAGTTCCACTTTCAGAATGTGCTATTAAGTCAGGTGCCTTATAAGAGTCTTGATAACCCTCCTACAAAGACCTGAATCTCCTCTGACGTTAAGATCAATTTAATGTATTTGATTGCAAATTAAAACAGAAGTTTGTTTGCCTTTCATGGGAAGTAGCTTTGCTTACTGGGACTATCTTCATCCTACTGAATTTGAAAGGAAACTTTTCAAATGATTTGAAATAATCTCCAACACCATGAGCAGAGATTAAGCTCTAACACTGCTTCCCTGCTAAATACCACACAGGATTTCTCACACAAGATATTTGTGGAAGATGTTGCTAGAGATGAAAGACAAAGATTTTTATAAAGGGGTTTGCTAGTACTTCAGACTGCAAGGAATAGTCTCCTTCAAGGATCTCAAGCACTCATCAGGCAAAATAAGAAGACTCGAATACTTATAAAATGAAAGGAAAAACTGAAAATCCCCTCAACCATACAACAAACCAAATCAGTATTCAAAAATACCTTACAGTGGAGGAAGGTACAGATTAGTGGCACTGCACACTGTCAGGTAGGTAGAGAAGAAATAGGGGCTAGTGAAGGGACAACGATACGCATTGCTCAGATGCCAGGTACAAAGGGAACATGGTTGCCAATCATTAGGTTGAAGACATTACGTAATGCTTTAGATGGATATAAAGTTCCTACTTTCAAACCATATACATGTGGTACTCAAAGAATATGAATCTATGAACATATATGTAGCAAAGTATAGCTATTTATGGGATATTACTAAGGCACATAATGTCATTGGACTGGATTAAGTGCCTGAGATCAAAGAATTTAATGCCAGCTTTTGTCATAAAGCAAGTTTTATGTCTAGAGTTTAGTTAAGCTTAGTCAAAGGAGCTACAATTAATCTGACCAAGGCAGAGGTCTAAAACGACATCTATAGTGAATGGAAAGAGATAGGGATTTCTAGTGCCCAATTTATCTCTCTTAAATAGATCTCTAAAGCAGGCCAGATGAATTGTACCCTCAATGTATGCTAACTTCTCTCAACGTGTTACAAAGGGGTCTAGGATAACTAGCTCAGACATTGATTCACTACCGATTCAGTTCTGATCTGCTATTTTCCTTGAGACTGTGATAATAAATTACTATATATGACCTAAATTGAAAAGAATTTTACAAGTTCTGCTTCATTTTAGTAAGAACAGACTATTTTAGAATCACTGCAGACCCTGTAAAGTTATCAGAAACTAGTAGGAGAAACCCATCCACTTGTGACCAACTCATGTCAAGGAGTAAATCTACAGATACAGAAACATTTTTTTCCCTCCTCATGAATCAGCTTAGAAATAAAAATAAATACAGAAGTATATTATAAAGAAATAAACATTTTCATTGTTAAATGGTAGTCATGGACACTACTGGTTTATTTTTTCCTTCATGGGTACGTTCTTTTTACTTTAAGCACCATAAGATAACATATATCTTGTGAACAATATTCAATTAACAGTAACAGAGACATTTAATCCTTATTTTACCACCTACAAACATTGGTAAATAAAGGTAGAATATATTTCCATGCAAAGCATATTTTAAAGTCTTATTTCAATAATACGATTTATTAATACATAATATCTTTAACAAACTAAGCAAAGGTCAACATTTCATATGATGAGAACCAAAAATTTTTTTATCAAGTATAATGATGTTCAAAATTCTTGTAACCTGCACTTGATACCAGCTGTGGTTATTCACAAGCAGCTTACACAAATCACATACTATAATGTGCCTGAGACAAGTAGGGTCTCACACAGCCTTACATATATTTTAACCAAAGATACTGTCCCATGTAAAGAATAAAACCCCAAACATCACTAAGAACAAAATCAGTATCTTACTTAAATACTGGTAATATACGTATTGCTACCTTACCCTTCCCCTGCCAGTCCTCCTGGTCAGGTAATCAGGTTCGATCTACTAAAAATTGATTTATTTTAAGTAGCCAATCCTTTTCCCTTAATTCAAAGAGATTCTTAATTCATAGAGATCTGTCCTAAAGAAGTCTTGCACAGTTCTAACAATTATGATACAATTTGCTGTACTGAATTGGACTGACAAAGAATGAATCCTTTACATCCATTTAGTGTCATGTTGAATGAATAAAATATAGCGACTTTACTTCCATGTTACAACTGAATTTTTATTCATTTTTTAATAAATAGGATTTTGCTTTAAAAATATGTATTTACTTTTAAATGCTACATTAAACCACTCTATAATACGTTAAAATACCTTAAAATTTAAATTAACATTCAAATACTACATGCTTGCTGCCAACATCTGAAAGCATGTCAGATCACTAAAAGGAAACCAATTGGCTTAGCCACTGGAATGAAAGATGCTTGAAATGACAAAACAGGTTTTGACTTTTAGCCTTTTATGACAGTGTTGGCAGTGTTTTTTTCATTTCACTTTCTGCTAATGTTCAAAACTGAAGAAAAGGGTTCAGAATATAAAAAGCAGAAACATTTCACAGATAAAATTTCCTCTATTGAATAATTTGTTTCTAAAGCTAAAACACTTTTCTTTTTGATCCTGCTCACACTTTTACTATAGGTCTATTGAACTACTTTAAAACAAAACTATATTTTACTTGAATTCAAGGTAAAACAAGTACTATAGACAAGAGTATAGAAGACACAATTCTTAAAAACGCTTTATCTGAAATATTTTAGTTAGTTTTTATGGCTGCCTCCGTTTCTTCTTTTTTTTTTTTTTCTGTTTTCATTATGTATATTTTATTTATGTACAACATTAATGTATTCATTCTATGTGGATAAGAAGAAAAACTATTTTTTCCCCTCCTTTTGCTACCCATTATATCAAATGTCAAGCTTTGTACAAAAAGCAGTATAATTGAATTTATATCACATAATTAATTTTAATTGTATTAAATTTAATACAAATTAAAACATCTTTAAGTAACTGTGTTTTGAGGCAGTCTAACCGATCCCAATTTTCAAGCAAAGGTCTTTAAAAATAAAATATCCTATGCCTGATACACAGTAACATGCTCTAAATGCAAAAAAAAAAAAGAAAAAAAAAAGAAAAAGTGATATTGAATGAAGTTTTACGTGTTTATTTTGTAGTACCACATAATACTGTAGTACTCTTCTCAACTAAAATCAAATTACTCCTTTTTTTATCAATGATAGATTAAATCATACAAATGCAACTTGGTCCCAACAAAGAATATTATATCAGCAAACTGAATGATCCAGAATAATTTTTTTTTTCTTTGTAGGCAGACAATAGCCTTATTAATCAAAACCACAAATCCTTCCTATTATAATTTAAAACAATTTCTAATATACATACATGCACACACCAAAGTTTAAGAAATGCCAGATAAACTTAGTGATATTTTAAGTTGCTTTTAACGAGTATTTTAACACAATGCCCCCAGAATAGTGTATGACAAACATAAGTTGCATTATTACCAAACTAGGAAGTTAACTATTTCTGTTCTTTATAAACAGGATGCAATTTTAAATCTCTTAGGCTTTTTATAAATCAATCTTTTTACCCATTGAGATTTCTCAAAATTATACCAAAAACATTTTCATCAGATTACTTTTTTTAACCTATTTTACATTTCTGTATTCGCAGCACAGTGCATGCAAATCAATGGGAAAATGTACATGCAAACTTGACTAAAGTTTCATTCGGATAACTCTCTTTTTCAAGTAATGACATCTGAAAAACATATTCCCTACATTATATTGTATCTATTCAAACAAACAAACAAACAAACAAACCAAATCAGGCCCAAAACATAGAATAGTTGCTCTGGTCACAAAAGCGGTTTCCTTCAAGAAAAGCACAGCACAGCACATTAACTAACAAGCATAAAATAATTCACAATACATACACTATCAGAGATTTACATACCATCAAGAAGGCAAGGAAAAAAGCAAGAAAGGAAGGCAAAAGAACAGGAAAAGATATGGGGAAAGAGAATCCTACAAAAGTACTACATACTTTATGTGGTACGCAATATTTTAAAAATAGGACTGATTTTATTTTTATGGACCTAATATTGTAGCAGAATAACCACAAACCAAAAGCATTTAAAATTTTCTATATCCATTCCCTCCTCCTGACTGTTTTTTTTTTTTTTTAATATTTTATTTCATAATAAGTAAAGTTAATAATGGTAGTAAAAGTGGGAAAGAGATTTCCTAGAGAAATATAGGCAGGAAGTTAAAGTTTTAAAGGTATCATCAGGTCTGATCTCCATGTAACCTGAGGCGTATACTTATTTATCAACAATTACATCACAGTTAGTTCTTGAATTACATTACGTTAAATAAGAACACCCAAACAGGTTAGGAGATGATGTTAATATTACCTTTGTAAAATGAGTGGGCAAAGCTCTGCTCAGGAATTAACTTGGCAAGGAATCCATGGTTCAAACTTGGGTGAGGGATAGATGGTATGACCACAACTGTGGAGAAAATCATGGAATCAAATGTGAGCCGGCTAGTATTCATGTGTGGCCTGGTCCACTGTGGATCCATGACAGATATCCTATCTCATTGAAACATGCAAATATGGTATTGTCAACAAAAAATGCATTTCTAAAGGAAGAAAGCAAGTTCTGTATCAAGAGATAGGAAACAGCATATCTATTATTTGGGCAGTTCAAAAGCAACATTAATGGGGAAAAAAGAGACACAGATAGATATATATATACACACACACACACACAGGCAAGACAATCATGGGTGAAACAGTTCACTGAAACTAGTAGTTTCTTAGTGCAGAACCATAACATACAACCAGGAAAGCACAAAAAATTATGATTTCTCATAACTGACTATCTTTATGTAGTACATATAAAATGAAAAGCCTACAAGCACATGGACTTAAAAATTATGTATAAGTAGTAAATTAAAACATCACGATGAATCAGGAAATAATGACTAAATATAAATATGACACAAATTGGAAGATAAATTCTATGAAGCGTGAAAATTAGCAACTACATAAATGAAAAAAAAGTAATTAGAAATCAATACGAGAGAAAAACATGCAGAAAGAGGTTCATGGACAAATTCCGTTACTGTTATCAATTCTTTTAACACAGAAAGTACAGTTGTAATCAATCCAATCAGAGCTGAAAAAACCTACTGAACTGACAGTGTAAAATATTTGAAACAAAGCGGGGTTACAGCTTGGATCCCTAATTTCCGACAGGTTCTGACAGCTAACAGTCTCCCTCCCTCTCAGGCTGAAGAACACATGCTAGTAAAAACCACTACCACTAATAAAAATCATGAACAGTTCAGTCAAAGAAGGCAATAGAAATGTTTCCTTTTTATTATATTGTTTCCATAGACTTTTAAATGCAGGCACCAACACAGCAGGACTCCAAGAAAGTACTCAGTCCTCCACCACTACCCTTTCCCAAACCTCCTCGCTCAAACAAAAGGAGCTCACATTGGCAAACAGCTGTGTTTGCTGCTTATACGTTTTATGGTATAAGGATATCTGTTCTTCCTAACAAATAACAGATTCAGGAAGTTGTGCTGATCAACTGTCTTGTACTCTACAGCTTTAACTCCATCAGGCACTCTGTTTCTTTTTAATTATTTTCAAATTAAAGAAAAAAAGGCATAAAAAAGCAACATGCAAATGAAAATTAGTTGTACCCTATAAGTAAATACAACTGAAATCTGCCAATGTATGTTAAAGAAGCAAATTATTTTAGAGGAAGAAAATAGCAAGTAATTTCCTGTTAGAATCTTAAGCTACTCGCTAAAAATACTTTGCAGTAAAATAATTACCGTTCTAAAAAAAAAACCAAAACACCCAAAACATTTTAAGAAAACAAATGTACCTGTACTTGTTGGTGAATTTATTTCTTGTCTGATATTTCTACCTGCCTGGCTCCCAGACCTCGCAGTTTCTCGTTGTGGTTCTAGTATATCACGGTATTTGGAGACCATCAGAACGGAAATAAAGTAGACTACTGCCAAAGCTAAGAACTGAGCCTGTTTGCTGTCGTCCTGTGTTGGAGAAAAAGGAACAGATCTATAATATCAGATACTTCCATGGAATTTTTACACAAGATCATCAGAAGGCTTAATAAACAATACCTTTCTGAAATGTTGTATCCGTTAACATAGTAAGTAACACTTTAGCAGGGCCAGTTGTGATAGGACGAGGGGTAATAGTTTTAAACTAGAAGGAGGCAGATTTAAGCTAGATATAGCAAAGAAATTTTTCACAGTGAGAGTGGTAGCACACAGGAACAGGTTGCTCAGAGAGGTGGTGGATGCCCCATCCCTGGAAACATTCAAGGCCAGGCTGGACTGGGCTCTGAGCAACCTGATCTGGTTGGAGATGTCCCTGCACCTTTGCAGGAGGATTGGACTAGATGACCTTTAAAGGTCCCTTTCAACCCAAACTATTCTGTAATTCTATGATTTTCAGTAGCAAATGGATTACATAGAAGATTTAATGAATTTTCAGTGGAGTACTATGCACACAGCTTGTATTAAGTACTGAATTTTACAGGTAATTTGGCAACTGCACAAATCTCTGGAATTGTGGAGTCAACTGACTTTTCAGAACAGAGGCCTGACTCTGCTCTGAGAGTGCTTTCAAGGCTTCCCAACAGCAAGGGCAACTGACTTTTGCTGCCCCAAGGATGAGACTCCAACAGCTCCTGACACAAGAAGGGAAGGGGTACTACTGCTGAGAGGGAAAACTGAGGTCGTTGATGCTTTTCTAGTTAACACTGGATGCATAAGCAGGCATAACAGCTTCTGGTAAAACATAAAAGCAGGAGGGATATGACCATTGTTTTTCTTTCAGCAATAAATTCCAGCTTGTACATTCTGAATTCTTATCAGGATTGTCGGCAGCAATCCTAGTTTTCCAGGACTCTGGTTTTAGTAAATGCCAGGACCACAACAATTTTATCTTCCCTCCTCACATAATCTGCTGTTCGATGGCAACTACCATCTATGGCTCAGATATCATCCTAATCAAGCTTAAGCTGCTGTAGTTCAACTGAAATGTCTTATTATCATTATGGTGTAAAAACCAACATGGTAGAATTAAGACTTCAGGCTCTATCTACCCTTATTATGATTTCACCTTGTCTCAATTGCAGAAGTATGCATTTTCTATTATAAATATAGTGCTTGCTTTCCATGGCTTCCAGATGTTATTTAATTTGTCTGCACGTCTTTGCAACTCTTAAAATAACTGGAAATCCTCTTATTAAGTTCTTTCATAGAAATGCCAGAAATAATATTTCTCTATTCCCTTCTCCTCCAGTTAATAAAAGAGTAGGTGACAGATGATCTCCACTCAAATTCAACCTTGCCCTTTTAAGGTGATCACGTCATCCTGACAGATACATTTTTTTTTTGTATGTCAGGTCCTACTTTCTTCTTTTTAAAGCTATTTCTAACTTCAGTCTCCACTGCAATCCACTCAAACTTAGGTTGGAGAAGTTTAAACATAAAATACATATTTGCTTATACATAATAATAATAATTCCTATTGTACTGCTTTCCAAAACGATGCACTTTGATGCAGTTTCTTATGTATTTTTATATATAGTGTATATATATGTGTTCAGCAGAAGTAAAATTTGTCTTGATAAATCCAATTGTTGCAGCTCTGTAATACATATAATAACTTCTGATACCCTAGTTGGAGAAATAGCTGACCCTTTAGTAACCCCTCAGTTTTAAACAGCATAGGTCATAATTGATTTATTCTGCCTGTGATTATTTGTCTAATATAAGATCAAGTTTGACTGCTAAACACAGTTAGCTACTAATTTCAAATAGTACCAGAATGATTTTTAAGTGCAGAAAGTGGCTAGTAGTTACAAAACCACGAGCAGATGGTTTGCAGATAATATATGAAGTGCAACACATGAAGGATATTTTTAATTCTGGTACAATCAAAGTCTCTTTCAAAATATAAGTGATGATTTTGCAGAAGAAAGAATTACAGCACATATTACTCACCACATCACGAAAAACAACTGCTCGTAGACGATTAATATCAACATCCTGAAGAAGCCTATCAGGGTCTTTTATAGGAGAAAGATTGCCAGGGACATTTTCAAGGGGAGTCTAAAAATAAAAAGTAGTGAGATTTTTTTTCTCTCCCCCCAAATATCAAAGCATTTCCATTAGAACCTCAATTTGACACCTTTTTTAGATATTGCATCAATCTGAGATGCTTTTTTACTACCAATATACTTCCAACATCAGTCAAGAGTTCTAGAAATAAATTAATGTTTTTGAATTATTGTCTTAATACTATTTAGATAGAAATTGTTACATCTTCCCAGTACCTCAAAAGAATTGTATCTCTTCCCAGACTTAAGATAATAATTTGCACACAAAAGATTATTTCAGATTACCATTGTTTCAGAGAACTACAATAAATTATTTCTGATACATGTGTTAAATAAAAAAAATGATGAGCAGAAATATTTTTAAAAATCAGTTTATGTTCATTTTACTGAGAATTATTACAGACTACTTTCAGAATAAATGCTATTATTGCAAAAGCATTGAGTAGTATGCTTCCTTTAAAAATTATAATTTATTACAAATGATATCTAAATACCTAAAAGTCTCCTTATACTGATTTGTTTTGCACTGAATATGATAATGTGGAGAAATGTAATGTTTTTATGAGATTTAATGAAATAATATTGTGAAAGGACCTGCATTTGTAAATGCTATCTGAAAAAATCTTTAGAGAAGAAATAACACTGAATTTAGTAATGAAAATACAGTGCAAAAAAAAAAAAAGGAATCTTTTACATCACACAAAGTGGTGTATTTTAGTCATGGGCTGTGCTAAATTCTTTGAGATTTTAGTTCCAGGACTCCCAAAGTCTTAAAGTTGTAAACAAAATAAAAAAAAAAAAAAAAAGGATTAAAAATGAATGAATGAACTGGAAAAACTAAGCTGTAATGGAGTATTAAACAAGTTCCATTCCTAAAATTAGATAGAAAATACTCATGTTTAATGTTCATGAAAAGGTTTCTTGAAGTTTCCAGGACTCGGATGTTCCACCAACAAAGATGCGATTGCAGGATTTCATCAAAACTGCAAGTGTCCTGACAGATTAAAAAATCTGTGCAGGTATATATGACAGATGTGAGTAAGAGGACTTGCTATTTAAAGTAGACCAAGAAAGAGTAAAAGAGCTGTTTAAAATTGCTCCAGTCATACTACTGCACTAATGCCTTCTTGTTTCAAATAAAACCCCTCACATACTTTTACTTGAAACCAATTAATACAAAAATCTAAGTTTTTGCCAAATGTTTGAGAAGGCAGTTATAATTATTTCTGATCCTATAAAGCAGGGGCACAGACTTGTCATTGCTGTTGGTAAGTGAAAACTGGGTTACCTTGGTTGCTGCCGATGCAGTTACACCCTGAAGAACGTCTTGAGTTTTACTGCCGATTAATGACGTCTTGTTCACTCTCTCTCTCTGTCTTTGTCGACATTCTAAGCAGTTTCTCACAGCCACACAACAAACTAAAAAGAAGTTATGAAAATGCTACAAATGAGAATATTTTCTCATTATTTTATTCAGAACACCAATCAGCAGTCTGTACACCTAATTTGATATGTCAATAACCATGTCCAAACAGTAAGTGCAACATAGTTCTCACATTAGACCCTCCATCGGTACTAAGAAAGAATTATGGTGACTTTCTAATTTAATTATTTAGTTGAACAACTAAAGGTTTTATATAACTTCTATATCACTATATTAAAATTTGAAAATTATTAGTCCTTGAACTGGAGCTCTCATATGTTATTGATCAGTTACCCACACAGAATCTGAAAGTACCTATGTACAGCTAGAACAGGAAAAATAGTAGACAGTAATTCAGAATTTGATGAAAACTGATCATTGAGAATAAATGTTTTATATCAGCAGCAGTAATTATCAATGACCTAATAAATGGTATGAATAATAACAGGATAAAATTTGAGTACAAAGTTATTCATCATTTGAGAGATGAAAAAGCATGTGGGACATAATGTTAGCAAAAGAGCATAATATCAGATGATGGTCAAAATTTAATGTTCACAAGGAGAAAGTTACATAGTTCACATAGAATAGTTTGAATTATTCACGAATTTTAAAATTTCCTAAATTAATTTTAACAGTTTATAGCAAAAAATAAATAGTGAAGAGAGATGCCAGATTGTTGCAACATATATTAAGGTCTACAGAGCCTGCATATGCAACCTGTGCTTTTAATCATATACAGCCTATAAGTAGCCTGCAAATCCATGGAGACTTGGATATGGAAACCTGCAACAAGCAGCTACCAAAGCAGTTTTAAGAAAAAAAAAAAATCCATTTACTTATATTTAATATTTTTACTTCCTCAAAATATTTACAACTTGAAATACATAAGAAAGAACAATTTCAGACATGTCATTTTAACTTATTCTTGTTCCTAAATTGAATCAACCTTAAAACTGTACTAAATCAATAACGAAAGGGATTTTTACTTTATCATATCATAGTCAGTACAAGTTCTCTACTAGATGTGCCACTATTTGATCCATCTGTAGCTCACTGATCTCTAAGTAATTATTTAGTACATACTGTCTGCCAACTTACCAAGCCTTAGGCACTGTCGCATTAGACCTCCAGAAGACATGTTTTTTTCAGCTTCAATCTCACTAAAATTTAGAGAACTGGCAAATACAAGTACATCAACCATTGCCATCAGACGGCTGAGAAAAGTTACTGCTGTCTCTGCTGACATTCCTTGTGTCACTTCAATATTTTCCAATTCAGTCTTGAAAAGGAGATAATTGAATTAAACAGTTTGAACATAACTGAAACATAAAGACAGCACATACACTCACAAATCTGAATTGTTATGCTTAATGACAAACACATTGGAAAGTTATTTTCAAACGTCCTACTATTACCATTTACATAAACTGTGAGTGAAATTCTAAGTAAGACAGCACGAAGAGTGAGAAGATTATTTATATTTACATGCTGTAATAGACAAGAAAAAGTCTAATATAAATGAGAAAGTTATTAGCAATTACATAAAGACAAAGTGTGGCCAGATAGTAAAACAATGCACAGTATATATGGGTGCAATGCAATCTTACATTCTTCCATAGGCTAAGCAAACTGACGGTAACATGTGAAAGTAATTACTATCTGTATAGCTTTTATTTTCCTTTAGATAAACAAGCAAATGTGAGGAGCAGAGTGGGAAAAATGAGACAGTTTTGCCCTGTTTCCACGAATTGATTCTCCCTGGGAATGCTTATAACATATAGGAACCTGACAGAGTCCAATTCTCCTGGTGATCAGAAGCAAGTACGTTGGCTTCCTCACGACAGCAAGAGGGGTGAAGTAAAAACGTGACAAGTTATACGGCGTGCAGCTCACGTTTACCAGACAATGGCCATTTTTTTCCTAATGTAATGTTGGACTCTACTTAATGGCAATCCACAGAAAAATCCTGAATGAACTAAGTATTTCTGAAATCTAAGAGAGAGTCATATTTTTTTTCCAAATAGATACTTAGATGTCCAGAGTTATGTTTTCAAATGCATTCAGGTGTCTAACAGTACAGATAAGTGAGCAGATAGCAAGTTTAATTAAAAAAAAAAAAGAATACATTTTAAACATGTTTACTTCTGGAGCTAGGCAAAATTGAAAACAGGTTGACTGTGTCCACATTTATATGCCTAAATACTATTTTTTAAAATTGTTTACAGATGTTGATTCTTATTGACTGTCAACAGGATTTCAGATTCCAGGGCTTTTCTGAACACAGAGTTTGGTCCCTTTGAAAAGTATTACTTCCATAGTGTTTGTTTATTTTTATTAATTTCCTTAGAAATATCTATTTAAAAAATTTAAAATATATTTTGTGCTGTTAAGGCCATTTCCTGCCAAATAAAAAGAAAAACAGAAAAATAAAAACTGTTTTATCTCCATACCTCTAAAAAATTAGCATCCTCATTGATGAGTCACTTTTTAGAATATTTCACATCAAAAATAATAAAAGGGCAAAGTGTGCCAAACAGTATTAAGGAACAACTGTTTTGAAAGATGAAGGATATATCGTGGCATGTGTCACCACAATGATAGATACCACTTCATTTAATTTCTCTTAAGGAAGTAACACGTCAGTTACATGAGTGATTTGGGAAGGGTTGTCATCTGTCTGACCTGCCCAATGATATCAGAAAAATGGTAAAATGACAACTCTCAGAAGAACAATTTCACCTCTATCTTCTTTAGCCAGGTCTCCCCTGCTTAGTGTGTGCTATGTTCCTACTTTCTGGAAAAATAAGTTGATGGTTTTTTATAACAGACTGGAACATCATCTTTGAAAGCACTCATCCAAAGAAAATATATTTGCAAAAATCTATAGCCATAACAGTCTGCTAGAAAAACTCATAGGTGATTATAGAAACTTGAACTTCGAACTCATGGTTGAAGTAGTATCAGGCTTGCTAGCAGCCAATGGACTGTCTGCTGTTGATTTTTCTCATGCTTCAACTGTATTGCATCAATCACAGTCGTAAGCCTCGGAATATCTATTGTTTGGGGTTTTTTTCCAAGTAATCTAATAAATTCATTCTATGTAACAACTTAGTGTATTTTACCAAGATTTCTACAAACTTTGAATTGAGAAAAAAAATCTGTTTTTTTTTTTTACAAATCTTCCTAAAATTCTGCTGGATGGAAGAAAAAAAGACTGAGTTTTTTAACAGCAAAACTTACCATCAGTTCTACCTGTTAAATACAGTACATTTATATTCTAATAATATTTAAAATAAGCTCCATTGTTGATCATGTTGCCTCCAGGTATTAGGAATATTTTAGACTGGTGTACCTCAAAAACTCTTTAGAAAGTGAACTGATCACTATTTCATGACTACTCAGCTTACTTTAAGAGCAGCAACGAATCTTCCATACAATTAACATCTTAAGGGCCTAAAGAGTTTTCCTATTGACAACCACATTTATAACTTAAATTGGCTCATGGACCTCCCTACGTTCAGTCTGGTAAGCATCATACTTGACAATGAATTAAGTTACTCAAGAGAAACATGTTAGGAAAAGTTAATGATTACACCCAATATGTTCCAATTCACATTGTGCTATATGATACCAGAAAATAATAATAATAACAGAAAAGCCAAAATATTAAATGATCAAAAATAAGGTATTTTTGAAAATGCAAAAAACGGAAACTTACAGCAGCAATACTAACCTTAGAACCCTGGGCATGCAACAGACAAAACAGACAACAGATCACAACAATAAAAGAAAAAGAAAATTATTTAAGTTAACTAAAAATACAATGTAAAATTGAAACAAATTAGTATCTTGGAATTATACATTTGTTTAATTTATAATTAGAACAGCAAAACATTCCAGCTCAGCATGAACATCTGAAAATAAAGACTTCTAAGAGACAGCTATGCACAAGGAAAGGAAAACTGTAAATCTTGTATTATTATGGAGTTCATGTAAACACTGATTCTTCCAAACCAATGTACATCTTTTATATAGAACACAGAGCAATTTTATGAAGCAATGTGAACCAAAGTAATGTTTTCACTGATTATATAGAAATAAAATGAGTGTTTTACAACAAGCCATTCAGCTGAAATGTAATAAAGTTGTTAATCTTTGTATGAGGAGCCATATATGTTTAAAATGTTTTGACAAAACAAATGTAAATCACAAAAAGCAAATTGTTTCTTCATGCATACTGCTCCTTCCTTTGAAGCAACACTGACACGAGATAGCTCATTTTAATTTTTTAAATATATATATATACACTCATATATATATTACATTTGGGTGTGTTTTCTTCAACTTAAACCAATATCATACTGCCTATTTGAATACTTTAAACCACAGGGGAAAAAAAAAAAAGATTCATTAAGCCCCCTGGACTTAGCTTGTCTTCAAATTCCAATGTTCACAATAAAACAGCTGTGTTAAATTTTTATGGTTTATTTTTGGGTAGAAGCACTTTCTCTCTTATCACAACAGGTGAGGAACTAATCCTTAAGTTTTCATTGGTTATGTTTTAAAAAGAGGAAGAAATTCAATTTCCCAAAGTATGTCAGTATTTTTGTCATTTAGTGGAAAAACCTAATCTAACAGAAAGATAAACAAGCAGAAACATTCTGCAGAAAGCAGAAACAGCTTTCATTTTGGAACAGAAAATACCATGCTCAATTCATTTTAAAATGTATCTTCCTCTTTTGTAGCTGGATGCATCCTGAGAATTAACCTACAGCTATTTCCTCTGTATTACTAGCGCACAATTTTTACATCAGTATGCCACTACAGATTCTCTGAATTGTCACAACACCTGTGGCATCACATGAGTCACAAACATGACAATGCTAACACTATACATAGGACATACAGAAAAATATCACATCTTGTTTTCTAATTCACAGACCTAATAAGGCTGTCTTTAAATGTTTAATTGAGTTTTGTAGACAGGCATTCATGTAACACAGCAGCCCTCAAATCACAATTTGAAAGTCGCTGTTTTAAATGCTGTAAGCATTCTAGAATTAGAATTATAGACTTCATAGAATAAGTGGAAAACAAACTAATTGCAAGGAGTCTGGAAATTTACTCTCAATTGTTACATATATTTCAATTCAACAAATTTTGTTTGCCTTATTCAGTATCCCCAAGTCCTTGTCACAGCTGCTATGCTTGAAGTAAGCAATGATTACTTCAAATTCCTAGCTTGTACACTAAGTGTTTTACCTGGCAATCACTTGCTGTTAACAGAAAGTATCTTCTGCAAACCTTTTTCCTTAAAAATGTCTTCCCTATAGCTATAACTAAAAAAAAAGCTTCAAAGACATCCCTCACAGAAAGAATAAAAAAAAAAAAAAAAGGAAATCAGTATTTTACAATTTTACATTTTATGATCTCTCTATAATATTGTCAGAGTTATCTAATACCCCCGCAATTTAATAAGCAAGACATCAGAATCAGTAAAACACACTCCAGCTTATACTGCAAAACAACAAAACTGGTTATAATTTTTTGGTAATATTTGCTTTAATTTCAAATTGTTTCATACATACAACTGAGAACCCTTTAAAAACACCAGCATTTGAAGCAAGTCCTTGTACAGATCGTAAGACGGAGGTGTTACAGAATTGGAAAAAAAGGAAATACTAAAACATGGTAATAGATCACTGTGAATTACAGTAAACTTTCCCCTGTATATATATAACCCTCACTCCATTCTTGAGTCACTCAAGAATTTCTGAGTTTTTTGTTTTCACAGATAATGCATTTTTTCTTTTCTTTTTTTTCTGTTCATATTTAAAAGCTCCTATTCACTGCACTATTCAGATCATCCTAGTCTGGATTAAAAAAAAAGGAAGGCAAAAGGCGGATTTATGTTACAAGAATTCAATAGTGAGGAAATTCCGTAATTAAGATTGCCTGTTCTACAGCAGACAAGGGATCATGGAGTAATTTTCCACTCAGTTCAGAAGAATTTCCATTTCACTACAAATCCTACTATGCAAAGGAAAAAGTCTTTCTGAAATAGGAAAATTCCGAAACATTCATCTTTTTAAAGGAACTGTGACAGTACTGCTTTTTCAGCAAGGGTAGGAACACAAAACAAAATCTGTTGTACAAAATAAAAAAAAAAAAACAAAACTTCAATTCCTCCAATATTTTGAAAGTTATTTTGCCAAATTTATCTCTTGGTTCTTTTCTGCACATAGCCTTAATTAATTCAAGCACACAGTATTCAGCATCTATAACACTAATGAGAAATAGGTGAAATGCCTTTAAAAAAAGAGAGGCCACGAGACACATGTAATGCGTCTAACTCTACAGCAGGGTGTTGAGAAGAGAGTTTTGTAACAGTGATTTAGGACTGTTTAAGAACCGTCAGCCCAGGATGAGGTCTTGCTTGAACTCAGACTGACACACTGAAGTCAGGGAACTGTGGACAGATAGGACTGCGAGATCCATAAAGGAACTATGTGTTCCTGTCTGTTATTTTCTCCATTAGAAAACATGTAAGTTACCTCATTAAAAAAAGGCTGAATTCAGCTCCAGGTTAACAATCATTGCAGTTGATGAACCCTACAGGCATCTGGCTGACCAGCCACTAGATATCTACATCAGAGACAGCTGAGTCATTTGCTTCAATTGAGTAGACCTCCATTGGCTAGAAATCTAGACCACATGTAAGTACTTCAGGTGGATACCTAGATTTACCCTATTTTCTTCCTGAATTCCATTCTTTTTTATCATCCTGAAGTAGAAGGGTGGAATGACCTTTACTGTCTCTTCTATAGCCTTTTTGCTCTCATTTTTCATTATTCCAGACCAAAAAGTAAATTAATTTTTAGAAGTAGATGCAAATTCTTGTCCTATGGCACAAATACAACACATTAGAAGAAAATAAATGAGAACTACTACTTTAAAATTTCAATATGGGCCCAAAAGGCCTTCAGTGGGAATATCTGAGAGTCACCATTCATGGCAATGAAGTAAAATAAGCTCATACTTGTTATAAACTGAATATGTGTATTCTACAGGTTCTACAAAATGTGAGTTTTCACACCCCAGAAAAGTTTCACAGAACAGAGATACGGAGGATCAGAAGTTTCCAAAGACAGACTAAACAAGATGAAGACTCTATGGATTCAAACAGGCACACCAGGAGATATGACTCAAGCCTACAAAGTCATAAATGATATGGAGATGAATAAAGATGTGATTAACCACTCCTTTCATAGCATAAACAGTAAGGCACACTGTGCCTTTATACATTTATGCAGGCTTAAAAAAACAAAGACAAGAAGCACTTCAAAGGTTATATAATTACTTTGTCAGACTCAATGCCATGGGATATTATGAAGGCTAAAAGCGTAACTAGCTTCAAAAAAGATTAGATAAAGTCCAGAAGCATAAATTCCTCAGTAGTTATTAAACCTGACAGCCCAGACATCCTCTCTAGCTGTTAAAATCCTAAATGCTGGAATGATGTATCATTAGAGCAATCAATATGCTTGCTCAGACTTCTGTGTTTTGACGTAAGCTGCGAACAGTCACTGTTGGAGGCAGAATGATAAACCGACTGGGCCCTTGGGCTGATCCAGTAAGGCAGCTTATGTAACATGTGAATGGCTTGCTTTTGTAAGAGTAACGTGGTACTGCTTGACTGGACTTCTAACACCATGCCCAGTTTAACTTACAGAATCACAAAATCACACAGAATCATAGAATGGTTGATGTTGGAAGGGATTCCTGAGATGCACACAAAATTTGGACTCTGTATCTTGTGGAAAAAAAAATCATTAATGTAATTAACTAAAACAGCAGGTTCCATCTGAAAAATCAAGAAACACTTTCACCGTGAGGGTGACTGAGCACTGGCACAGGTTGCCCCAGGGAGGTTGTGGAGTCTTCATCCTTGGAGATACTGAAAAGCCATCTGAATACAGTCCTGGGCAACTGGCTCTAGGTGGCCCTGCTTGAGCCAGGGGCGTTGGGGCAGGTGACCTCCAGAGGTCCCTTCCAGCCTCAACCATTCTGTGATTCTTTGAATTGGTGAGGGAGAAAGAGTATTGGCTCTCTCCTCACTTATGAATTACTCTAGCAGAAAGTGCCACTAGAAGCCCTGCCATGTTTTTAAGCAATGGAGAGGTTATACAAATCTTCCAGTTTCAGACATCATCTCTCTTCCAATTAACAGCTCTTGGAAGGAAGACAGTGAGATAGTGTCTTTTGTAACTGATTATAAGCACTGAACTATGCTCTTTCAAGACTGAGAAGAAATATATGCCTAACTAGTGATCCAACCACTTTCTCCACAGCAAAAGTATTAGAAGTCTGAGAATCAGTACGAAACTTCTTTTCATTCATCATATGATGTATATTCAGAAGTGGTCTGATGTCCTTCGTAACTGTGATTCAGAACGATATCGAGGGAGAGCACCTTCTCTAAGAAGGAGGAAGGATGTGCTGGGTTCTTTTTATCTGTCACAATGATGAATAAATCCACCTTCCCGCTAATGTTTACAGATGGGCAATGATGGAATAGGAATGGGAGTTGTACGGGATGGAAGAAGCTCTCTGTTAGGTGGAAGTGATTATGAAATCACCATCTAGATGGTAATGGTTATTTCCAGATGAAGGTAACTTGTGATTTTATCAATTACTTTTCCCCATATTCCCTGTACATCTGGGATAAAAGTAATGTTTTTTTTTTTTTTTTTTAATTTCACAGAGTAGGATTAATTCAATTTGAAGCCAGCTACTGATTTTTTTAGTCAATTAGTTCAGATCACAATTTTGTTTTTATTATTATCCTAAACAGATGGCAAAATTGAGCATTTAAGTAATACACATAGTTCCCATGTAGTGGAGAAATGCAGGTATAATACACAAATTTGAAAATACAGTCTTTTGTATCAATGCATAAAAAGCACCGCTACTGTAGCAAGGTAGTATCAACACACTGTTTTAACAAATGGATGTATATATAAATGGATATATATAAAAGATGGCAAAGAAAACATCTTCATTCTCAAATGATGTCTAAAATGTTTGTTTTAAAAAATATCTCCCAATATCCTTTTATCTAAAGATTGATAGTACAGCCGGCATTTCAAGATGGTTTGGTCCACACTCTTTCATCCTTCATTTACAATGAAGCACTTGCAAAATCTTTTATTCAGCAACGTTGATGTCATTCTAGTGACTACAGAGAACTAAAGCTTTTCCTGTGAGTTCTGCACTTTTACTTATAGCAAATACTTTCCCAGTTAACACAGTTAAAATAGTAAAGACACAGCACTTAACCATTAATTGCCTGGTTGAAAGTCATATTAATGTTTAGCCAATTGCTAGTCCATCTGTTCATATCTTTCAAATAAAATTGTGTAAACCAGTTTTTTTTTCGCTAGCTAACTAGAAGTAATAGCAGAGACAAAGTAAAGTAATCTCAGTTGCTGAATGGCTAGAACAAGGAATTGAGCTTTTACTGCCAAACTACATTTGTTCCTACAGAAGCTACCACCTTAGGCCCCCCCTCACTAAACAAAACCACAACCCTCCAGTGTCTACTAGCCACATTACTTCAGAGGAGCCTCTTCGTCCCTTTGTGGTCTCATTTGCTCCCCTTTCAAAGACCAATACTATGTGCAGATGCTTATGGAATGTTCAAGATAAAACATTCAGTATGAAAGAAACAGTTACAGATATTATATGCACAGACAAGGTGTCAAACTCAAATATTGTAATTACTATTGACAATAATGCAAAATTTACAAAATATTTCTCCCTTTGTCATGAAGCATTTTATTAGGCTACTCTGCCTGCCTGAACTATGATCACCTAAGAACTTACAACTTACTAAGAACATCAGAGTAGATAAAAATATCAGTCTATTTAAACATAAGATATAAAACAAAAAAGAAATGAAAGTCAGGACCTACTGAAGGAAGAAGTAAACAGAGTAATGAGGAGATGACTTCTGGTATCATTTGGCATGCAAACAAATGGTGGCCATGCAAAACAGATTTATGAATATAAATGACTAGCCAACATAAAGCATGTAATTTTGTTACAGTAGTCATGATTTGTAATCATGATCCTAATGGTTTTCTCTTTCAAACAAAATATAAAATATCTATGAAATATTATTCCTACTTAGTACTACTTCTCTAATAAAATTAGCACTGCAAGTGCAAAACATTATCAACACTCTGTACATGAAAGCTTAACAGTTTCGATTCTAAATTTAAATTTTTTTGAAAGAATTAGCAAAGAGAGGACAAGAGTCCCTAAAGAAGAAAAATAAACTGCAAATAGTGGTTTGTAGTAGTAAAACAATTTCTAATACGACCACTAGGTGGAAATATTGTACTTACAGTTGGGGATGTGGCTGCTGACAGCAATGGCAAAATTCCTCCACAAGCAATAATAATATTGTCTACCATCTGGGAAATGAGGTGTATTGTGTTGTGTACAAAAATAATATTTTCATTGCTATTGACAAAGTCCATCACAGACTTTGTGGAGTGACTGCAAGAACAGAAGAAAGGATGAATTAAAAATAAAAAGTTAAAATAAAAGTTTAGATGAATTAATTCTTTGCAACCAGACCATGAATGCTTCTTTGATATAAAGGCAAAATCTTGTCCATAAAATTTTGCATGTAAATTTTCTAAAAATATTAAGAGGACTAGTTTAATGAACAAACCGATTGTTATCTGTTTTCATACTAAGGTTAGTTATGGATACCCAGTTGAGAACAATGGCTCATAACCCTTTATTCCCATCAATCAGTACTTCACAGGCAGTTATGCTGAAAGCAGTGGAGTTGTTTCTTCAGTATGAAAGTTACTATTTAACACTAGAGTTCACCATACTCACCAGTGCCATTTGAAGCATTCTTGATAATATCTTACAACAACACTCGCTAGTGTTTTAAAGGGAGAATTTGATAATATGGTGATACTTTGATCTAATATTAACTTTATTAACTAATATTAAATTTAGCATTAGCAATAGTATTGCAAGCTATAGATGCTAGTAAGATTAGCCAAAATCTCAGTAACTCCTAATTGGTGAGAAAATGTCCCATGAAACAGTCACTCCCCCAAAATACAGAACACTATGCAAAAATATTGATGAATACTCAATCTGTAAGCATGTTCTTCTCCAAAAATGACACTGTTGCCAGACAGCAAACAAAAATTAAAGACTTCAATTGAAAATACACAAATTAAACTCCAAGATTACATAAACACAAAGTACAAACCCTGCCCACATATTTGTCTCCCCTAGATTTATCAAAATTATCTATTTCTTAGTGACTTTCACAGAACAGTTCGCCAAACTGGAAATTAAATGCAATCTAAATTTGTCCCCAGATATAACTACATTCAAGTTTTCTGAAAATGAGCTATTATGTTCTCAAAATTAGATTAAATAATGTCTACTGTACGTAAGGGGTCTGATAAAAATAAGTTACTGAGTATATCTGTTAAAGTGTACAAAAAACCTAGGAAATCACACTGCTGTAATAAAATATAATATAACCATCAAGACTAACTGCAACCAGGAGATAGCATGCAAAAAACATTTGTAAACTAGACAGAGCGATTCCTTAGAAAATGTTCTAGGAAAGAGGCTTTTATATAAGATTTGCAGGTAGAAGCGCTCTCTTTCAATTGATCAGTTGAAAAAAATGGCCATTAGCTGAAACACAAGTCTTCCTCATGTCTGAAATAGAAGCAGCAGATTCTAATGTTAAACATAAGCTGAAAGAGCAGCTCAGTTTATTTTAAGTATGTATGAGTTACACAGTCTCTCAGGAAAATAGAAATTGTTACCTGTGAAATAGAGCTGTTACAGGCTGGGAAGGGATGAAAAGAGAAGATACAAGATATAGAAGGGCACTTCAACTAACACCCACTGTTTCCCTTCCCACTATCCCACTAACATCCTCTCTACAACACATCTAATTTTTCCTTGTTTATGGAAACACAAAACAGGAGTTAAAGAAACACTCACTCACCTTCTCCAAACATGTACATCTGTTTCTAGCGCAAAAAGCAAGTCTGTCAGGAGCCGCTGGTGCATGGGAGACCATTTAAACTCTGGAATACGAAACATAGTTGTGCGTGGACCTGGACTAAACTGTCTTCGCTGCTCTTCGGTCATTGGCATTCCTCGAAATCCCAAGTCAACACGTAAATCCCGGTCTTGCTGGGTGACAGATCGACCCTGTACCGCCTGCATCAATAAGAAGTTCAAAAATCATGTTAGCTTTTTGTAACGTGTTTTTGATTGGACGACAGAATTGGAGAAAGGGTGGGCTAAAACTGGACTCAAACACAAACTGCAGGAGATACTGATATTCCAAGACAGGCAGTATCCTGCAGTAAAGGAGCGGCTCCAGTTCAAATCAATCAACCCAGAGGGGTTATGGCTGGCCTTCCTCTCAGTTATTCACTGATGTTTTTCCACTCGGGTTCTTCGCTTGAAGTATTACAGAAAAGACCAAATGCAGCACACACAAGGTCAGCAGTAACAACACTTTGTTTATGGGAAACAACTATTCTTTTGTGTTGATAGCACAATTTTCTTTGAATATGTGCCTCAAAACATGGACAAACTACACAACGATGGTTTCAAGGAATTTGGGTACTTCTTGACAGCTCCTCGTTTGCCAAAACCAATTGATTTATCTGGCCTTTTTAGCAGGATCATTAGAGAATCAAGTCTAGTCTCCCAAATCTAATTTTGTGAATTTTGTTACACTTTTTTTAATTCGTTAAGAGTTTTATGGATCCTCAGGATACGCTTTAGATTCTCCCAACAGATGGTGGATAGGAATTTAATTCCCTTTCAATACCTACATAGTCATGACTGTTTCCACATGGTGATTAATGACAAAAGTAAAAGCTACACATAGAGGATACGATGGAGAATACCATGAAGGAAAAAGTAGTAAAGAACACGTATTTTGACTGAATTTGAGGCCAATATTCATAACAATGAAATTACTTACAATGTGCAACATCTCTGAAAAGAAGTACAAAATCTCATCCTTGGAATTATTTTAACATGACTTTAGATTAGCTTCAAACTGGGAAAATAGAAAATGCACTTGCTTTGCTCACATATTAATTTACCAATCACAGCATACTGTTTTAAATCTGGACATTTAAAAGTAAAAAGACATTTAGAAAATATTTATCTTATCAGTGTAAAACTGGGCATGGCATTGGATTTGAGCTGGAAAGCTTCTTAGATCTTTAATCTGAATTTGATCTTTTGTAGCGAGCATTTTGAGAGCAAGGCAGGTTTCCTTCATTAAATTTGACCTACTGAGATCAAAATTAGAACAATAGAATAGCAGCATACAATAGTCAGAGTTGGAAGGGACCTTCAAAGGTCATCTAGTCCAATCCCCCTGCAAGAAGCACTGACATCTCCAACTAGATCAGGTTGCTCAGAGCCTCATTCAACCTGGCCTTGAATGTTTCCAGAGATGCCTCTCTGGGCAACCTGTGCCAGTGTTCCACCACCCTCATTTGGAAAAATAAATTCCTAATGTCTAATCTGAATCTAATTCGCTCTATTTTAAAACCATTACCCCTTGTCCTATCACAACAGGCCCTAGTAAAGAGTTTCTCCCCATCTTTCCTGTAGCCCCCCTTGAGGTACTAGAAGACCACTATCAGGTCTCCTCCGAGCCTTCTCTTCTCCAGGCTGAACAGCCCCAACTGTCTTAGCCTGTCCTCATAAGAGAGGTGCTCCAGCCCTCTCATCATCTTTGTGGTCCTCCTCTGGACCCTCTCCAACTGGTCCACATCCTTCTTATGTTGGGGGCTCCAGAGCTAGATGCAGTACTCCAGGTGGGGTCTCACCAGAGCAGAGTAGAGGGGCAGAATCACCTCCCTTGACCTGGCCACCCTTCTTTTGATGCAGCCCAGGATCCAGTTGGCATGCATTGCCAGCTCATGTTGAGCTTCTCATCCACTAGCACAGCCAAGTCCTTCTCCTCAAGGCTGCTCTCAATCCATTCTCCGCCCAGCCTGTATTTGTGCCTGGGATTGCCCTGACCCATGTGCAGGACTTTGTACTTGGCCTGGTTGAACTTCATGAGGTTTGCATGGGCCCACCTCTCCAGCCTGTCAAGGTCCCTCCAGATGGCACCCCTTCCCTCCAGCATGTCGACAGCACCACACAGCTTGGTGTCATCGGCGAACTTGCCGAGGGTGGTCTCTACTCACTGTCCATGTTCAAATTGTTACTGTTGCTTTCAATTCCTATGTTTTTCTTAAAATTATCTTTAAAGGATGCTTTACTTTCTTTCTTAGTCTTAACAAAGATTAGAATTTTTTGTATGAATCTTCTGTATAGTGCTTTCAATCCTTTTTTTCAGCTGTTCCTAGTCAGGACCATAGGAAAGACTTAATTTTATATTTTTCAACATTTGATCTACTATTGATACAGGTATTAACTCTTCTTAGAAGTAAGCAGGAGTTCCCATCTCTACTTTGTTGTGCACTTTGTTGCTTCTTTTCAGTTAATTTGAGCTTACTTCTCACTGATAAGGTGGGCACCTAATTGTAGATTTGTTTTCAGTGAATTTGAGGTTAGCAGCTCCACTCACATACCATTTGTTCTCTTTTGGGTACAACTACAGGTACTTGTCATGTCAGCAGCAGTATCATTATCTTAACCGTACCATAGCAGAATAGCTTTTATCTAGCCATTAATACTGTATTTGCAAGAATGGGCTTTGTTGTGCATTGCACATACACACTTAGGTGTCCAGTTTTTAAGTAATTTCCAGTGTTTTCAGTGGTCTCAAAGAGATCAGATCTAACGTGGCAGTTCTCACACATGCTACAACCAAAACTCCAATCTCCGGTTTACTATAGACATGTTAAAATTGCTCTTTACTCATTAAAACAATTTTTATTTAATACCTATTTCCATCTTTTTATTAATGTTAACTGTATTTAAACAGAACAGATTTAACTATTTTACAGTTCACAGGGTATTTCAAAACACCCAATGGAGAGAATAGAAGATAACAACAATTCTGGTGGTTACACAGTTGATAATTGTATTTAAGAGAATTCTTTAAAAAAGATATTCATGGCTACAAATTTAATTCATTGTAGTTTATCATTGATTTTAGTGGGAAATAACTGCAATTTAAGTTGTATATGGAGAATCAAGGGAGTTAAGTTGTAGATTCAGACTCTTGAAGAGTATGCAGTTTGTAAATAATTTGCAGATCCAAACGATCTGATAGGAAATTTGTGAGTAGCTAAGAGCAAAACATCTGGGAAATATTTTGTTTCTCCTATCTTACAATGATCTGATAAAAGTTCATTAAGATTTATGTATCACTTTAATCCTAACAAATAATTATAGGCTTGAGGAATTTATTTTTTTATAATTCAACTCTTATATGTGAAATTCATCAAGAAAAGAGGTTAAAGAACAGAAAAGTCCCAAAGTCACATTGACTTCGGGATTTTCAGATTATTTTTTCCATTAAAGATTTATCTTACACATTCACCGTGTTTATGGGTGTATATATCTACCTAGCAGACGGATACTCGCATTCCACTTGTCTTTTACTCTTTGAACAACAATCTACATTTCAAAATAAAAACTGACCTCTCCTTTTTCTTGCTATCCTCCACCGATTGCCATTTATCAATTTTCATGGTATTAACGGCCTTAATTCTAAGACTTAAGGTGTTTGGGAATTGATAGCAATGGATACATTATTCCTCCCAAGAGCTTTCAGGGTTTATTCTTTATTACACAGAATGCTTTTAAATATAAGGATCCCTACACTGTGCTTGATAGTCTGTCATTGATGTTATGAAGATTTTCATAATTTTGGAAAAATACTTAACAAGAGAACCCCAAGCTTTTCTTGTAATACCTGTCTAGGGAATGCAAGAGCTCCAGCTTCTTTTCTCTTCAAAACAGAGGTTCTGACCATCGAAGAGAGACTTAGAAGAGAGGGGTTTTTTCTGTATGACAGAACCCACTGCTTTGAGTAACCATTTTTTTTCCCTTTTTGTTTTTTTTTTTTTTAAAGGGAAAGCATCTGTTTTGGAAACCACAGATTGTTTAAATAAATAAAAATGTCGGTTCACTGCAGTTTTTCTGAAAGTATTGCCTCCCTGAAGAACAAAGCAGGCAGGCTGATCTGTGTTCTTTTATCAGATGACATGTACTTTGAGTGTACTTGAGTGTATCTCTGAAACTCTTTCTTATGATGATTTGGTACGCTATACAGTACCAGGCAGAGCAATTTTTACAATTCTTGATTGGCTCTTCTTCCATAATTACAGGAAGTCTGCTGGACTTTTAAATCTTAGAAGATAAATACGGGTGTACATACTGGTGTACATACTGGACAAACAGTCAGCCAGTAAAATCTTGAAGGCAGTCAATTCCTTCAGCTGATAGCATCCTTAAAAGGCATCTTTGATTATGTGCTATAGTCTCTGAACAATGCCAGTGAGGAAATTAATTCCGTGCTGTAAAAGTTCAAAGTGATCCTATATTCTGCTGTGTATACAGAGTACAAATTCTTTCAAAGAGTAGACTTCTGCCTTGGCTTTCCCGTTTTCAGAATGCTACAGCTCTCACAAAACCACTAATGTTTCAGAATGTTTCAGAGGGAGACCTAGACAAGAAAGGATCTCCAAGAAAAAAGTAGACACTTCTTCTTTTATTAATGTTATTAATCTTCTTTAGTCTGGAAATCAAGTCACAGCTTTTCTATTATCCCTAAAATATTCCTTTTCTTGTGTTAGGATCAAATATGGAGATTATTTATGCCAACATTCCTGTATGAAAAGAAAGATAATGTACTAAAGTGCTGGAAAACTACACTCTGAGAAAGGTACAGCAAGAGTAAAGGATACTTCAATGTTTATTTCATAGTAAAATACAGATATTTCTAATCTTAAGACATACTAACAAGAAAGTAGAATTTTAAGAGTATCAGTTAATCTCTCCACAAGAACTAAGGAAAATGGATGAGAGATTCCCTTAGCGAAGTTTTTTAAACTAAAGCATCCAAAATTGCAATACATACTTTTTATATAGACATGAAAGACTTCATAATCCTTATACATGTTATGGCATTTTCAAAGCAAATAGCTTTGGAGAATAGAAACCTTTCACATAATTAAAGAAATACACTTCAAATATCTCTGAGATCTCATACTATTAATTTATCCAGCAGCAATGAATAGTAATTACTTCAGACACATACACAGCTACAGCACTTGAAACTTACCTGGGTTGTGGTAGTTGTCTGGATCTTCCGTATCTCCTTTCCTGCTTCCTTACCATCATCAGATCTTTCTGTATCTGATATTATACTTCCTGCATCAACACTAGGTACAGGTTTGCTACTAGAAGATTCTGTCTCAAGAGTTGTGGCAGCCATTTCAGCATATTCTAATCCTTTAGATGATGAAGCCAACTCCCTCTCTGAAATGCTACTCATTCCATCTGAAGTTGTGTGAATCTTGAACTCCTTGTCCTCTATTATACTTGAAGCACATGTTATATCTACACTACTTGTCATATGTGCAAGCAATCCCAAATCATCGTTTACACCAAGATGCATCTGTGTGTCTGGCACATTTGGAATAGAAATGTGATTACTTGAAAGTTCAGGTAGAAGTTTCTCCTCTTGACTAGGTATTTTATCAAAGAGAAATGAGGTACTGTTAGTAGAAGGTTCATCTTTCTCATCAGCCAGAGTTATTAATGGACCATTATCCTTTTCTTCATTCTTCTTAATAATACCCACGCTTCCATGAACATTGTTTTGCAGCTTCTCAACAGCAGCACTATATACATTATCTAGAAGAGATTCAACTTCTACAAGTGCACCATTTTCTCCAGTTACCAGTGTCTCTGGTGATAAATCCATATCATCAAGTTTTACTTCAGTAGCTTCTACCTTTTCAGCTTTTATATCAACTAGAAGGTCATGAACTTCCACGTGTACTCCTCCTCCTGGTCTCTCAGCACTTCCAAGCACATCATCTGACACCTTTGTAGCCATGAGCAAGTCCCTTGTATCTGTACTGACAGGGTAATCTGTTTCACTTTCTGGACTTTGGCTTTGTGAAAGATCTTCTATTTCTCGAATTTCCATTCCACCTTTTGCTCCTGTTGTCTGAGAGGAAAGACCTGAGATAGTGCTCACATTCCCCTTCTTCCCCTTTTTGATGTTTTCTTCCTCTTGCCTTTGATACTCTTCGTACATTTTTGCTAGATACTCCTTGTGAGCCTCATATGTGACCTTATAAAGAAAATAACAGATATTGTGGATGAATATATGCTACACGGCCTTGGATAAAAACAAACAAGAATCTTAACAAAATACTACATACAGCTTACAAATTGTTTCACAGCAAACGATGACCAAAAAATGCCAGCTTGACATGAATGGAGGTAGCCACCAGATGGCACTAAATCATTTTACATCTTATCTTACTATATCTCTAGTCCCTTTGCAGGAGTTACCAGTATTAAAAAAACATCCATGAGCCATTTCTTACCTTGGAATGAGCTATAGAAAGAGTATCCACCCACACTCGCCAGCCTCCCCATTCATATTTTATTGCATGATATAAGAGAATACGGAAAATGTTGTAAACCATCTCTGTGATCTTCTGCTCTTCAGAGTTCTTAGGGTTAATGTAGCCCAGAGAAAACATCCAGTCCTGCCACACTGAACACTGAAGTAAACATCTAAAGTGAAATAATTAGGTCAAAATATATCCAAACAAAGCTTCTTTATTTTAACATTATGATGGTTAAAATAGGAGGAAAATAATACAGCACATCTTCTCTGAACATCAATCCAATGGCAGGAAGAAACTTAAAAATACCTCAGGATTAATAAAAATTTAAAGTATATTCTAAGGAGAAGAACCCAATATTAGTTGCTGAACTAAGAAAAGTTACCATGGACCTATTCAAATTATTTTTTTATATATTCCATTTGATATATAGTATAAAACTCTATACAGAGTAGAGCAGATTGCTATTAACCCAGAAGTCAAGGACAAGAAGATACTGTTTGTAGTGACATACCTTCTGTTTTCACGGCTATTACTAAAGAGTTTTATCATATCAGATAAGAACAAGCGTCGAACTTCCATCAGCTCTGCACTTGGCGTGGAGTTTTTTAACAGTGTTGCCACCACCTTAAGAATCACTTTGAAAGAATAAATTAGTTACGTAACATATTTTAACAATATTTAAAGAAAAAAAAAAGTTGCTGACAGCAACTAATGTAAGTAGGAACTGAAACCTATACGTATTTGAGATAGACTAATTAATTGTTCTCGCTTCCTTAACTATATTATTTCAAAAAAACCCCACAATCTCTAGGCAATACATTTATCATACAAACATAATATATCGTCCTTACTTGGATTCTGAATTTTCACTGTAGAATCTGGCTCTGGATGAGGTTTATGAACAACTTGAGTGCATACTTGTTCTGTCAAAATCTAAAATAGAATATTAAGCTCCTTTTACCATTTTTTAACTGAACACTACAGCATTTCTTTGTTCATTTTAAATTTTTTTTTAAGAACATTTACCATGGCCACACTGTAACTTCATACAAAACATTTTGGTAAAGTATTTTTATTCTTGAAGAATGCAAGTGAGCAATTCCTCTGTCCAAGGATCAAGATTTTCATGGGTGTACACTGACTGGCTAACTAACTTTCTAGTTATCTGACTAAATATACAATAATGGTGATTTAGAGATATTTCATTCATATTCCTCATAGTGTTGCACATTCACAGATCAAAAATTGTTTCATGCGCACTGGACATCAAAAGTTATTCTGATACTTGCCACCCATAATAAAATCCTATACTTCTTAAAAGTGGGTTTGGTTTTTTCCAACTAGGAAAGAGGAACAGTCACAGACAGCATTCAATAGGAGTAATCCTGGGACTTCACATAGTAAGCAAGACAGATCATTCTCCTGTTTCATCAATTGTACCTGACAAACTAATTAATCTGTACTGAGGCAACACCACAGACCTTTCACACTGGGATAACTGTCACAGGTTCCATGTATGCAACTTTATTTTAAGAACAAGCTAAAAATTTAACAATATTAACATGAGATTCTCAGTAACTATATTTAAGCAAATGTATTGCAAAATAAAATATTTTCCCTAGCAATTCTTATTTATTCTAAAGCAAAACTTTTAGCTCATTCATTAATAATCAAACTAATGTCAGTTGTAAACACAGGATCTTTGAATGGGTCTTTACATATTGGTATTTAAAACAGAATGCAAATATGCCTTTGCTTTTTTATGAGAGAACATGGGAAACATCTGCATCCATTCCCTGGCAAATCTTTTGTACTTCTGGCACTTAACTCCTTTTTCTCCTCCTTTGGCTAGTCAAATGTAAGTGTCTGTGGATGCTGGACTCCATGAGGACTTTAATTTTGTCACTGAGTTTTGTGTTTTCTGAAGCTCAGAGAAAATTGAATGCAGTGACATCTAGACTGTGAGACCCAAGTGGTCAAATCACACAGGGTAAGATTAGATAGTGCAATAAAAAGGAACTTAACATCTGAGTAAGTCATCTTCAAACAGATGAGGTTTAGGTTTTTACAGTCATAGGAGAACATTTTCTACATCACTCAGTCTCAGAACCCTAAATAGCAAGCACTCCTTCAATCTTCCGTGTCTTTTCTGGAATCAGTCCTCAGTTATCTAGCCATTACACTTATTTGTGACTGAAAAAAAATGATAATATAATTTAAAAACCATCTTTCTAGTGCCTAAGATCATCAGAAATTGCAAGAAGTTCAATTCTAAGTCACCATTTTAAAAATATTTGAAGATTGGACATGATCTTTATGCATTTGCAGGCACGAGGACATGGGTTTCGATCAACTTGATGTTGACACTATTTTGCTTTAATGAAATTGCTCATCACCAAAACTGAAGTTTCTACAAGAGCCTGGTAGAACAGTTGAATGCTTCGAGGTCACATTCACCTCAGGTAGTATCTGTTACACGAAAGTGGCCATGTTCAGTTATCATTTTGGCATACTATCAGCATTACCAGTTAAATAAGAAAACCAGCACTTCTCAAAATTTTGTAACCTTGAAAGGAATGACACAAAAAAGAAAAGAAAAAGGAAAAAAAGCATCTCTCTGGTTCCAGCACTTTCTATTGGAATGAAGGAGTAAGAGCAATTGCATGTCTGCAGTAACTTTTTGTATATGTGTGTGTATAAAATGATGGACATCTTAAATAGCAGGACCTTTTCCATCACCCTGTGTAATGCTGGAAGTGGAAAGTTTTATAAAGACTATGTAAAACTTGTAACATTGTTAATAAAAATATCTGAAGTATGGCAAAGTACATTTTGAACCAATAAATCCTTTCTTAAAATTTCTATCTAAAATTTTCTCAAAAGTTTTGAGAATAAGGATATTGTAAAGCACAGTCACAAAATAATTAAGCCATAACTTTTAGAACAGAGAAGACAATCTCTATGTTTAATAATTTGTACCTCATAAAGTGTGTTATATGTTGTAACGGTCACTGTATTTGTATGCAGCATCAACCTTTCTCCGAGAAGAGTGAAAAGACTGTGTGTGTGCATGATTTCCACCTTTCGCCTGGAAGAGAAAATAAAAATATTAGGAAAATGCCAAGCATGTTGAACATTTTAAGTAAATGTAAAAAAAACCAAAAGCCAAATACTTTGATGTTTTACTAAAAAGTTCTAAAACTTGTTATTCTGTAAATATTATGAATTAAACATAATTTATTTCCCAATATGAATGCAATTGCAGTAATAGAGAAAGGTTCTCAGAACGCAACGCTGTATTTAGCATGGACTTTCGCATAAAACAAATGACACACCATTCTCACCCTCCATGATTTTCACAGTGGAAAAAGCCAATGGAATCCCCTTCTCTCTTACTAAGGCTGACAGAGTTCAGGATGCTCATAGGCTGGCTAAAATGTGATCACTGCAGAATATATCTTTTGTTGCTCTCCCAAAGATTCAGGACAATGCAACCTTAGATCTTCCAGCATAAATACTAACACATACAGATTTATCAGTACTGCAATTCTCTTAATATAGCATTTTCTCATGCAGCCAAAATTACTAAATTCTAGAATAACATGTATTACAATGCAAAGGAAATAAAACCCTGAAAAGTTGTGAAATTCCCAGTGATTGACGTGAATTTTATAGCTAGGATCAAAAACCACTCAAATCTTAAAAAACAAAGAAGAAAGCAGCTCTCACACATCAGTGAATACCATTAATCCCAAAGCATTACTCTTAAAATTGGGATATACCATAATAAATAAATAGAGTACTTCTCATAAATCACATCATTAAATTTACCTACTACTGTAATGAATATGAAATAAAAAGCATTATTCAAAATAATAAATAATATATATCAAAGCAGCAGAAAAATATGAAATAAGATAAAATATCGTAAAGTTTCTCTAAAATATTAAGGATTCAAAAACTAAGAAACTCCCCTGATGATGATAACACAGGTTTAAATTACGTAGATTCATTCTAGAACTTCTGAAATTAATACATTATAATATAATTTTCAAATAACCACAAAAGAAAGTGGTAACAAATTATAACAGTTTGTACTTTTCTGTGCACAGAGGAGAGTTCATGAATTACTTATGAGAAAAACTACAGGTATTCAACCTTGTGAGCTATTACGTAGCACATGGAAGTAAACATGAGTTGGAAGGATTAAATGTGCAGATAAAAACCAAAAGTTAATAATGGACTATGATTTCAGTTGTGGTGTAGAAAGAATCAAAGATGGCAGAGAAGGAAAAGAACAGGACTGTGCCAACTATTAAGGCTAGACAAAATAGTCTATCATCACATACCACAAAGAAAAATCATTTAAGCTATTCAGGCTCTCATCTAACATATTACTGGTCACTTGTCTTAAGAATCAATTACCTCCACTCTACAGCTTAATCTGCGATGAATATATATGAGCTACAGCAATGGTAACTGGTTTTGTACCTACACATTTTTTATTAATATTGTATTGGTTTTGATTTAATAAATCACATTATAACATCTCTTTATGCAGTTCTGCTTTAGTGTATTAAAATACAATGCCCGTTTTCTGTCCTGCAAAATAGGAATTTAAGTGCTTTATAATTTTATGAAGTTTACAATTTCATAACCATTTAGACTTTCCTGTAGCTGACTACAATTTTATAAAATTATGCATATACACACATATGTACATGCACAAACAGGCAAAGCTCACAAGCGCTAGCTTTAAAATATGAAAATGGGGGGCATTTTTACTTGCTGAAATCTACACAAAATGTGAACATTTGCAGATGTTCAGAGGTCTGAAAATGAAAAAAAAAGCTTTGAAAGTTACACAGAATAGTTAAGTGGATTTCACTGACTTAAATTACACAAAAAAAAAAAAGTCATTTAATTTTGTACTATGTACTTTCACTCAACAATGGAAACTACACTGATCCATCTGTAATTACAAGTAGATGCTAAGAATCAGGAAATGAAATTTCAGCTTCTGGAAAACCTCATGTTTCTTTTTCTGTAATATTCCATTGACAGAGTTTGCTACTTGATTTACTGGATGAGCGATAAATATTTCAAACAAATGTATTTATTTGGATACAACTAGGCTTCTGCACAAGACAAACTTTCATCTGATGTATCTTACTTAATTCAACTTCTATCAATGTGAACGATTTTTAGTTAGTAATGCTTGAAAAGCCCTTGGAGATTCTTGAGTGGACTATCAATTTGCTTTATTAATTCCCAGAACACTATTTGGCTTGCTGGATCCCAAAAGAAAAATCGCATTTGGGAGCATATTCTCAGCTAACTGTCTCTCAATTATACAGTCATACTTTATTGATCTTACTGAGAAAAGCATGTCTAGCAATACCGTACGCTGGCTGGACTCCTAGCTCTTTTCCCTTCTAAGGAGGTTTTATATGATGAAATCTCTTGTGAGCACACGGTTAATTTTCATATTGCACAGTCTCTCACTGGAATATTGTTGTGGGTTAACCTTGGCAGACTTGTTGTGGGTTAACCTTGGCAGACAGTTAAGCACCACACGTAAAAGGGGAAAAGTGAGTCACAGCATGTTACACAGCACTCGCATGCTTTTTAATTCTTCTTTAACATCAAAACACGGAAGATGAGACTAAGCATGTCTATTTCATGACACTAGTTCTTTTTTAAATGTGAGTATTTCTTGTTGCCACATTTTTATATGCGACAATTTCTTGCACAGAGGCATGTCCTTACCTCCCATTTTAATGATAATTTACTTTGTCTGTTTGCTTTTCCTCCCAAACTTTCCCATGTGAATAACATACTATTCTATTTCATTTTTCCCACCAGTTATTTTTAAAAGTACTGCCCTGAAACTTTTACTGCAATGACACTGAAAATTCCAGCAACAAATTTTTGATGACACTCATATGTTCCCTATTATCCTTATCTGAAAATATAATACACATTTATAAGATGTATTCTTGGAAAATGTTCTTCAATTGTTTTAAGACTTGAATTTCAGCATATCATATATTTAGCAGACAACCACTATGTTTTCAAACATGAGAGTAATAACAAGTTAATTGGAAAATTAATTTTATCCCAATGTACAAAGGTGCAAATTATTAATTAGAAAACCTGCCAGTTTTATTTTAAGTAATTTCTGAAGACTGTCAAAGAATATACAGTAATCATGACAAAAAGACAAGAAAAACTGTCAACTTAGATACATCACTATAACAATTTTAAAACTACACTTACTTATGACCCAAGTGTTTAAGAAAATATCCAAGGACCTTCAAAGCTTGCACCCATATACTCTCACTTTTGGAAGCCAATAATTTATAAATTACTCTAAAAAAGAAAAACAAATTCAACAATTTTTTTTTTCAGTTTATTACTTAACATCTCATATATAGACTGTATTTCACTGAACAGGGATATTTCTTAATAAATAGACATATAAAAACAGAAATTTATACAAAATGGAAGGATATACTGAAAGCATCAAGCACAGCGTAAAGAGTTTGATTATGAATTCTCTAGATTAGAGACATGGTGTCTTCTGGTTCAATTCAATGTTTTATAACACAAAGGGACAACCTTCTCTTATACTTCCACCTTGGAACAATCAAAAGACAGTCCGAGCAGTTGTAGCTTAAGACAAAAAAAAGCAAACTGGAGCACATAAGGTCACATCCCGGAGTTTCTTTGAGTATGTGGATGCAACTGAAAATCTCTTTTAATTCTTAAAAACTTTACCCAATATTCTTTCTATACAAGACAGGGTACCTGCATTTAATCACAGGATGTTTATACTGAAATCTCATTTGCCAAAATATAGCAATATGTTACACAAAATCTCATATACATCTACAAAGCCACGTCCTCATTGAATCAAAATTTGAAGTAGAAAAAAAAATACACTCCATTTTTTAAAATTCTGCGTAAAAAATGCCTCAAAATTTAACTAATTTAATTGATTACTTAATGAATATGATTGGTTTAACCACAAATTCTACAGTCTTTCAGAAAGGAAACCAGTCTTGATTTGATGATATCAAGAGACAAAAAAACATTACCCTTTCCCTGGACTGTGCTTCAACAAATTTTTAAACTTATAATTCATTTGAATTAGTTGAGCTTCAGCTTTTAGCCATTCTTTTTAGTCTTTCTCCATGGAAGAGCACTTTAACATAAAATATATTCCTCTCATGAAAGGGCTTGTGCTATTATCAAATGATCTCTGAGGCTTCTGACTTTTAACATAACATAAGCAGATGAATCCCTAATTCGATGTAAGGTATTTTTTTTTTAACACTTAAACGTTGCAATTCTGTGTATTCTCTCCACTTTTTAAACACTTTTAAACATAGAGACTGCACCATCAAACAATTTTAATATTGGTACCACAAATGTTACTTAAAGATGTCTTAAATCCTCTAGATCAGTCTTATCCTTCTTCAAAAGGTGTCAAGAATAGAATTCTGTCTGAAAACAGAGAACTATAAGCAGAAAATGAAGTCCTAATGGTGAGTACAATGTGTTTTCCTTTCAACCAGCATCGTCATTCAAGTACTTTTAAATACAAGTATTTGTACAAAGATTTTAGTATTTTGGCAAAATGAAGCTTGAATTTATCAGACGGGGGTTTCCCCCCACCCGGTTTTACAAGCCCCTTGTATTTTCCAAAGTATTTTCAGAATAGCAGTAAAAAAATATAGTAACTATCGAATTACTAATGTGAAAATTATTAATCTCTGAAAAAATGGGACTACCAAATTAGACATAAGTAAAAAAACAAAAATACCACTTCTTTGGGAATTATCAGTTATTAGTTTTACTGTCAAACAGATAAACATATGACAGATAGCATGATTTCAGGGCATGATTTCTCTTGTTTTACTCTTCTTCCCTTCAGGTTATGTTAAACATCTGAAGCCAGATTATTCAAAATTATTCTAAGATGGATACTTCACTTTTTGATGCATCTTGTAAATTACATATTCTATTTGAGATTGAGAAGAAATTACAACAGTCAACAACAAAAAAGTACAACAAATATCACAATGATAACCTTAAGTGGAATCTTTTTTTTTCCTCCAAGCTATCAAAACCACTCTGTTTTTGACAAAAAATGTAGCCTAAGTTAATAAAAAGTTTGAAAGATCAGCAAGTGTGATATTTATGTGAAAAAGAAGCAATCTGGAGAGTGATGATACTGGAACTACTTTTAAGATATTTTCTCACTTCACTGTCTTACCGTATCCCATTTCTCTGATCAAAGGCAGGTATCATGGATGCTGGATGTTCGGACATTAGTGCCACTAGCAGCTGCAGCACATCATGAATATTTTCATCCTGTATGACAAGCATCAATGTTATTCTACAAACTAACCTCAACAGTAGGCTTCCCACATAGCTGGTACAATTGTTTACAGCAAAAGATAGGTAATTACAGAAATGTACCTCATGCATTGTTAATAAGTAATTTAATATGCTCTGCAGTTCATCTTCTTTCACTCCTCGATCCTAAAGACAAAAAAAAAAAAGGAGAGGGATTATTCAGAGAAAATAGATCTTATAAGTTTGGTTCAAGAAAAACTTGATCAAGTCAAGTAATTCCACAAATTTTTCTATTCTAGCTCAAAAGACTAAATTCTCGCTTTTATTCCATCGCTTTTCCTCACCACACTGACAATTCAAATCAGAATGAAGTCACCCCTCTATTCTTTCTAGAAAGGATTGTTACAGTGTGGGTCCTCAGACGCTATAAACTACCACTGCCACTCCACCAATCCCTGACACAGAACAGAAAAAAACCAGGAGGAATAACCCAGGCCAGAAAATACTGGTTTTCAAATAGCAGATTAAACCTCAAAGACTAGCGTTCAGCTGTAACAGAGAGAAAGAGTTCTAGACGGTTTCAACCAGTGGTAGAATTAAAAAAAGATAAAGCAATAACTATCTTAACAACTGCCATTACCTTTTTCATTTGATCAATCAAGCCACTATCTACTATCACACAAAAAAGCCCAAATTCCTGAAAGGTTCTGTAGTGTCATGTACTATTTCTGCAAGTACATTTAATAAAATACATAAGGCATAGTTTGATGAAGTTAGTAAGAAATATTGTGTGGATTTACTACTTTTATGTTGATTAGAAGTATGTGCATGAACATTAAAATTATCCAGAAACAGATACAACACCTGACAGGCATTACATATTTACTACTACAAAAGATCCTATTACACTCATACAATAGATCTCAATATTTTCCATCTGCAACAGACTGTTTTACCTTCAATATAAGTTGTTTCAAAAACAGAAGCATAAATGCCCTTAGTGATATGATTTCTTTCTGTGAGGGCCGAGGACCATCTGGAAGAAGCAAAATATACCACTTTAAATATAAACTAATTCTTTTAATGACTGCAGCTTCTTAAGGAAATCACAGTTCTTAAACAGATTTAGTATTCTAGTCAATACATAAAAGTTGATAAATGATATAAAAATGAAAATTATATTATTTCAGAATCACATTTTAAAACACCAATATACAAAAGTGACGCTTCGTTTTGAAAAACAGAAATCCATCTATATATACATTTTTTTTTTTTAAATAAAGACACAGGAAGATGAAAGGTAGTAATCAGGTCTAGATTCACACAATTAAATTAAGGTATATGTTCATATGAGCTAGAAGTTTCAAATCTCAACATAAGCAACTACTCTCTTTATTGACTAGATCTACTCAAATGACCCAATGTCAGTGCTCAATTCAGGACAAAAGTTATTAGTTCTATTGATTCCACTGAGTTCAATTCCACTGAAAACAATGGGAGTTTAAACACCTAGTACAAGCTAAACTGTGGACATGTAAACTTAAAAGGGTCTGAATACAAAGCTGAATCTCACATAAAATAGGTAATAACAACTTTGAATAACTAAGCCAGTATGTTAAATAATCATCTGAATGAAATCCAACAGAAAAAAAAAAGATTAATGAAATATTAGCAGTGGCCATTACCTGTAGCAGAAACTGAAGCTACTTAATCAAAGAGAAACTACCATCAGAAGAAACAGTAAATTTAAACCAGAAAAAAAAAAAACCTGTAATCCATAATACTTTAAATAATTGTGCTTGAGGAAGTACATTAGGAAAACAGAAGTATCTAAAAAATAGATTAAGAAACAGAGCTTGAACAACTATATTCACTTCAACCTTGATCTACTGTATTTTCCGTTCTCCCCTTCCACAAATAGTTAGGGTTGAATTGGAAGTTCCTTCGTTAAGTTCCTACTTTTCAAACAACACGTGTCATAGACAGTCTTAAATTTTGCACAGTGAAAATAAATGCAGCCTAATTTACTTTATCACAAGCCATTTCATCTTATGCTGACAAACACATATCAAAGCTTAATAACACTCTATGTCTCGGTACTATTTCCACTCCAGATGAATGCAAGTTTTTAAGGAATATTTTTTTATAGTGTCTGGTGTCATTTTTCAAAGCAAAGCCACTGCTGTAAATATACAGTAATTTGAGTTTACATAGGGCAAACCTGAAGGGGAGTCACATTTGTTTGACTAGCAGGAAAAAAAAGAGTGGTTAATCCTCTCAAGTGTTCTTCCCTGTTTAGGAGTGGAGAGAGGATAACTGGGTGCTCTTCAGAAAGAAGCAGATAAACCTCAACCTCCCCTCACCATCATATGTAAAACCAGTAAAGATATTGTTGTAAAAAACCTATCATACAAGTTTTTACAGACACAGGAACAGTTTTATATCCATACATTCTAATGGCACCATGAAAGCTATTTCCTATTATAAAAACAGAAGTTGGATTTTTTGGTATTAACTGCAACTACGTTAAATATTGCATGAGTTTTTATGGCAATGGTGTGCTTCTAGCCAGCAGCTATTTTTTTTCCCTAATTCAAATGCATATTCAACTCCTCTAACTGCATCATACAAATCTGGGGGTTTTTGCACACCCTCTTCCCTCCTACACCTTATTGGGATTCAATATTGGACAATACCTGAAAACAGGGCTTAAAAACTGAAACATTTTGTCTTTTCTGAAAGACTGTAATTATGGAAACAGAAGACAGAACACGAAAGCAACGGGGAGCTCTGCAAAGGATTTTGGTAACAGAAATCTCAAAGAAGCATTAAAAAGAAGATATCCCATATTGACTGGGAACCTGTTCGAAGATATCTGAGTTTCATACTTCTTACTGACACACCCACTAGTTTATCTGGAGATGTGCAAGAACCCTGAAAAGGGTTCTTCAACAAGCAAAAGACAGAAAAGGGGTTGTCGCTTGCAGGTTATATGCCAAGCAGGTAAAATGATGTTTTTTCCTTCAGTACCCCAGTACTGTTTATTCCTTGTTTTTTTGTTGTGTCTTGAACCTTCACTGCATTAGAATCAGAAAAAGGAGACAGCCTCTACCCAAAAGACTTTTTAGTCTGAAAAATTAAAAGAGGACTGGTAGCAAAAAAATAAAGAGATTGGAGAAACTGGAGGCTCTATAATCAGTAGACAGCTACAAGTAGTGGAAGAAAGGACTACAGCAATAGTAGTGCAACAGTCATCAAACACAGATTGATTTGAATTAATCTGGGAAGTTTTAAAGCTACATAAAATTAATTTGCCACTATAATTGTTACGTCATCACACACTTTGGCTTCATTACTAGTTGAAGATTTATTTCAAAAAATGCATTATCAACCAACAATGGTATAATTTATGCTAGCATTAAAAATATATACATTATATATACATATACTGAGGTAAAGAGAGACAAGTGGAGCTGCTTTTCAACCCACACTTTGAAAACTAGTTTTCTTTACTGTCTATTAATCTTTGTGCCCATTACTGCATATAGACAATTCAGTGTCACCATCACCCAGAAACTGACAAACAGCACTGCTAAAGACTAAATCCAAAGCCAAACCAAATCAAACCCAAAGATAATCCTTTTAAGATCTCACACTGCAACCAGAAGTCCCTAACACAAAATAGCAGCATTCTTGTTAATCAGCAAAGAGAAAGGATGCCTCCCCTTATCCCACACCAGGATGAGTCACTAAATCATTTCCTGCTTTTAGATTCTTTATGTATGTATTGCAGATAGCACATGATTTACATCAGATTTTTTAAATATATGCTTATAATGAGAGTTAGCTAGCTTTATTCAGGCAAAAATAAATAAAAAAAAAATTATCCAATTGCAGCACAGAGCAATTACAGGGGTATAAACCAGAACTCATTAAGAGGGAATAAGTAAACATACTCACAGAGCAAAGTACAACCAGTACTGGTGCACAGTACAGATTAGGAGCCTTGAGTAACAAAAATAATTATTTCTAATCCTGTATTTGGAAATAAAACATTGTGTTACCAGTTCTACAAGCAACCAAATGCAAGATTCTTCCATCTGGCTCTTTTATGTGTTAAAAGTTTGATTTTTCTACTTCTTAAGTTAATAAAACAATACAGATAGTGGAATCTGATCTCCATGCATGCATAAGTAAGATCACATGTTATGTGGATCACAGAAGGTTCTACTTTTTATCTTACTGTTGCAAAGCTAATGAGAACTGAGTTCCACTCTAACCCAGCCCTTGAAACAACTCTGTGCAATGTTTTCTGTCCACAAAAACTATAGTTATTTTCTCCTTATAATAATTTTCAATTCCCACTTTCTAGCTAATGTTCAAAAAGGTTGGACATTTAAAATGTTCTTGAAAACTTTATTTAACACGATTTAACTTGGACATTAAAAACCATGCATTCCCTAGCAGGAGGCAAGATATTGATCATAAAAGCCCATTCAGACTAAGACTTGGGAAGCAGATAGGAAACACTAGTATAGAAAACGAAATGCTTGGCCAACAGCTCAAGAACGAACTATACTACTCAGTAGCCTGAAACTTAAATGCACATTTCTGTCATACAACAATGAACTTGCAAGTAGGGATGCTCCATAACAGAGTCCAAAATGACAATTTAGCACAATAAATTTCTGAGAGTTGTCAACACTGAATATCCTAGGTTATTTTTTCTTAGAAAAAAACCTCCACTATATTTAGTGTACTTTTCTATTATTGCCTTCATTTTATGCTTTCTCATTACTGCACCACTGTTGGCTCATCAATATTTTCAGAGAATTCCATGCATTTGGTAAGCAACTCCAGTGAAAGTTTTTCAAGGCATAAATATCCTGGTGGGCTCTAATAAGCTCTCTCTCAAATTTACAGAAATTATACATAAAATTCATTCAGCAACATGGATGATTTTTTAAAGTGCATAAATGTTTGATTTTTCTTCAAAAAGGTTAATAAAGAAACTACACTATCCAACAGCTAGTAGACATTCAAAGACAAAAATAAAAAAAAAGTGTTTTTAATTTTTTCTCCGTTGCTTTCGTATTAAAAATGTGTGTTTTGCCCCTTCTGAAAGATACTTACAACTTGGCTTTTCATTAAATATCAGTCTACTATATATGTTGAAAAGACGAAACATCAAAGAAGAACAAAGACTGGTAACAAAACGCTCAAATGTCTCTGGCAGCTTGAAGTATTATCATTGAAATGCACTGTCTACCACAGCAAGATAAAGAGTTAAATCTCTCCCCATTTATCCTTTTATTCATTTCCAAAATACACAAAAGGAAGTAATTACATAAGGAAGTAATATAATTTTAAATAACTTACTCAATTGCCTGCTTCACTGTGTCTTTAGACGCTGCAACTTTTGGGCACCCCTATGATCTTCTCCTGCCTTCACATCTTTTCTTGTAGGATTTAACAAAATGTTAAAGGCATGCACACGGCAAATAAAGAGAACAGCTCCAACTATAGTTCAAGTGTGAAATGTAAAATATAATAAAGTTTAGGGATTCTTTCCTGTGGAAATTAGTTTGACTTTTTCTGCTCCTCGTGACATGAGAATTTTCACAAGTTTACTTTTAATATGGTCTTAAGAAAATAGAAGTCACTTTCATCTTGCATCTATTTATAACTGGTAATTTAATTGTTTAAAACCACAAACACAACACAAAAAATAAAGTAAAATTCATAATTTTAAAGAGAAAACTGCCTATGTAGATCTATATCAAAAAATGTAAATCTACTAAGAATAATTATCAAGCAAGCTGATAAGTATACATTTTGAAAAAGTGTTTCTAATACTTCAGAAGGAAATAAAAGAATATGAATTTCATATAGTGAATCCAAGAAGAAATACTAGTTTGAAACAGGAAAGCAATAATGAAAGAGAAGACACAAAACAAAATTTGAAATAAATATTTGAACCTTTTAAACAATTCAAAACACTTTACACCTCCTATTTTATTAGCTGCATACGAGGAGAAGCAAAGGGGAAACTCATTTTTTAAGAAAACAGTGTTAGCCATATGGGAAGCTTCAGTATGAACTACTTTGGCTTTAAACAAGGAGTTCTGAACCGTCAGTACAGAAAACTCACCCACTTTGTGCTTTATTAAGACAGGGGAAGGCCATAAAACCTTGAAGCAGAGTAACTGTCTGCAAGTAATAGTAAATCAACTAATACTAAAAAGTGTTTCAGTATCTGCATAAAAAAATTATATGCCTTGCAGACAAGAAAGCATCCCACTACTAAAATATCTGCATGAATAAGCTTACTTTCTAACAGGACAGCAAATGATTTGAAGGCACTACAACATATTCAGTCAAATTTCAGATATTGGCAAGATTTCCATTAAAGTCTTCAGATCTGAAAAATTTTATGTCAAGTTAGCTTAGAGTTTCAGTTGCCTCTGATAAGGGAATATCATATGCCATTTTCTCACATTATGACTTTTTTTTTCTGTTCCTTGCAGTAAAATTACTGTTCAGACACTATGGGTCCTGTTTTTTCATTTTGAAGTATCAAATGCTACTAAAGGCAGCAACTGTAACATTCACTTAATTATATTTTTACAGTGTATGTTTTACTTTTACAAACTTATTTTTACACATTATTCTACATGTTAACAAAATTATAAACTTGCCGGTTTCACGTGGCAATAGTGGCTGTATGCAGGCTAATAAAAATCAACACAAACCCAATATCCTGGAACAGTTAACTTTTTTTAAATATTAGGATTGGTGCAGTTATGAGTTGCTGAAAACAGAGATGAAAAGAAAAAAAGCATTAAGTGTATTAACTACAGCTACTTATTGTCTAAGATTACAAGTCTGAATCAGCCAGATCTGCATATCTCATTCGCAGATTGCACTTAATGTTAAAAGAAAGAGCATCGGGAGAAGAAAAATGATGTAATATCCAGTTGATTAAACACTGAAAAGTTTTCAGAGATTTTATAAACTGAAAGTCATTAATGTGAATTTGACAAAAAAGTAATATGAAATTAATATAAAATTAAATTTAGCAACCCATCACCTCAACAATCATTATATTTCCACAGTCATTTGCTTGCAAATCACCACGTTGTTATTGCTGTATTAGTCAGAAGCAGAAGCTACCTGTGAAATAATAGCAAAAAAAGTCCTAGTGCTGATTTAGAATCATAGAATAGTTTAGAGGTTGGAAAGCACCTTCAAAGGTCATCTAATCTAACCCCCAGTTTGTATGGAGAAAATTCCACAGCTATGCTGGATTTGCATATCCATTGCTATGTCACTGATCCTCCTCCTTGACAAGCCAACATTCTTCAACTCAACACAAGGAAAGCCATTTTTACAGACAGGAAAGAGATTACTACAAAATACTTTCTTACAGTCGTATCAATTACACAGGACTTTCTGCAGACTAAGTAACAGTGGGGAAGGAAGAGGATAAGGAAAACAGTTGAGATTAACCTTTAAGAAAGTCAAGTTTACCTATAAATCTAACCAAAGGAAAAAAAAATAAAATTCAGATATAGCAGATAATAAAATGTATTTTGAAAATGTGCATGGCCTTTGAGTTTATCAAACACCTTCCCAACTACTGTATGAAGGCCCTAGTAATTGTGGTCATACTGCTACACCAAACAACTAGTAATTTGTACTACCTGATTATCTTTCAGGGACCTATCTGGTTGCCTTCTGAAGAAAATCGCATGTTGTCTGGAATTGACACAAATGAGAAGAGAATGTACCATATCCTTAAAAGAGGTAAGAATGAAAGAAAAGATAGGGAAGTAAGAAGGCATATGTATGCTAATTTAGAGTTAACTGATTCATTTTGCATTCCTAATTTTGTGTCCTTGTGTACCCTACGCCTTCTGTTCAGATTTTGATGAATACATTATATACATTTTTTTTTTTTTGGTAGCTATTCAAATGGCATTACACATACAAATACTCCAAAAATATAGCTAACTGCAGAGAGGTTGATCTGGGCAAGCTGAAAACAAGCCATATCTCCCACTGAAGAAATGCCACACTGTTTCCACAAAAGAATAAGCCGAGACGGTAAGTCTGTAAGGAAGGGTAAGGAAGTCTGTAATATGCAATAAATTTTAAAAGCATTAGGTACCAGTATCATGACACAGAAGTACAGGAATTCTTTAATAGAAAAGAAACAAAACACTAAAAAAAAAGTAGACAATATTATCAAACTTATAGTCTCAAACTAGTTGAGCAATTTTCCATGTCTCTGTCTAGGTGTAAATATGGTTGATGTCTGGCAACTACTTCCCAACAGCTGGTCATTCAACTGTCATAAATACAATGTACATATTATAAGCTGAGCAACTGAGTATTTAACATCCCAGTTCCTTACTGATCTCATATATGGTTAACTTGTCTGATGGTAAAACTGTACCTATGGCAGTGTAACCCTCAACAGAGTAGAGTTCTGAAAGCAGAAAGCTGAATAAAGTCCATCCAAGGGTCGGATTCAGCTCACCCTAATTTCTGACGTCTACACTGTACTGGACAACACATGAGACTTGCTTCTAACTTTCCACAGAAGTCAATGGAGATTTAATCAATACAGCCAATGGAGTCCAGAAAGCAACTATCTTTCAAACCAAATAGTTCTCTAGGCTCTGTAGACTAGAGGTAGGACATAGCGTCCTAAACATACTTATCAGTGTGATATGGCATGCCATTAGGTATCAAAAATATCTACAGAGAACAAGTAGATTTGACGCAGGATGAACAGGACACCTGCATCCTTCTGAAAGGGAAGTGAGATGCCCCATAGAGATGAAAATGATGCTATTCAGGCAAGTGACTCCTGGTCTATAACCAGCAGACAAGTAGCTCAGCTGGAGACACCTTCATTATAGATACCAAAAAACCAAACTTATTTCCATTTTGGCAGAGGGAATCCAGAATCAGTGTAAACAAAAACTATATTTTATCACAGACAAAAATTTCAACCTAATCAAATAACCACCACAGTTAATTTTCATAATCTGATATTATCAACTTTGAATTCAATGAACAGAGAACAGAAACACAGCATGTTTATGTTAGGTATTTTTAAAGTAAATTTAAATAATTTTATGAAGAATACAGCTAGTCTAATCTTATACTATGAGACAACTACAAATGAGGTCCCAGCAGCTCTTTCTGTGAGTCTCAACTTACAGCTTCACCGCCTATGAGAATACCTAATCTAGGATAAGAATTGTTCCTTCTATTTTTATTTATTAAAAAAACCAAAGAAAAATCCTGTGCAAATAGCTCATTTACAACTGAAGAATTATCCAATAACTCACATGTCTTCACATTCCTAAATATTTGGATATTTAGTGACAGCACTAAAACATCCCCCAATTATTCAATTTCTCAGTATGACAGTAATAGTTACAGAATAATGATAGTTAATAAGTTCTCCTATATAAATTTTTTTTTTTAAGGAACTTTCAGCCAAATCCTCCCTGCTTTACACCAGTAGTCAGTTAAATGTAATGATATGAGAGCTTGGGTGTATAGAATTAGAATGATTTGATGCTTTGGTTAATACACCTGTTACATGCAGCAGTTATGAACTACTGTATTTTATCGGTGCCATCATTCAGTGCTTCCCGAGCTAAGCCAAGCACATGACTATAAGCAAAGTTAAATCAACTTCTAGTTCATAAGGGCAGAGAAAAAAAAAACATATTAAACTGGAAATACAGCATTCTCAGCAATAAGAAGCAGAAGTTTCCACACAGTTTCAAGGTCACTTAATACTACAAACCATTCAAACCCCACAAAACTTTATTTGACATTTGAGATACACTTAATATTTCCTCTCTGGTACAGAAGAGGAAAAATCAGTTATTTTAATGTTTTCAAATGTATGCCTACAGAAGTATATGTTATGCAAGTGAAGACCAGATTTGGAATCTTCTGAGAATTCATATAAACATCAGGAATTATAATCAGAAGTGTATGATACACCAAAAAGCACTCGTGTAGTCATTCTGGTGTTGACCGCTGGTAGCAATTGCTGACATTTATTTACCTACTTGTCTATAGGTCCAAGGAGCTTTCACACATTTACACCACAAATCTTCCTATACAAGAAATGCTTATAATTTCTTTCTTATGCATTGTACTTACCTAATCCTTTAGGAGTAATGCCACTGCTATCAGCAGGATTAACCACCCAGTAGTAGTATTTCAGTGTGTGCATCAACTGCAGTACTGTTCCTACTCTGCGTATAGTGTTATAGATCGTAGCAGTTCCAATGAATTCAGCTGACAGGTAAGTATACAAAGACAGCTGCACCTGAAGAATGAAATAATTACCCACATAAATGTAAGTTATATATTAATCAGCTTAATTTGTAGGTTCTTTAGGATTTACTTTGGATATGATACAAAAAACTGAAAAATAATTACAAACAACTTTACTTAGGGCAGGGACTGGACTGACACCTGGAATGACCTCCAGAGGTCCCTTCCAACCTAAATTTTCTATGATTCTGTGATCTATGTCATGGTAAATGTACCAGTTTGTTTTCTATTTTGGCTTCTTATACTAAAACTATATATTATCAGATTTTAGGATCATGCCACTTTTCATTTTAGTCCACGTTCCTCAGCTGTGATTATTCAGAAAAACAACTCATTCATTATTACCAGAGATGAATGATAACTTTTCACAGCTTCATAAAACCAAAGTACATAATCTAAATTAAAATGAAAATTTATGCAAATGTGTAAAAAAAGTTATCTTAACTTTTATTTAACTTTTATGCTTAATCTTTAGGAAAACAATGTAATAAAAACACTGAAAAAAGGATTTGGTTTCTAGAAACAGTCTTTTGATGTAATTAGCTAGAATCTTAGGCAAGAATGCAACTGCTTTTAGAAATTTATAAAAGACATTGGACAATATAACTAAGTAGGGTATAGACTTCATGATCAAAAAAATCTTTGTTATTACCACATTTTAAAATAAATAAAACCCCCCCAAAGTACCATGGTATAAAAGAATACTTGCAGGAGAGTCTAACATCATTCAAGGGTACAATTACCTTTGCAGGGGTATGTATCCAGATAGCAGGATTGAAAAGGATGTGATCACATAATTGCTTCAGTAGAGGTGCTCCATGAGACAATCCATCCAAATATTTTGCAAATGACAAAAACTGTTCCAGAACTGCTCTGGTTATATGAACTCTAGATGACTGGGGAACAAATAATCAGAAAGAATGAAAATAAAGAAAAATCTTCTTCCTTAATATACTTACAGCAGAAATACGAAGTGATATTTTCACCAGGCTCCCATTTACTAAAAATATGCAACCTCATATCTTTTTATGTCATTAAATATGAAAAGAAAGTAAGAAAAAATTACAGCAACTTATACTTCCTAACAACATTAACGTTTTTTCTAATGGCTATATTTAACAGGTTAAAAATATTCATCAAGAACTGAGGCTACATGCTTTGGGTGGTTTTTGTTTGTTTTATTATAACCCAGTCAGGACTCTACATTTTACAGCATAGTGCCTTGAGAACTTCATCTAAAGCCCTCAACATTTCTTCAGTTAATTATGCGTCTTATGGAATTGGATTTCTCAGTATGTAAACACACATTACTGGTAGACTTCCTTTCATTTCTTCAACATAAGTAGATATTTGAAGGATTTGGGCTCAAAGTTTCTTCAAATCTCAAGAGAGTCCTTCAGTTTCATAGCATATGCTATGAAGTCACTGTTGAGACCTGCTCTTATGCAATAACATCGCTTGTGGACTTCTTTATACACTAAGTTAACAAAAGGAGAGAATAGGAAAAACCACTAAACATCCATCCCCTTGCCTTCCCTAAAAAATGTTCCAATTACTTCTAATGCTTTAAGTACAGTCTGGGAACATGCAGATTTGTTATTTTTAGAAGTGAAGTCCATTTGCCAGTAACACAAGTTCAACCTGGATGCTGAGTTCCCTTTGGCATGTACAATAAATAGTCTGCAACTAATAAGAACAAAAATGTTATTTTGAAGTTCAAGTCAGGAAAAGAAAAAAGGCTTTCTGTCTTCTCTGAAGTATTCGATCACATGCACATGAACAACAGATAATTTACAAATAATAAAACTGAGCCTGGCTAGGAGGCAAAAGGATTTTTTTTCCTGCCATGTGTGCCAACTGAATATAAGCATATACTGAAAAAAAAAAAAAAAAAATATTCTTTTGAAAAAATGCAGCTAAGGAGAATATAGCATTAAAAATCCCAGAAAACAGCATATGCTGTAAGAATTATATTGTGACAGAAATCAATCTAAATCCTTTAAATATTCATGTACTCTGAGTTTAATGATTGTAGCAGGTGTTAATTAGAGTAGTATTCTTTTTTTTTTTTAATTTCATGTAAATAATTCTAAATTTAAGTATTCAATGTGAGTAAACCATAGTGCTCTACTCAAGAGAAAGAGACTCCATAAGGGCTCGCTAGCCTGCCTGTATATAGCTTACAGAACTGGAGCTAACAGCTTTGTAAACTCATGCTGGTTATGTCACAAGAAATCCTACCAGTGGGAAAAAAACCACCTTAGACTAGTTGTTCAACATTCTAATCACACCTAAATCAACATAGAGGCATATAAAATAATCTGCTTTTAGGTATTACTTTAGCGAAGATAAGTCTTTCTACTATAAGAATGTATTTCCCTAGTTGAAAATAACATAGAAACCAGAATAAGAGAAAGTATTTATCATTCTTCTTCAAAATTCAGTGCATTTTAAAAAGTGAGATTATCATTATTTAATTTCACTATTGGACAACACAAAGCTGTGGTCGTAACTTCTCAAATGACTGCTATACTGACCGCATGCTAATGAAAAATATAGTAACAGACATTCAAGAATGTCAGAGGCATGAGATTCAATCATAACTATCTCAGTACAGCTGACAGTAGTTTGTTTTCAGATTATTAAATCACAGTAACAGGCTTTTGTGAGGGCTTTGGGCCAGGAGGCAGGTAATGTTTCTCAGACAAGCATCTGAACTGAACCTCAGTTTTGTGATGACTGGTCATCACATCTGAAAATGAGCAAGTAAAGGGACGGCCACTTGCAACTGTTTCTTTTAGAAATGAAATTATTTTACAGTTTTTCCTCTTCACACAGAGCACATTTTTAATAGTTTCAGAACTAAGCCACAAAGGATTAACTTAATTTTTATTAACGTACAGAAAAGAAATTTAAACCTGAATTATGACACGTCTGTGATATGCTTATACAAACTAGGAACAAGAGAACTTTCCTAAATGAGAGTTTGGTGGATAGAGAGCAGAAAAACACAAATGAAAATATACTAAAGTGCTTAACAAACAGATCTAAAGTAAAAGCTTAAATGAAACAAACAGGATCAACTCCAGAAAATTGATTCTTTGAATATTGGCATATAAGAGAATAAAGAAGATTAAAAGATTCCTGTAGACAACTTTTAAGTATTACAAATCAGAAATATATCACAAATGCATTTTATTCTACCAGTCCCCGAGCTAAGTGAGTGAAAATGCCATGACAGTAGAAATACTAAAACAAATATAAAAAATACCTCCAAACATACCTTTTCAAGGAGGTAGCCAATGACTAGAAAGCCTTTTCCACCAAGCATTTGTTCTTGCATGGCTACCGAACTCTTAAGAAGCTCAACCAAGAAAGCCAACAGGGTAGCACTGCATGTAAAGAACAAGCATTTTTTTTCAGATTACAAATGTAGAAAAATCAATCTGTTACATTCTCAATATTCACCAGCTATTAAGTGAACAGCAAGAGTTTTTAAGTGGTGAACAATTCCTTGAAAGAATACACATCTTACATTTTCTGTGGACAAATTTCTCCAAAGATTGTTCACATATCACAATGGTAGGAGTGGGACTTCATATTGAAATAGAAGTGAAAAAATAGTTTTGTCAGCTCTCTTGATTTGACCGGGACTATCCCAAATTTTAAATATCCAGTCCTGCAGCTTGCAGTTCTAGCCATAGACATTGCAATTGGAAAAGACAGGAGATGATGGGTAGGATCCAGCTGACAGTGCTAGAATGATGCAGGCAGGGGCCATGTCAACCATTTTACCATCCAGACTAACTATGCTAAACAGTAAAATTTGCAGCTACTAGGTATATCATCTTTCCACACTATCAGTTCCTATAGTCACTACCAGCACAGAAATGAGGCCTAAAATGGCTGAACGTGCATGCAGGCAACGATGCCCACCACAAACCACAAGGAACAACAGCTGAGTGGAGAGCTTCCTTCACACTTTCTCCAGATGTCATGAGAATAACATCTAGGCCTGATAAAATAAAGGCTGAGTAAGGAAAGCACAGAGAGATTTCAGAGGCCACAAAGATATCACCCTGCAGCTCATCCCAGCAGTATCCGTAAGTTCAGAAAAGGTTACTGTTCAGAAATAGAAGAAAGATGAAAAACTTCAGAAGACAGACTTGGTAAGAAAGTGAAACTATGTTATGATAACCAACAGAGGAAGTATATGACAGATCAATGTACAATGTGAGAAAAATCACAATTGACTCTTCGGTGGTGAGATGGAAACAAAAATACAGTCATCTGTTGCTAAAAAACCCAGAGGAAAGGGAGAAAAAAAAATGATGCGAGAAAGGAAATATTTAGAATTATTTTTCAAATATCTCAAAAAGACAGATGGCAGAATGCACTGTACTGCATACCCAATACATACATAAAGTCATTATTCCTTTTCTAAAACTAAAATAACAGTTCCTAACTGTACGGACAAATATCTGCAGCCACAAAGGTTCTCACACAGGTGGTGGGCACAGGCAAGGGCAAGGGTGAAAACTGTGTCATTTGCAGCTACAAACAAGTGAATTAAAGGAAATGTCCAACCTGCACTTTATAAATTCCAATTCTACTTGCAGTATTTGGTCAGTTGAAGTTTCACTTGCTCTCCAAACAGAATTTTTCCCTTTGAAATGAATGTTGAGATTGGTTAATCCATGCCAGCACCAAAAAAACAATTAATGTGCTGAGGAAAACAAGATTTATTCTATTTGGTGAGCAAGGCTGCCATGCGAAAAGTACACAGTGTAGGCAAAGTACATGCTTTGAACACGAAATAGTGCCTCGTCTTGCTTTATTGTTCAATGGTCACAATAATCAGACTAAAATCACATACAGAACACTCCACAGACTGTCAGCAGTAAAGGAACACAGATAATATCCATTTACAGTACTCCAAAGCTTTTAACAAAACAGCCTGTCAAGCTGTCACATCAATTCCAAACCGGTGTATATGCATTCATTTTTTCTTACCCCAACTGAAAGTTTCTACTGTATTTGTCATCTAAAATAAGATACTCATCATTTTTACTACATGACAATCCATAAAAAGCTCATGTAAAGGGTTGAAGATCTACATTTAGAAACTTTTTAAAAAAACCAAACTGAATAGGTCAAAATTCCATAGAGATGGTGCTTCCTATCACTCTATCAGTAACCTTATGACTTAGGAAGACAATCCATTACGTATAAAGTTAAGAAACAACAGACATATTTGCAGGATTAGGACCTAAATTACAGTAATAAATACTGTCAATATTACATTGAAAAGTAAAAAAAAAAAAATTAAAATAGATTTTAAAAAATGTTGTACCATGAACATGGCACCAGACTTACGTTTCAGAGGTCCCACTTCTATTTCTGTAAGTGATTTATCAAAATTCCTTTTCTTTGTATTGCTGTTTATTTGTCTATTCTATGAACTTAGATGCAAGCTCATAGGTTAGAGTGATTCTTATCTCATATTAATACAATCTCTATGCAATTGTTAGAAATTCTGATAAGATACTGAACACGAGTAATAAAACACACTGACACTCTAACCTAATAAACATTTTTCTCTCTTTTTTCTTTTTAAGCACACATAAAACACACTAGTCAACTTAGAAATAATCAGTGGTCAGTTAATATTTAGCCATGCCACAGACACAGAAACATAAAGCTGGTTCTATGCAAAAAAGCCTGAATCAACAAAGTTTATTAATTCAGATGCTGATAGAGTCCAAATTTCACTTTTTAGATATTAACCATCTTTAAGAAGGGTATGGCTGAACTGATTAATCCTGCCTGCCCACGTTCAAATAGGGCCTGTTGCAAAAAGGCATGGGGTAATAGTTTTAATATAGAGAGGTAGATTTAGATTAGATATTAGGAAATATTTTTATACAATGAGGGTGATAAAACACTGGAACAGGTTGCCCAGAGAGGTGGTTGATGCTTCATCCCTGGAAACATTCAAGGCTAGGTTGGATGGGGTTCTGAGCAACCTGATCTGGTTGGAGATGTCCCTGCTCCTTGCAGGGCGTTTGGACTAAATGACCTTTGGAAGTCCCTTCCAACCCAAAGTATTCTATGATTAGCTCTGCAAAGAGCTACCTTAACTGTTACTGCAAAGTGATGCCAATGTTTCTAGTTCCAGGAAAATGTCTTAATTCAGCCAATACTTTTGTGAATGAGCTATGCCTTTTCCTAAGTCCAAAACAGCTCTTAAGATCTATCAAAACAGACACATAAAGATATCACAAGCCAGCTCTGCAGAGTCAGCTCAGGTCTGCAAGCAATAACTCTAGCTTCTAATACTTCTGCATTATCCAAGATTGCGACCATAAATAACAGAGTTGACTGGAGTAATTCAAACCTTGGGGTAGCACATGTGAATGCATCATTAGACTTTACACCTTCAAGTATATAAAAAATTCCAAGTACCAGAAAAAGTAATAGTTAAGGAGAACCACCTGACAGGCACATAGAGGCACAATGACGTTAGAGGTGAATACCGTATAGGACAATATTATCGACGAAAACTAGCACATTAATTAAATGCAGCTATCAGTTTGTCCACATCATTACGCAGGCAATGAAGTAATTAAAAGATCAGTAATATTTTAACTGATAGAAGAACTGTAAAATCAAAATGGAAGTGTTTTTAAATTCTCACTGCATATACAGTACTGAAGCTATTACTACCTGAAGATGATGACCAGAGACAGGCAGAAAACAGTACATGCTTATTCTGATTTTTTTCCAGAAAACTTGCTTACACTTGTTTCAGATGAATCTTGTTTTTTGGAGGAGGAAAGGAGGGAATGAAACTTCACTAAATAACAGATGTTGCAGAGAATACTGGTTTGACATGTTATCTCTTTTATTTACCTTATGCTACAGGGCATTCAATCTGTCTGAAAAGACCTAACAGTTAAGAAGCCTCAGAGAAGCTTTCCCAGCCTCTTCAAAACTTCTCTCTCCCCACATGTTCAGACTGACCTTAAGCAAGCATTTAAGAGTGTGTGTGTGTCTGTATATATATATATATAAATTCATATTGACACAATGGATCTTTTCTCCTCAATACTGCATTAGTCTTCTAGAGAACTGACTGGATAATTTAGAAGATTGCATCCAAAACTTTTAACATCTTTCTAAAGATAGTCAATTTATGTACTCATCTTGGCAGCTGAAAGTAAATTAAACCTGAAGATTTTAAACATAAAAAATTTTATCAGCAGAAGCAGGTTGCCAAAACTATGCTTTTAAAAAGGTTGCTGTTGACACAGGGGAAATAGTATTGATTAGAAGACTTTCCTCCAAGATGAACAATTTTTCAAACAGAATTTAACAAACTTACCAGTAACTAAAATGCATCGGATTGCTGCAGGGCTCACATTAAACTTGCAAAATTCTGTGCACTGCCATACAAAATTTCTCTCCATTCTTGCCTATTTTCAACTCCCCTAGATACAAAGGCAAATATAAAGGATACTTCAGCCCATTCCTACATCTCCTCTATACCACGCCCTGCCTAGAACAGATCAGTTTGTCTGCAGTGCAGCTAAGATACAGACACACAATGAAAGTATATAAGTCAATCAACACTAAATCAGACAGAATTATGAATTCTACTGAAAATATAATTAATTTCAGAATAAAAATTTTCCAGCACTTTTCCATTTTCTGCTTAGAAGGAGGAAAAAAAAAGGTTGCAGACCAAAACATGAAGATAATGTGTTTCCAACGGTTATGATACTGCTTATTCTATAATTAGCATATTGTAGAGACAGCAAGTCTCTAGAATATTGTTACATAAAAGATGGAAGATGATTTACATTCTTATAGTATCACCTGATTTTCCCCTTAAACATACATGTCGCTTGTGAAGACTTAAAAAACCAAGTAAATAAAAAACCCAAGAGCACAGAATTGGTGTTCACAGCATACACTGTCTGACTGGAAGACGTTTTTAAGGATGATTTCACATCTCTACATATTTATTATATTTGTGAAGTCCCTACCTTTATAATTCAGGCAGTTATTCAGTTATTCTTATGAGGTGCACCATGAAGTTACAAATATCTCTGTCTTGGTTTTGCCTGGGATAGGGTTAATTTTCTTTCTAGTAGCTGGTGTAGTGCTGTGTTTTGGATTTAATATGAGAATGTTGATAACACACTGATGTTTTAGTTGCTGCTTAGCCATGCTTACACTAAGTTGAGGACTTTTCAGCTTCCCATGCCCTGTCAGCAAGGAGGCTGGAGGTGCACATGAAGCTGGGAGGGGGCACAGCCAGGACAGCTGACCCAAACTGGCCAAAGGGATATTCCATACCACATAGTGTCATGGTCAGCATAGAAACTGGGGGGAGCTGGCCAGGGGATGGTGATAGGTTCTTGAGGACTGGCTGGACATCGTTTGGCAGGTGGTGGGTGGTTGTATCACTTGTCTTTCTTGGGTTTTATCTCTCTCTGTTTTTGTTATTTTCCTTTTCATTGTATTATTATTATTATTATATATTATCATCATCATCATCACTAAACTGTTCTTATCTCAACCTATGAGTTTTCTAGTTTTACCCTTCTGATTCTCTCCTCTACCACACTTGGGAGACAGAGTGAGTGGCTGTGTGGTACCTAGTTGTTGACTGCGGTTAAACCACAACACTACCTAGTTTATTTCATTAATTCAAATGCATAGATATAATATAAATAAGTATTATGTTTTCATAGTTCATCACTATGTTTCAACGGGGCTTTCAACATGTTTCAATGTCATGATCTTCAGTCAGCAGCCATGCAAGATTACTCCTTAAATAAAAAATACACTACAGTAATTCACAAAAATAATGCCTTCTGTAGATAAGTCTTCAAAATTCCAAAATATGGCACTTCCTTTTTCACTGAAAATAAGAATAATTACACATATTAACAACTATTTCATTTTCATTGTCCATTTACATTTATAGAAATTTTAAAGAACCTTTTCAGATTACAGGCAAAAGAAGGTCACAGTGGAAATCCCAGATTTATGAAGTCTTTATGCTATGACAATAACTGAACAAGAAAGAGTAGCCTTTGTCAAATTCTATATTGTCTGGTAGTCTCCACTGAGAGAACAATTATTACTGCCTTGTGGAGCTAAAATACAGGACAATTTAGATAAAATATTGTTATGAAATTAGTTTCTACAACTTCCCTTAAGAATGAAGCATCCTGTTAGGAATATTGATCATATAATCAAATAAGATAACAAAGGCTTTGGAGCAACAAAGAAAACTCTAGAATTCGCATCACTAGGATAAAAGTGAAATTTGTCTTGGGTTTGGTTTTTTTGTTTGTTTTTTTGAGGAATCACCACATAGATAGATTTCTTCAGTTTACTCTTTCCCACTATAATTTTCTCTGAAAAAATTACCTTAGCTTCGCAAAAGGCACCTTTAATTAAAGTAGTCATGTGGCTATAAAGATCTAATTATGTTGATTAATAAGAGATGATGTAACTTGCAGAGGCTATGTAAAAGACAATGATGCAGGTATTTGTTCTGTCTGATTATCTTTGGGAAGGATCCTTTATAAACTAATTCCATTTGTATTTCCAGCTTCTCTAAAATAAGAAAAAAGGATCATATTATTAACTCCATCACAGGCTGTTAATATGATAACTATTGAAAAAGAATCTTTCAAGCAAGTAATATTTTGGTTTTACACACACAAAAAATCCTCAGGTACTTGCCCCTTAACTTCAATTCAAAATGCAATACTGACTGTATTGAGAGAAATAATAACAATAATAATAATAATAATAATTGTTATTATTATTATTACACTTTGTCCGCTGGCTGCCCATGACACCTCACTATTAGCAAACTATCTTTCAGATAAAGTTGAATGAGTTAGGCTAATTTATTAAACTGATTTGTTACTTCATCAGAATCTTTACTAAATGTTTCACGGTGTGGACTTAGAAATCCTCAGGGAGAAGCATTAGCAATATATTTTGACGCACAGAAGATGTGAGATGATCTCCACTTCCTTACTTTATTCCTTCAGGAAGAAAACCAAAGCACAAAGGGTAAGCATGAATTTCAGAAACTATTTTGACTGCACTTAAAATACAGTTTGGGAATATAAAAAGTGGTTTTCACCAAGGTATATTCATGGTTAAATCACAAAATCAAACACTTGTGCATGTTTTAACACAATTAATTGCTCTGCTGCTACATTACTAATTGCTCATATTCATTCACTCATTCATATTTATGCAGTTATACCCACTAAAACCTGTGTGCTGCAAAGCCAAGAAGGGTTCCCCTAACCAGGCTGGAAGTAAGATAAACTCAGAGCAGAGGAGAAGTGGACAGATGGTGAGGATGGGAAGGGAGTTCCCAGGAGCTACAGCAGCTGTCTAAAGTGCTTCCTTTACCTTCCAGTTTAACTTCTTTCTGTAAGCTTGTTGGAGAGAAAGGAGAAACTACTTCTTACTTCTCCCTTTTCCACTTCTTTTTCTCATATGATGAGGACAATAAGAGAAGACTACTAAACGTGTTTCATCCAAACTGATGGCACTAAACATGAGTCAGATGAATAGGCACTGCGTGGGAGAACTAGAGAGGCATAACATTTTGGGATACAAACTCCAATCATAAATTAGCCACCCTTAAGAGTTCCTGGATCTTCTGGAATATGCAGACATATCACAGTTTGGGAGTTCACAAAGGATTTCTACCACATGATACAGTGACTGTATTTTCATGATAAACTATAATCCAGGCAGTCTGATTTGGGAAATCACTTTCCTGCTATCACAGTTTGAGAAGATTCCAGTACAATCCATTTAATCTGAGCACAACTAAGTTATTCTAGAGACGTCAAATTTCAGGTGCAATGGTTTTAAAATAGAAGGAAGCAGATTCAGACTGGACTTAACAAAGAATTTTCTTGCACTGAGCGTGGCAGAACACTGGAACAGGTTGCCCAGAGAGGTGGTGGATGCCCCACCCCTGGAAACACTCAAGGCCAGGTTGGACGTGGCTCTGAGCAACCTGATCTGGTTGGAGATGTCCCTGCTCCTTGCAAGGGGGTTGGACTAGATGACTGAAACTATTCTTTGATTCCATGATTCTATATTCACCCTTGTTCCCTTAGAAATGCATGAAGAGAGGGTTATCAGGACCTGACTCAGCAAACTCCAAATTGTAGACTGGTGGCAGCAATGGGCTAGGACCTTGGCTCTCCATTAGAGGCACAAAGGTAAATGCAAGGACCTTGGAGAGGATAACTTGTGTATCCCCTCTCAAGTTTAAATACCTGGGCCAGCTGGGGCAAAAAAGAAAATTATTGAGAGACAGTAGAACAGGACACATTAAGTAGGTAAGATACCACCTGGCATTCATTTTATTTGCTGATATGATCTTAAATATAAATTAAATTAAACTAATGACATTATTAATTAAGAATTATTTGAAACTCAATGATTTTTCATATTAAACTAATAAAAAATCAAGATATCAGATTTTATTCCTGTCAAGCCGTGCTATTTCTTATCTGTGGAAACTGATAGGAAAACTGCCTATTTCCTATCAAACTGTTCTTCTGTCAAAAAGTAGATGCAGCAATACTACTAGTTACATACATTAATCTAAAAAGTTATTAGCTGAATATAAACAGTACTAAAAAAAATGAGTACAAGATATTAATTTATCAAAGAAAACCATACAAAATATTTACAGGAAAATATGAAGAATAGGAGTTGAAATACTATTGTTTCAATTTCACTGACCCACCATAGGTGGGCAATATACTCTGTATTAGGAGTATCTATATTAAAGAGTTAAATTAATGTTGGTAATAAAAATGAATGAAAAGATGCCTCAATTTATTTTGCTACAAGTTTGTGTGGTGGTTGGTAAGCTCTCCCAGCTGTCTCCTCCAGAGAAGGTGCCACTGGCTCCACCTCCAATCCCAGCTTCTGCAGAAATTAACTCTACCCTAGCCACAACCAGGACAGTTTAAGAGGGGGTATATATTACCTTTAAGAAAGTTAAGGTGGGCCTAGGCCCTGCATTTATTTAGTATGATAAATAGTAAAAGTATTTTTAATTTATATGGTATAGAGTACACTATCTAGCAAATCCAGTTAGTCATTTTGGAATGATTTAATCTATTTAAGCAAACAGCTAGAGCTTCTGCTTTCAAGTATTTTCCCAATATGGTACAGTCCAAAGCAACAATCTCATCTGAATTAACACTTGTTCTTTATTCCGTGATAGAACTGGGTCAGTACCAAAGACTGTGCACCGAACATCTTGTCAGAATCAGCAGTACGACAGTGCTCAGCAGACCCAAATTAATTCAAAACCATACACAAGAGACCACAAGTGAATAAAGGAAGTGTCTCCTATCATATTATCCATATAGTCTAATCAAAGGTAACAACAACAGTATCATAACAGAAAAAAAAAACACTCTATATTTATTTTTATTACATTAATACCTTGTTGACCTAAACTGCTAAATTTTCTGTTCTAACCAGAGTATTGAAAAGCAGGATGAAAAGTAGCAGTCTTGGCATTCAAGTTGATGAATCACTCTTCTGAATAGCAGGAGCATCACCTAATCTAAGAAAACATACTTGAGATATGAACTTGGTTTCCATTCTTTTAATTTCAGTGTGTGAGAGCATAAGAATTGATACAGTGCTTCAAAAGCAGAATTGTAAGTTTGTTCAATACTTGGTCTCACAGAAGATGTAGATAAGGCACACAAGGATATACACATTACAGGAATTAAGGACATTCACAAAGAATACTATTAAATCACAAAGTTGCTATATTCATATTGCCTGCTTTATAATTTAAAATTTTATTTACAATGAATCTATTAATTTAGAAAAGATTAAAATTGTTAAGTGGATAAATGTGATGAAAAAGCAAGGTGTTTCCTCATACTGCTGTTAACAAACTCCTTCTAATATTAAAAAAAAAAATTAAACAAAAAATTGAGAACCTTGAACTTATTAAACAGATTTTGATATGGGCAAGAGAGAAGAAGGTGAGAAGGATTCAGAAAAGTAGTCTAGAAACCTAGGTCACTTACACTGGAGTATCAAACAATTTCTACTTCCCACCTCCCACAAACACATTAAAAAAAAAAAAAGGCAGTGCAGCTATGCAAGGGACAATAACTGAGCCCCTCCAGTTGGCCACCAGAAAGAAACAAATTCTACAGCCATAACAAGCCTTTACAAACATAACAGTCTACTGTCATCAAG
>WHYT01016751.1:31515-89628 GCA_009806455.1 Tetrax tetrax | reverse complement strand
TTTTTTTTTTTTTTTTTTGTAAAGTGGCACAAAGATTACCTGCTTATAAAAATACATAAATTGTAATGGCTGAATGCCAACTACTTTTCAGAAAGAAGTGGTGCAGCCCTCTGTTGCTGCTGTAGAAACATTTTCATAGGTAAGAAGGGTATCAGATACAGTTCAACAACTGCATTTTTGAAAGGAAAAAATAAAGAGAGAATAGTCTAAAAAACAAGGAGAAAGAAGCAAAGGACTCAGTAAGTATACTTCTTCCCTTATTCCACTCCAAAAATTAATCTTAAAGGTAGCCCTGTTTTTCATGTTTATCCTCTTTTCCCCATTATCTCCTTTCTTCATCCCCGGAAATCTTTCATTCCTTTATTTGCCTACTTCCTTGCACACTTAAATTATTATTTTTCTCAATATCTACATCTTATTAAACTAAATACAAGAAAATAATACATACACCAAAACCATGGTAATTCAACATTTAAGTTACATCTCATTAAGCAGTCATTTGCCTAAAAGTCTTCTGAATATGTTCTTGAGTTAGGATCACATCATGTTGTATTATGCATACAGTGTGATGAATTACAGATCTCTTTTTAGAATATAATCTAATTATAGAACAAACGCATTGATTTTTTCAAGAATATCTTTTTTTTCCTACTTACAGTTCAACTAACTCCAGAAATGTTCTGTACATTTTAAACTGAACTTTTTGAATGTTCTCACTCACTGGCGAAACCACACACTTGGGAAGAATTAGTCTTTATCTTGCGTTATAAAACCTACATTATATTAGCTCCCACTTTTAAACAGAGCTAGTTACTGCTTTATCATTTATTACAGACTCAGCTTATTAACGAATTTAACATAGATTTTATTCACATGTCTGGGCATATAGACATAATCTTCCTTAAATGGGAAAAAAAGCATTGTTGTTTACTGCTGTGCCAGTAAACAAAACATACAGGGAATTATTTTTTCCAAATTTATTTCAAACCAAGCGTTGTTTTTTTCTATTCCGCTTACTTCACAATACTTCAATGCAAAGTACATACTGGAAAACCGACTACATAAAGTAAATATCCCACATGAGCCAATACACAACCAGCTTTTGAGCTGTTAACACTGAATAAAATAATTTGCACCATTATACTGCTTGGAAATAGAATTCGTTATTTTTAACACTGTGGTATTACTTCTAATTTTGTACTAAAATATTCTCATGAAATACATTAACTTTTCACAGTACAGAAACAAATAAAAACCAGCAGCCATCTTAGCTACATATATTTGAGTTACCAAAGGGGAAAACAGATGACCACAAAACTTCAACAAATCAATTAATTTCTTAAATTAGATTGAGACAGATGATCTTTCATGAGAAATTATACCAATGTATCACTTTTAGTTAAATTTTCCAAAATTGTCAGCAATTTTAGATTTATTTTTCTGTTAACTAATTTATTACTGAACTATCTAATGCAATAGGAAATATCCAGAATAATTAATAGTGGAGTAGTCTAAATAGGAAAATCAGACATGTTCTCTGAATTACGCACCTATTTTTTAAATTTATTCAAATACAAGAGTCAGCTTATGCTGCCTCTAAACTCGAGTATTGTGTTCAGTTTTGGGCCCCTCACTACAAGAAAGACATTGAAGCCCTGGAATGTGTCCAGAGAAGGGCAACAAAGCTGGTGAGGGGTCTGGAGCACAAGTCTCATGAGGAGCGGCTGAGAGAGTTGGGATTGTTTAGTCTGGAGAAGAGGAGGCTCAGGGAAGATCTCATTGCACTCTACAGCTTCCTGAGGGCAGGTTGTGATGAGCAGGGGTTTGGCCTCTTCTCCCAGGCAACAAGCAGGACCCGAGGAAATGGCCCCAAGTTGTACCAGAGGAGGTTTAGGTTGGACGTGAGGAAAAACTTTTTCTCCCAAAGAGTGGTCAGGCACTGGACCACTCCCTGCCCAGGGAGGTGGTGGAGTTGCCGTCCCTGGCAGTGTTCACGAGGCGACTTGATGAGGAGCTACAAGATATGGTTTAGTAGCTGTGGCAGCAATGGTAGTGGGAAGACGGTTGGACTAGATGATCTTATAGGTCCCATCCAACCATGTGATTCTATGATTCTATGATTCTATGACAAACACTGTTTTATAGAAGGTTTTGGTTTCCCTATACCATATAGGGAAACACCGTACCAGTTCTTCAGCATTACCTTTTCTGTTTCGTTTCCTCCAAAGTCTTAGGCCACACACTTTGCTCTGGCAAGGTTAGACATCTTGTGTTGCCACTAGAATAGGAGCCTGCCCTGACAACCAGGTGGCAAGAGAACTTTGCAAAAATAACTACAGCTGAGCTAGCTTTGAACGAGGCAGTGTGGTTACGGACAGACTCTAAGCAGTCCTTCGTAGGCTACACATGGAAGCATTCATCTAACTTCTATGCCAGCTTTTCGACCTAGGGGTTACTTCCATAGTATCGGAGCAGAGACTTCATGTGTCCCTGTTCAAAACTCTCTTGGTGTGTCACTAAGTCTCTACTGCAATTGTAGTACAGACACAAAATAATCGATCATAGCTCTATGACTTTCTGACCACGCATTAATATGGAGGGAGACATCTTTCCTTCATTTTGGATGTTATTAAATAGGAATTCAAATGACAGAGACTTTGAGAAAGTAAAAAAAATTGCACTGTCAAGTAAAAGTACATGGGTTTCTTTTAGAAGTTCCACAAACTGTTACAAAACTGTCCTTAAAGATTCTAGAGTGACTTGAACTCATTATTTGATCCAATCAATTATCAATTTTATGCCAGCTTCATATGGAATCTCATCAGATTAATACAATTTATACATCTCTACAGTAAACTACTTTTTAAAAATAACATTATTTAAAAAAAAATAAGGGTAAAACATAAATCACAGCATTTACAAAAACACTCCCACAACAAACCCAGAAATATTCTTAGTTTAATTTAGTTTTTGTCTTGCTTGAAAGAAGCTTACCAAACTGTTGTTTCCACCTGACTGTCATGCAGCTGTCGATTGTCTAACTGGGCAAAGAGAGGAAAAAGAACTTGAATCCCTCCAATGGAATGAATTGCACTGTGAATGGAGTGGGTTACGATAGCTTTCACATCCTAAGTTAACAAAATAAATAAATAAAAGGAAAAATCTCAGTTAATCTCAATTTTAAAAGACAGTTACAAACATAACTTGGGAACACTTTAACACTGAATTGAGTGCAAACTAAATCAGACTTGTTTTAATTTATTTTTATTACTTATGTTTCAATTATAATCACTATACTTAAGGGCAAACACTAAACAGAAAAACTTCAGTACTGTGGCAAACTGTGCCGTATAGCATGAAGTACATATTTCTTAATGAAGAAATAAACATTTTTCACATTAGAAGGCGAGCAAAGAAAGAGTAGTTCAAGTGATAGGTATATCAAGAGCTGAAATAATACAAAATAACACCCTCTTTGTACACTAGCCCACAAATCTTCTTATTATCCAAATGATCAGCTAAGAGTAATGGCAGAATATCAATTTAGTAGCACAAACCTGAAGCATAAGAGCATGGGGGGAGTGTACAAAAATTGATGGGTTTTCCTTTGGTGAGGATTCAAGGCATAGCTGAGCATCAGTAGCCTTCGCATTATAAGTAAAAGCAATGCTACTTGCAAGCTTCCCATCATATAGCACTTGTTTATGGTGCTCAGCCAGGTGAATGTCACTCTCAGATTTAAATTTGAATGTGCTCTGAAAAAAAAAAGAAAACACAAGTTTTACGAGTAAATATTTTAGACAACAACCTTGCCACAAAATGTGCATAAAATACATCGGACTTGAGAGGGAACATAGAAAGTGCTAAACATAGTTTTAATTTTCCAGTTGTTTAATGCTACTGAACAATGAGATAATTTTTTTATTTACTCTACTCCACATCAACATGGCAATATAATATTTGGTACTTTATGTAGTATTATTTCTCTCTCCTTTCAGCATCGGTGTTAACAAGTTTCATAAGTAATTATCTGGAAGAAATGTGACATATTAAAAAGCTATAAATACGTTAAAATAAAAGATTGGTCATACAGTGCATAAATAATAAAGAACAAATTAAATGCTTTGCATTTTGATTTATACAAACTCACTCAAATTAGAATATTGAATCCTATACGATCTTGATTAAAGGAATAGTTATTTTTAAACACCATTAAAATCCATGCTTCATTAACAGCTAGGAGTAGATATAAACAAGGTACTTACACTAAAAAAAAATCCAAATAAAATTATAAATGCCATATTTCAAATTAATGATTCCCAAACTCAAAGCTTTTACAAAGGAAGACTGAATATTTCTATTATTCTTAAATGCACCGTGATTCATATCTGATCTAAAACTATATTTTCTGGCACAGTAACAAATCAATCAAGCACAGGAAGATAGGTTCCGCAAAGCATTGTCAGATTGACTTGGCACATAACTACTTTTGCATGTAAAAACCATTTGACAGTGGCAAAAAGGCAACTAGTAGCAACACAGTGCTGTACTGATACAACTAAAACAAATTTGTTAGAAATGCCCACATTTGATTAATGCAATACATATATATATATAATATGTGTTATATTTCTAAAATCTTTACCGAGTTCAAAGTAATTCATTGCTGAGGTTAATTATAAATAATTTTGCTTGTTTTCACTGCATATAGCCATCAAAATTATCCCTTTGGTACTACCAAATCGTTCCCTCCTCCCACACGGTAAGAAATCCTGTATCATGAAACTATTGCAAGTACTGTCACTAGTGTTTTGGTTATCCAGGCTAGAAGAATTAAAATAGGCAATTTTTAGACTTATCAGCTACTCTTCCCAAACAAATTACAGGTTCCTATTGATTACATAAACCCATAAAACCCATCCAGCTTTTGCAGAGGTCTCAAGATGGCTGGAAACCCTGACAAAATTATCTTCCTTACAGCCAAATGATGGGAAAGACCATCTGCTCAAGTGACCGACACATGGCAATATAAGGTCTTGTGACAAGCATCCATTTGTATGTGGGTCATAAGATTGATGTAGACTGAATAGACTGGGTACCTGACTGCAGCTGCTGGAGAACCCTTGGAGCAGATCTGTCAGTCAGCCCTGTCCCACACTTGATGATGTCAAGCAAAAGGGAGGCAGCAATACCATGCTGAAAATGTATGAGATGCAGGTACCATAACAGAGAATGCAAGTAGGAAGGGCAAAAGTAAATGAATGGGAAGTCAATGGTTTAATCTATACTTGGCAAAGAAGGATAATGATATCTTTGGCTGCATTAGGAGGAGTGTTGCCAGCAGGTTGAGGGAGGTGATCCTTCCCCTCTACTCAGCACTGATGAGGCCACAGCTGGAGTTCTGGGCTCCCCAGTACAAAAGAACCATGGACTTACTGAAGGGAGTCCAAGAAAGGGCCACTAAAATCATGAAGTGACTGGAGCATCTCTTCTATGAGGAAAGGCTGAGAGAGCTTGGACTGTTTAGTCTGCAGAAAAGAAGCCTCAAGGGGGATCTCTGTATAAATATCTGAAGGGAAGATGCAAAGAAGATGGAATCAGGCTCTTCTCAATGGTGCCCAGTGACAGGACCAGAGGGAACGAGCACAAATTGAAACAGGAGGTTCCCTCTGAACATCAGGAAACACTGTTTTACTGTGAGGGTGACTGCGCACAGGTTGCCCAGCAAGGTGATAGTCTCCATCATCAGAGATACTCAAAAGCAGTCTGGACAGAGTCCTGGGCAACTGACTCTACGTGGCCTTGCTTGAGCAGTGGAATTGGATCAGAAGACCTCCAGAAGTCTCTTCCAACCTCAACTATTCTGTGATTTTGTGATTTGCACTTGGATTAGGAGTTCATTTTGTAGAGAAACTCTCAGTAATCCCTACTTACTGCTCTGTTCACACTGCAAAGCCTTTCAGAACCAAAGAGATTTCCTTTTGGCTGAAATTGAAATGTCCTCCAGCTGGTGGTAGTTATTCAGCCCAAAGGATCAGATTCCAAACAACATGAAGTAAAACACCCAAAATACACACAGTGGGTATTTGGCCCTCAGCAGCAAAAGTTTTAATCTAGAAATGTGTTCCTGTTGTGTTACACTACGTACTGAAGTAGAAAAACCTAGAGAATGAGTATTACGTTTAGAGCTTGAAAGTTGACTCTCTGCTGATATGGCTGCCTACATCTCACTTATCAGGAAACGACTGTTACAGATTATAGATTTTTCCTGAGAAAGGTGATGACGTATTTCTCCCCAGAGAGCATTTTTAACTCTACAGATAAATTTCTGTGCACTTTCTGCAGAGACAGAAACAATTTAGTGATTTCAATGATTTCCAAAGATATCTACATTCTGCAGGTACTGTATTCGGATGCTTTATTACACGAAAACACTTCTTACCCTGAAAACTTTTCATGCCTCTACACTTCGTCAGATTTCAGAGCTCAGAATGTTTTACCTCTCTAAGTTTTTCATAACTTCGCCATTTTAAATATGTCAGTGTTTCAACACAAAATTTGTACCATTTCATTACCGTGAATTTACTTTCTAAATCTTTTAAGTTAAAATAAAATTAGTTTTATAAATAAACTTTGGCAGAATTCTACCTCCTGGTTTTCAGTGTTTACTATGCCTCAAGAATTTATCAGAAACCATTGTTTGAAAGTTAAGCACAAATAAATTATTAATCAATATAATACTGCCTCACGTTTTTTTGGAGAAAAACAAGAATTAAAGGGACTTTCTGCAATCAAAGCCTAACAGAAGTGACCATAAATTGGAAATGCTAGTCTCATACTCTATTATTATAATAGAATGGAAAGAGAGACTACAAATTGTGATATATGATACTCTTATTACTAACATTGATCTACAGAAAGAGAAAATAAATTCAGTATATGCATACTGTACTAGAGACTTGGGAAAATAAAACCACAGGTGGACAACAGACACTGTCAAGTGTATAAGCTCAAATTGCAAATGGTTAGTTTCTGGTCACTGAAGGAATGAAACTTTGAGATCTGGTACAACCGGTGTGAGGGCATAAAGACAGCAAAAAAGACCCTTACATTTAATGTATTCTATATATAGTAAAAATAGATATAGGATCGGTAAAGAAGGTATAAAGGGTAGTTGTTGCTCCTACAGGAATAGGAGAGGGAACAGAGAGAGCTGAGAACTACTCCAGCACTGTCTTCTCCAGTAAAAGAAACTGTGCTTGATCAGGATCACTATTTAAGCACCAGTAGCTTTCCCTTTCCTTTAGCAGCAAGAGTGCTGCCTTTTGATTTACCATTCACATCAGAATTTGCTATTGTAGGTTCAGCGATTATACGTAAAATGCTATCTTGTACTATATAATTGGGTTAAGCAAATCTGAATTTTCAAGAGTGCTTTGTGTGCGCTTGTATGTACATGCATTAATGCATTTTTACTCTCACCTTTGTACACAACAAAAAGATTGGTACTTCAGCACTGATCAAGAGCAAACTCAGAGGCAGCAACATATGGAATAATCTTGAAAAGTCATTTTGAAGTGCATAAGGGAGGGTTAGGAGGAGTGGCGTAGACTTGACAGAGCTATTAGGAAAGGGCATTGTTGAAACATCCCTTTATAAACAGCATCAAACCAGCGCTATCAGATGCATCTCTTCCTCCCACATTACCTTCCTTGCCTCTCTATTCTTTGTTTATCAGCCCTTCAGGATGCCAGATGAGACACGCTTCTCTCTCTTCTTTGCTGCCTGGGAACAACGATGGGTTGCAGAAAAAGCACAGTGAGAGCAAGGATGCTGCTCTCATTTCCTTTTTTTTTTTCAGAAACCTCTAGCAACTGAAAGTGTCAACATAGTAGGTAAAAGTCCTTTTGAGAGACTGCAAGACTCAAAACGAGCATGCTTTGTTACAGGTAAAACCTGGGAATGCAAATACTGAATTCTACTACGTTTACTAAATATAATTTCAAATTTCAAGATACTTTTGGGAGGGTAAATTGCATAGTTTTACTGCCAGTATATTTCACTCTCTTCCCCTCTTAAAAGTTCGATTACCTGTCATTTCTATTCAATAGTTACTAAGTGTGGCAGCTTTTCAATATTACTACTCACACAATCAATGTAACATTTTTTCTTCAAAAAACAAGTCCTTTTGCTACAACTGAATGCTTAGTATTTCAGAGTAAACTATCTACTTGCTTCATAAACAAATTATTACATGCTGGTTACAACTAAACGCATTCAGAAGGACATGTTGAGCAAGACAAGCATGGAAGTATTACAAACCAGGTCTGCTTTACAATATTCTGTAATAAGCATGTAATGTGCAACAAATAATATAATAGAAATATGTTTATATAAAAATTAGATAAATATTATATATCAATAATACATGAAACTTAAGGTAATGACTTCTCTAGTAAATCCTAAAATCCATTGCTTCACACAACAGGGCTTATGACAGACTGGCAACAGACTCACTCTGCAGATCAAGATCTGCCTTCTCCTGAACTTCATGGCTTTGGTGTTATTTGCAACATTACACACTACACGTATTCACAGATGTGTGCCTACTGCACTGTCCTGAGTTCTGGTATGTTGGTAGAGTATGCAGATTTCTCTCTATTCCAGAGGTCTTAGCGGCAGTCATTATAAACCAGGGACATTATGAATGATTGTGAGGGTAGCTGAATGAGAGGCAAAATCATAGTCTCTTGCCATGAACAAAGCAGGTAGAGCACTAAATAAGGGACAGTCATTTTCCCCAAAGAATCCGGGATACAGTAGACTAAAGTAAGAATTGTAAATCAAAGGAACTGCAACAGACAGTCATAAGAAAGAAAAAACACCTGCATGAAAATATCCTCCAAAAATTCTCATGTATTTTGAATAATCTTCTTTTGGGAGAAAAACTTTAGCACAACTGGAGTTCATAATGCTTCTAGAATAGTTGCTCTTTTGGAAAAGTTGAACAGTTGACTCTCCCAGTTGGCTAGCAGTATCAACAATTAGAATGAACAGGATACGTAGTGAAATACTTAAGAAAAGTTTCTGAAAGGCCAGTTAGCATCAGCAAGTCAGGTAAGAGCAAGAATGTTCTCTCTTATGTCCCGCAATTCGAGCTATTTGTCAATTGAGGCTCCTGGACTATGAAATATCATACTGAAGTGTTCTGAACTGATGGACCTTTGGACCCACACAGAATCTGAAAGAACTTACAGAAATAAATGGAGTCATGAAAGAAGTAAGCTTGAAGTGAAAACCACAATCAGTGCCCTGAGATCTCTAAATTGCAAGACAGTTCCTTTTTTTTGGTTATAGGTAGATCTTGGGTTGGAAGAAGGAGAGCAAAAAGGGTTCTGTTTTGTCTTTTTTTTTTTTGAAATAAGGAAGTTAAAGAAAGAAATCATGCTATTTCTAGGGTCCTGCTGTAGGAACCCGCTCTTTTAAACTGCTAGTAGTAAAACATACTTTCAGATTCTTGGACAAGGAAGGAAACTACTTCAGAGAGGAAGGAGGCATTAACTGTTCTGGGAACACGATCTAAACCTAAAAACTTGATATACCAAATAAAAATATCCACATAACATTAAATTTTATCTCACTGACATTTTACAAAAATCAGTTGGAAGCTACATTGTGAAGAAATGTAGTTTAAGGGAAACCTATGAATCAAGCAAGGTAATTTGACAAAACTGTAATAAAGTTAGTGCAGTAATGACTGGAAATGTTGTTCAGCATGAAAGCGTGTATGCCTCATGAACCTCTTCAACACTCATAAAATATAGCATGATAATTTACACTTCTTGATACAAACAAAAGCATTATTTATATTTGAGATCACTTCAGTATGCTGCTACAAATCCAGGAACTTAATAAATTCATAAAGACTTACCACACTTAAAATTAAGAAGTATAAGGTCACACTACTTTCTTTTTTATGACAAAAAAAAAACAAAACACTGGCAGAAATATTTGTTCAAACAAAATACAGTATTAAGTTTGGAATAAAGCACTCATTTTTTGCACAGGTGATACACTTCTCTTGACTGACTGAGCATTTTTGTTTCAAGGTAGGTTTTAACCATCAACCATATGCAATAGAAGACTTCTTCTTCTCCACATAACCTTGACATATATTTGGCTATTCACACTACACACATACCGTAAAAGATATTTTCAACTTTCCCTGTTATTCAAGTGTTAGCTGTTATCAAATAATTTAAGCAATCATTTTCAGTACACGAAACTAATATTATTAAAATCTAAATGTGGATTTTTACTTGCTATTTATAAAAGTTTTTATTTTCAGAGTACATGATAAATGCTAATAAACCGAAAGTCTACTTGAGATGGAACTGCAAATTTCACAAATTGGAAAAAGAAAATTTAGGAATAATGGGTGATACAAAATAAATAGTGATTAGCTGGAGTTAGATTCATTTTCTCGTCTTTTCCAGCTGGCACTTTCTGCAGACTTCTGCAAAGTTATCTGCACTGTTTTTCTGTACTACTATACACAGCCATTCCAAGACACAAGAGATTGTTCATACTAGACACTCAAGTTTATGCATGCACAAATAACTTGTTCAAACTGCCCCTAAATGTCACTGGCAAAGCAAGAGTAAAAAGCTCAACTTTTACTTCAGCAAAACTGTTTGAAACAGTGCACTTGTACAGAATTGGCTTATTATACCTTGATGAATGTTAATTTGCCTTAACCCAGGTTTTAAACACAAACAGTTGAGAAGAAAGTTATTCCCTGGTATTTGGTACACCAAATAGAAAAATTGGTCTAATCTGATTAGGAGCCAGAGTCATAAATTTCACATACAAACATGTTTCACCTAGGCTTTAAAGAAATGACTTGCATCTTTCAAAAAGCTGGTGCAAATTAAGGTTAGTTAGGATACTTGAAGAAATATTCTTCTTTTGCTGAAAATGAATCACATAGCTCTACATGATCCTAAGAGCAATATCTACATGCATACATGCCTTCCAAATATATCTATTATTTTCTTTTTCTAATTTTACATTTTTTAAGATCCATTATTACCTTATATCCAGGTCCTAACTGATGTATTGCAAAAATCTGTGCTGGGTTCAGTGCTTCAGTGAATACATACACTGCTCCAAGCTGGCCACAGAACACTCTATTAGCATCAGCAGTCTCCGACGACCCAAGAAAACATTTATCATAGCTCTGTATCAGAAAGAGGCAACGTTAATGAAGTTTAGTCATACAAACTATACAATGAAATAATATTCATGTACAGCTACTGAAGACAAAAAATAAAGGGAGACCGTAATTAAGAAAATAAATCAATCATTTATTACTTCAGTACCTGATTCCCTGTAGTGAACAACTTCATTCATAGCATTAATTGTTTTACAGGTCAATATTACAATGCTGTTATAACTGGCTGCTAGGATTTGGTTTTCATTAATTGTTCAACATACAACAGAGAAAATTAGAACAGTACATTCAAGTAACGAACAACCTTCTAGGAAACATTAAAGCCTTGAAGTTCCTTGCAATTATGATCAGAACTCCCACTGCTAACACATGAGAACACGCACTGAAATACACTCTTCTTTCACTGTTGTGCTAACAGAGGTAAACAGAAAAAAACAAACACTAATTTTTCTAGTTTGCAACTGGTGCACAGTCTTCGTCTATGACCACAGCCTATAATGACTTGGATTGACCTTTAACTCCTCTTCTGTCTTCTTCCACAGTTACAAGAGCTGTTATTTTGCACTCCTCCTTCCAACAACTATGTCTCTGCACAAAGACTTTCTGCAGTTCTCCATCTGTCCATTTCCTATTATATCAGATTGGAAGTGGGTTTTTGTGGCTTTTTTTTCCCAGTTTAAATTTATTTTGCAAGAATTAGGTTAAATTATTCTGGTGCTTGCAAGAAAAAAGACTTTCAGATGAAATAAAGTTTAGAACTTAACTGTCTACAATAAAGATCTGGGGAACTGGAAAACAAGACATTGCACAAGAGGACAATAACTGGAAGCACAAGGATCTTTGCAAGGCTATTCTCTCAGTTTCCTTGAGAGACATGTACGTTATTTAAGGGAAACACGGATTAGGCCGCATGTTTTGAGCTGAATCAGCAAACCAGTAGAATCTGCGTTAGGAAGCCTGCTTTTCATCTTGCCTTGCTGCTGAGTTTTACCTTAGGAAAAACTTTTGTCACTCTAGAGAATGGAATCAAATAAGGTGAACTGCTACAGCAACTGATTTAGGTGGTTAGGCCATTAACAAGGAAAAGGAGACTTTATCTAAAGAGTTGGGAGGAAGTCAAAAGATATAGAGCTCAGCTTTGCAATGAGGTGACTTAAGAAGTATACAAGATTTTTATTCTGATTTATCCGCCTTTTGATCAAATACTTCCTCTATTTTTTTCCCTTGGAATTTCTAATATTTTTTAATAATTTTTTTGACAAAACTAAAAAACTTCTGAAAAAAACTACACCAAAATGGATTCACGAAGACATATCCAGGATGTACAGTGCAAAAGTGTGCTATGAGACCACTATGACTACTAGCAAATCTAATGGTGAAATTTCCTGACAATTTTCAATTAGTTCATTCAAGTCTTGCTTAGCCTTGAAAGCTTTACTGACATCTGTGCCACTACTGTCAGAAAGTGTTAAGTCAATTCATGTTAAGCAATTGCCATTCCTACCGCTTATTTGAGGAATTTGTCTGAGCTTCTGATGTCACCCTGTCATAGTTTCCACTTACAAATTCTGAGACATACATCCCTGCCTACTACAAGGTTATTTTCTAGGTTCTTCTAGTCTTGATTATTTGTGCGACAGCCACTGTAGCTCTCAACAAATTCTGAGTTTTACATATAATTACATTCCAGGTCTGTTAACCTGTAGTGATTTCCATTTCTGTCTTTTTCCATTCTTACCAGACTACACTTTCCCAATTTCTGGCCCTTCACTCTGGATTAAGTGTTTCCATTATTTTCAGTTGGAGAGGAGGGCTAACTCCTGACCTTCTGGTAATTTTTATTCACTTCTGTTCCAGATGCCAAACAATCTGTAAACCTGATTTATTTATTTAAAAATCAGCACCCAGTACTCATAGCTAATTTGGTCTTCCTCCCACTATCTCATATTTCCACAGTTTTCCCAAAGTTGAGTCTGTTTTGCCCGCAATGGTAACTTCAATGATCTCTCCCTGTCCTTATCTCAAACCTTGAGCCTTTTTGGTATATTACCTCTCCCTCATTCCGTTGAAGGTGGGAAGAGTGAGTGAGAGACTGCATAGCTTGGTCCAGAGTGGGGCTACACTACCACATAAACCAATCTTCCCTAGTCCTGGTTCCAACTAGAATAGAGTTAATTTTCACCTGAGCTGGGAGAGGAGCTGGAGCTGGTAGCACCTGTGGCTGGGGGACACAGCTGGGATAGTTAATAATTAGATAATAGCTGGGACAGTTTATCTGAATTAGCCAAAGGGCTCTGCCATCCCATGAGACATCATGCTCAGCATATAAATTGGAGACCGTGCTAAAGGGCAGCTTCTTGCTACTTGGGAGGGAGCTGGGTATCAGGATCCACTATGAGCTATTGTACTGTAAATTAAGCGCTTAAGTATATTCTGTTACTGTTCTTGGTTTGCATCTTTCACAATTTCAAACATTTTACATTGCTTGCCACATTACACAATCCCAAGCACAAATACAGGCTGGGCAGAGAACGAATTCACAGTGGCCATGAGGACAGGAACTTGGGAGTGCTGGTGGATCAGAAGCTCAGCATGAGCTGGCAATGCACGCTCACAGCCCAGAAGGCCAACTGCATTCTGGGCTGCATAACAACAAGTGTGGCCAGCAGATTGAGGGAGGGGATTCTGCCTCTCTACTCTGCCCTGGTGAGACCTCTCCTGAAGTACTGTGTCCATTTCTGGAGCCCCCAACATAAGAAAGAGGTGGACCTGTTAGAGTGAGTCCAGAGGAGAGCCACGAAGATAATCAGAGGGCTGGAGCACCTCTCCTATGAGGACAGGCTAGAGAGAGCTGGGGCTGTTCAGTCTGGAGAAGAGGAGGCTCCAGGGAGACTCTGGATCTTCCAGTACCTAAAGGGGCCTCATAAGAAAGACGGGGAGAAACTCCTTGGCAGGGCCTGTTGTGATAGGATGAGGGGTAATGGTTTCAAAAGAGAAGGAAGCAGATTCAGACTGGACTTAAGGAAAAAAATTTTTACAATGAGAGTGGTAGAACACTGGAACAGGTTGCCCAGAGAGGTGGTGGATGCCCCATCCCTGGAAACATTCAAGGCCAGGTTGGATGAGGCTCTGAGCAACCTGATCTGGTTGGAGATGTCCCTGGTCCTTGCAGGGGAGCTGGACTAGATGACCTCTAAAGGTCCCTTCCAACCCAAACTATTTTATGATTCTATGATATCTGTTTTCTTTTCCTCTATTGTTCTCTTAAACTGTTTTTATCTCAACCCATGAGTTTTCCCTTCCTTTCTTTCCCTGTTCTCCTTCCCACCCTACTGCGGTGGCGGGGAGGAGTGAGTGACTGAGTGGAGCTAAACCACAACACATCTTAAGAAAAAATTGTACTTCTGTTACATGAGAAAGTAGAAAGGAATACTGTGAAGAAAATATGACTAGAAGGACCAGCTCTTCCTGCTAAGTATTCATCATTAAGGATTATAGATCCCCACACCATGTAACTAGTAATTCAGCCCAGATCCTCTGAGACCTCAGCTGGCTTTTCAATCATCACATTCTCAACTACCACAAAAATGTTTATATTACCAAGGAGAAATGATGCTCTGCAAAAACTGAAAGGCTTAGCTTTTCTTGCATGTAGAAATGCTACCAAGAAAACAAAGAATTATTATCAGAAGCTTTGGCAAGCAGAGCCCTCCTACTTTAATTAGCATGTAATATTTAAACTCTCCTTTTCAAATCCAACTCTGTCTCTAGAATTTGGCAAAGAACAGTTAATTTCCTTAAGTACAAAAGAGCTTCCTTATCCCGTACAGGCAGTCAGAAACAACTGAGAATTATATAATAAATGAGAAATAACAAACGTGTAGCAAGCTGATGGATCAAGTACCTCTGAAAGTATAGCACAGCTTTAGCTGAAGGCAAAGGACAAGAGAATCAATTTGTCTGCCTTCTCCATCCAAATCACTAGGTGTAGCCTCAAACCTTCCAAAGTAGAATGTACAAAAAAGAGAGCACACAAAAAATTTTTTTTGAAACTTATATAGACTTCATTAAAAGAATTTAAACATAAAAATATAAAAATGGATGCATTTCCTGTAAGAATATGCTAATTAATTAGTTAATTTGAACTCAGTTCAATTAATGGATACAGGTGTATTTACAGATATACATGCAACATAAAAATGACTGGTTTCTGCCTGTCTACAAGCGGATGTAAGATCACTGTGTCTTTGCTCTGAGCTGACTAATGATATGCAACTGTATGTCTCTCACTCTCTTGTAACTGGTTTGGATGGTCAACAAGGGAGGAAACCTCTGTTTAAAAGACTGACCCAAGAAAATTGCTCAGTATTTCAGGGAAGAATTTTTGTAGCAGTTAATTTGCACTTGTTAACAATATTAATTAAGTTTAATACTTTAACACTTCGCAGAGTGTTTTTCTATTAGTCAACTGCCTCTTAACTAATATTAAGTAAAAAAATAAAACGCAAAATATACTTGTTCCTGGGAGACAAATATCAGAGTTCAGATTTTGCTTAATACTATAAACCTCTTGACACTTCTCCATGCTTCTGTTTTCTAGCTTTTACTTCCTATCTCTCTATACATCTTGCTGATTTAAAACTGTAAATTCTGCATAGAAGAAATTATCTATTACTATACCTATACAGTGCTTAAAACAATATGACTCTGATCTTAGTTCAGGCTACTCAGTTCTACTGCAATTAAAAAACCTACTTAAAATTTAATGTTCAGTAACACAAAAAGTATAAAAATCTTTTAACCATTAACAAATATCTCCTCTAGAATACAACACAGAACTTAATGTGATACAAAAATTAGTACCTCTGTATACACCGGCAGTATGCATAATCATTTACCAGAATTAATCAGTTTTCCTTAAGGATTTCTCAAGCTAAATCTTTAAAATTGGCAACTCTACCACATTTTCCTATGGAAAAAGCTAAGTATTAATCTATTGTTATCAATGTTCTCCATACAGTATAATATATTAAAAATATTAGCTATAATAGTGTCTCCAAACAAATCTGAAAATTTCATTAAAATAGCTATGCAAAATACAGCCAAAAAAAGTCCTCAATATTCTAAAAAATATGAATATAGAAAATCAATAATATTACATTTCATTAAGTACATAACTAAGGAAGATAGATTAAAGGAAGAAGTTACAAAAAGATAGCAAATTTGCAAATATCTAGAGAAAGCAAATGTAGTACTTTTTTTTTCCAATTTACTTTAAAATGAAAAGCTATGAGAAAGGAAAAAAAAAAATCTTACATCATTCGTGTTAACATGCCAGGCCATGTCACCATAGGATACCAGCTGACCATTCACATAACATCGTATTTCACTGTTTCTCCATCGATTATAGATGTGTACAATGCTTATCATGTACCACTGGAAAGATACAGAAAATCAGTATATAGTGGCAGTTTTTGTGCTATAAAACATAAAGTTAATGAAAGGCATTAAAAATAAGTGACCAATCTCATAAAGTTATACAAACAGATGAATCCTTGCAAGCTCATAAAATTAAAAATTAAGTCAGTGGAACTTCATGTCCAGTAAGTAGAGCTGTGTCTAAACATAATAACGTACCTACCTGCACCCTTTTGTGAGATCAGAGACAAAATTGCATATCTGCAATTAAAAAGTTGAATACACTTCCATTCCTGAAAGTGTAATGTAATTTAAACACTATATGCTGTAACACAAAACGCAACTGAGTTCTGATGGGAAATGCAGTTCTGCGTGCACTTACCTTAACAAATTGATATCACATATATCTGCCTTTTAATCAAAGCCCTCCCTCAGAAATTATTAAACAAAAGGAAAAAATTCACAAAACTCAATTTTACAGCCCAGTTTAATATGTCATCCTAATTGCTTCCTATGACTTTCTTCCTCTGTTCTTTACCATTCCACCAATTTTTGGAACTGTCATATCATTAAAAATGCTTCATGTAATTAAACAGAGCAAACATCAAAGTAAAAGGCAATTATGGCGATCTTTCAAATTATGGGCTCAACAGAAATCTTTATGACCATGATGAGTACGTTAAAGAATAAAACGTTAAGTTTTCTTTGAATGTGACCCTTTGAACTCATCTAAGACTAAGAATAGAAATTTAATCTTTAAGATATGCAAATCGACTCATATATAACTATAATGGGTGCCTGTATTATTTCAAAATATATACACACCAGATGAAACCAGACATACTGGAGAAAGTCCAGAAAGAGCCACAAACATGATTAAGTGACTGAAGCCTCTGTCACATGAGATGAGATATGGGCCTGTTTAGCCTGGAGAAAAGACAGCTCAGGGGGATCTTACCAATGTGTATGAATACTTGATGGGCAGGGGATAAAGAAGATGAAGCTACAGACTTCTCACTAGTATCCAGTGACAGGATAAGAGGCAATGGGCACAAATTGAAATAAAGGTAACTCAATTTAAACATATCTAAGAAGGATGGCAGTAAGCAGTAAGGATGGTCAAACACTAGCACAGGTTGCTCAGAGAAACTGTGGAATCTCTTTGCTTGGAGAGACTCAAAACCTGACGGGACAACATCCAGAGCAACCTGATCTGGGTGTCCCTTATTTGAGCAGGGGGTGAGACTAGATTGTCTCAACACATCCCTTTCCAATCTTACTGCTTCTGTGTAAAAGTCAGCTCATCTGCCTTGAAAACACCATTTCATATTTTACTAAGTTGGAATAGTAATTTATAATTTACTTGTCTTCCCTTTTTTAGTATTGGTTTCGAATATTATCTTTTTATTTTTAAGTTCAGCTAAGTCTCCTTTTTTTTTTTCAAAGCAGAGAACTTCTGCATCCCTTGGGACATTATTTTAATAAGTCACTTGGTGACTCCCTGAACTGGGGTAAGCAGATACGGAGCCTGCTAATACAAAAATCTGCCTCTACGTATCAGGAAAAATAAAAGTGAAAACCTCCCATGCTGATTTTAAAACCAGACAAAGCACAGAATTACAAATAAAAAAAAGCATGTAGTGAAATATATTTTGACAATAATCATTGCAGTAGTCCTCAAATTGAGCTGTATTCTGTCACATATCTATAATATCTAGATGTATGAGAATACAGATATTTTTCCACATTTGTTTCCAGGTCTTTAAAAACACATTTTCATTTTCCCCCCTCAAAACCTGCAGTTAACAGAAGGGAAAAAAGCTCTACTAATCATATAATAGTATGTAAGATTATCTCACTTCTTGCATATCCAATTAAACATATTTATTGGGCAATACTAAATAAAGGATGTACTTCTACAGCTTTGGCTTCTGAAGTCACGTGTGGCTAGACTCATTTTTTTTTTTTGGAACTAATCATGAACATGGGGGGGCCACTCCACCCCCATCCAAAACAAAACAAAACAAACCCAACCCAAAAGTCAATAAGCAAATGCTGGTCCCTATTTTCTAGGCAAATTTTATTTCAGAAAGGAACACTCACCATAAATCCAATAAAATATTCATAACCAAAGTCTAGAAGCTTAACCAGTGACTATGTTAATCAGAAACTAAGTGCAAACCACATGACTAGAGCTCTGCTTTCATCCACACTTCTCTTCCAAAGCTTCTACACCACATAACATAAATCTCTCAGAAGAAAAATTCCCTTTTCCTCTTTCCTTCAAAAGTTAATTTACCAATAATCTCCACTAAATGATGATGATTTAAAATAGTTTCATCCAAACAGCAGGTGTTCTTTGCAATAGCACTATTCAAAGTCGCACCTTTTATACCCATTTACTTGTATTCCCAGTTCTGATATTTTTGTAGCAGAAACCAGCTGACAATCGTAAGCCCCAAGTTTTATTCACTTATCTTCTATCTGTGATTTTTTTCTTTTGCAGTGCTTTAAGAGCATTTCTGACAACACACCAGACTGTAAAACTGTCCCTGTGTGTACCTTATGCTTAATAGGTGACCCATTAATTAAGAAATAAATAGTTTATTACTTTTGTTGAAACACTGACCACAGAGCCTATAAGGAACTAAAAGGAGCAAAGTTATCTTGGGAGAGCTTTGGTGTCCATGTCAAACTTTAGGAAAATTATATAATTTACTTTTTATAGTCTTTTTTTTTTCTTTCCCCATGTTAACCCCCATTCATGCACATGCAGCTTCTTTTAGTCCAAGTCTCCTTTCTTTCATGCAACTTTTTTTGAATCTTTAGCATTGCTGCTATGTCAGAGCACTACCTGTAGCTGTTATTCTGACTTACAAGGCAAGGTCTACAAAAAACATTCAGCTTTTCTTTACTTGAATACATGTGCACACACACAGGCTATCCTAGCTCATTATCATAATTAATCCATTAAAAAAAAAATCCTCCTTTTGCCTCCTGGACTTGAATTAACTAAATTTACATTTTAAACTGTAATTTCTTTTTAGCCAGGGAAGTATTCAAGTACTGAAAAATAGTTTACCCTTTATGTCATATTTTTCACTAGTATCTAGTATCAATCTAGATAAAATAAGTAACATAAGTTTTCAAATCTAGTTCCTAAAATAGAGGATGACAAACTCTGCTGACTTAAGTCCATAATGTGTTCTCAGGAAAGTAAAGGTCCCTCTGAGATTCCTGCTTGCTCACTTGATTCATATCCTTCCATTCTTGTATTTTAATACATATAAATTTTCTTACTACATGACAGCATAAGTTCTTTAAGGCTTTCAGAGGAGTATAATGCCTAAAGTTCTTGGGGAATCCATACAGCATATACCACCTGGCTCACAAACCTCTTCTTACGTGCAGTAAGAATCCCTCAGAGAATTCAACAGAAGTGAGTGCAAGACTTCCAGTGTAATGTTGCGTTGCTTTGTCCCCGGTATGTTTATCTATGGGGTTCCCTTACCCATGTGATAAGAATGGTTATAACATCAGGGGAACTGAGGAAGATCAGAAAACGTACTAATAGAATGTAGTACACTTAGAACTCTAACCATTCTATGATTCTATGATTCTATGATTCTAACAATTCAATATGAATAGTATGGTTTACCTAGTTAGTTACTGATTTTCAGTGCACAGAAACTCAGCTACTTATTGTTACAAGGAATTTATTTATCTGGTTAGGCTAAGTCTTTAATATAGGGCATGATTCCTCTATTAGCAAGACCTGCCCCACTGTCACTCATTAAGTACAATTTGAAATGAGTGCCAGTCAACAAAACTTCTGATAATTCTGTCAACAATCTCATTTAAAATAGACATTCCAATTTTTCTTTTATATTTTTAGACATGTATAAGCAAACATACGCATACATCTCAATTTCCTATTACCTTAGTCTCATTTATGTGAATGTTCTTTGCTTATGTTGTATAGGCATTTTGTCGATTTCTCTCCGGTTTGTATCTGAAGACATAGTTTTCAGGACTTTACTACCACACAATGAACCAAACAAGGCTGTATAATCTCACACACAATCTTTCTTCAACTTTTAGTTGAAAATTTCCCCCCCTTTTTTTTTTTTTAAATTTCCAAAGTCAGTAATACAATTCTATTTCAAGTTCATCCTACAATCTCCTTTCCTACATAAATTTCTCAAAAATGCACCAAGACCATGCCTGTCTTCTATAACAACAGCTTCCTTAGCTAGTACTCAACGACACTTCAGATAATAGCCTGACAATTTTTTACCTTGTTGAAATCTTTCAAGCTTTATCACCCACTGCTGAGTAAGTCATATTTCTACTCCACAGCACAGCACAATCAGAGAGATGAGGCATCACACACTAAGTATTTCCAAAATGTGGAACTTACTTCATTCTGTAGTACAATTATCATAGAATCATAGAATGATTGGAGTTGGAAGGGACCTTCAAAGGTCATCGAGTCCAACCCCCCTGCAAGAAGCAGGGACATCCCTGACTAGATCAGGTTGCTCAGAGCCTCATCCAACCTGGCCTTGAACGTTTCCAGGCATTGGGCATCAACCACCTCTCTGGGCAACCTGTCCCAGTGTGCTACAACTCGCATTGTGAAAAAAAATTTCCTAATATCCAATCTAAATCTACCTCCCTCTAATTTAAAACCATTACCCCTTGTCCTATCACAATAGGCCCTACTGAACAGCCTCTCCCCATCTTTCCTGTAGGCCCCCTTGAGGTACTGGAAGACCGCTATCAGGTCTCCTCAGAGCCTCCTCTTCTTCAGGCTGAACAGCCCCAACTCTCTCAGCCTGTTCTCATAGGAAAGGTGCTCCAGCCCTCCTATCATCTTCGTGGACATCCCCTGGACCTTCTCCAAGTGGTTCATGTCCTTCTTATGTTGGGGACTCCAGAACTGGACGCAGTACTCCAGGTGTGGTCTCACCAGGGCAGAGTAGAGGGGGAGAATCACCTCCCTCGACCTGCTGGCCACGCTCCTCTTGATGCAGCCCAGAAAGCCGTTGGCCTTCTGGGCCGCAAGAGCACATTGACAGCTCATGTTGAGCCTCTCGTCCACCAGCACTCCCAAGTCCTCCTCTTCAGGGCTGCTCTCGATCCATTCTCCACCCAGTCTGTATTTGTGCCTGGGATTGTCACGACCCAGGTGCAGGACCTTGCACTTGGCCTGGTTGAACTTCATGAGGTTGGCACGTGTCCACCTCTCCAGCCTGTCCAGGTCCCTCTGGATGGCATCCCTTCCCTCCAGCGTGTCGACGGCACCACACAGCTTGGTGTCATCGGCGAACTTGCTGAGGGTGCACTCTATTCCACTGTCCATGTTGCCGACAAAAATGTTGAACAGGGCCGGGCCCAACACGGACCCCTGAGGGACACCACTGGTGACTGGTCTCCACTTGGACATCGAGCCGTTGACCACCACTCTCTGAGTGCAGACATTCAGCCAACTCCTTATCCACCGAGTGGTCCATCCATCAAACCCATGCCTCTCTAGTTTAGAGAGGAGGACGTCGTGCGGGACAGTATCAATAGCTTTGCACAAGTCCATGACGATGATGATATCCATTGCTCGTCCCTTGTCCACCGATGCTGTTACCCTGTCATAGAAGGCCACCAAATTGGTCAGGCACGATCTCGCCTTGATGAAGCCATGTTGGCTGTCACCAACCACCCCCTTGCTCTCCATGTGCCTTAGCATGGTTTCCAGGAGAATCTGTTCCATGACCTTGCCAGGCACGGAGGTGAGGCTGACCGGCCTGTAGTCACCTGGGTCCTCCTTGTTCCCCTTTTTAAAAATGGGGGTTATGTTCCCTCTCTTCCAGTCATCGGGGACCTCACCAGACTGCCACGATTTCTCAAATATGATGGCCAGTGGCTTGGCAACTTCATCCGCCAGTTCCCTGAGGACCCACGGACGGATCTCATCAGGTCCCATGGACTTGTGCATCTTCAAGTTCCTTAGATGATCCCGAACCTGTTCTTTGAGCACCGTGGGCGGTTCTTCATCCTCGCAGTCCCTGCCTGTGCCTTCCACAGCTTGGGTGGAGAGACAAGAGCCCTTATCAGTGAAGACTGAGGGAAAAAAGTCATTGAGTACCTCAGCCTCCTCCATGTCCCAGGTAACCGGGACACCGGTTTCCTGCCAGAGGGGACCTACATTCTCCTTGGACTTTCTTTTGTCCCCTACATACCTGTAGAAGCTTTTCTTGTTGCTTTTTATATCCCTGGCCAGATTCGATTCCATCAGGGCTTTAGCCTTCCTCACCCGATCCCTGGCCACTCGCACAGCCTCTTTGTAGTCCTCCCAAGCTACCTGTCTCTGCTTCCACCCTCTATAGGCTTTGCTCTTCACTTTCAGTTGGTCCAGGAGCTCATTGCACATCCACGCTGGCCTCCTGGCCTTTTTGCCTGACTTCTTCTTCATCGGGATGCACCTCTGCTGAGCTTGGAGGAGGTGCTCCTTGAATGTGGACCAACCTTCCTGGGCCCCTCTTCCCTCCAGGGCCACCTCCCATGGCTCTTTGCCCATCAGGTCCCTGAAGAGACTGAAGTCCGCCCTCCTGAAGTCCAGGGCAGAGAGCTTGCTGTGCAGTTTCCTCGCTGCCCTGTGGATCTTGAACTCCACCATGTCGTGGCCACTGCAGCCAAGGCTGTCCTTCAGTTTCACGTCCCCGACCAGCCCCTCCCTGTTGGTGAGCACAAGGTCCAGCATGGCACCCCTCCTTGTCGGCTCCTCTATCGCCTGCAGGAGGAAGTTATCATCCACGCATTCCAGGAACCTCCTGGACTGCCTGTGCCCTGACGTGTTGTCTCTCCAACAGATATCAAGGTTGTTGAAGTCCCCCATGAGGACCAGGGCTCATGACCGTGAGGCTGCTTCTATCTGGCTATAGAGCGCCTCGTTCGCTCTGTAAAGCAGTAAAGGTGTTCAGGATTAGAAACACTAAAAAAAGCTGTTTTCTCTTGACTACAGTGCTTGCCTGTTCATAATTTTACAAGGATTGATGTTAAGGCTGTAACTCAAGGGAGTGAAAGTTACTGGAAGTTGCTAATACACAAAAATTTCACTTTGGAGTTCCAAAAAGCAGTACAGACATATTAAATGCAACACTGCAAAAGCTAGTTTAGCTCTATTGAGAGATGAGTCTGTTATACTACACCCACATTTTCTATTCGGGGATATGATGACTTCATTTTTCCATGTATTTTTATAAATATTTCCTTTTATAATGTTGTTAAAGTACACTAATTAAAACCTAAAAGTAACCACTTAACACGTTTAAAAGTTTTAAATTAAGATTACATATTATTCTGTGAATGATGTCATATGACATATTTAACAGTGGGAAGTCCTTCACAAGAACATAGTATCTTTTTGATCTGCCTGCATGAAGTTTTTGGCCATGTGGCTTGAATATATAATTTTACTGTGATTCAACAAAGTTTTTTTAAAAAACATTAATCAGAAGTTTAATGAGGATGATGTTTCTGGCAAAAATTGCTAAAATGTCCATATCCATAAGCAAATGTCTAGAAAATAGTGTATCTGATGACAAAAATCACACTTCTCAAGTTAGCATTTGGACAGTAAGCTGCTTTGTAAACGGGGAAACGTTTTTTTAATACACATCTACACATTCAGTGTTTGCACAGTGGAACCAATGTAATACCTAAATAACATGAAAAAAAATCAATCTACATGTTAAACAGGGTATGTTTGGACTTGTTAGAGCCAGGAATTGTATTTGACAGGTTTTGTTTCCTCCATTATGTGTTATGTACCTTTCCACATACATGTTGACACAAGTTATTAATGGAAAAAAGATATCATACAAAAACACTTGCAAATAAATTTATTTTAAATACTTTCTAAATCTGATATATGACCCAAAGTGTATGAAGCACCATCCTTGACAAATAGAAAACTTTCATGGAAGTTATATTTGGACATATTTCATTAGATCAGCAGATTATGATCTAAAACTGATATTCATATCATGAGATATACATGTTGTAATATTTCAGAATTAACTATTTCAAGTAGAATAGCAAGACCTAAAATTTTCCAGCGATGGCATGAAGGAAGTTAGTCATTCATAATAAAAATTATCAAAATAATAACTTGCTAAAATATGAAAGACTGCTTCTTCATCAACGGGTAAAGAAATGATCAGCTAGATCCCAAAAGCTAGTTATCAATAACATAATCAAAAAGTTAACAATTTAATCTGTTCCTAAGTTGGGTGTTTATCAGTAGCATCAGATGTGCTACTTTAAAAGAAAACTGAACTATCATCACGATTCTTTTCTGGCTAGAAAATTAAATAAAATTTACAAAATAGAACTGATTCATTCCAATACACTCAGTAGATATGTGTTTATAAGGCTTCATAATCCCTGAGTAACATGCTAGAAAAAGACATTACTACATTAAAAAAAAAAAACACAAATGACCTCAAAATGACATGACAGAATTAGAATCAGTGATTTTGAATCACAAATACATACCAAGAAAAATAGTAGAACATAAAGCTGATGAGTGAACAACAGCACTCCCCCCCTAAAAGACTGGTTTCTCAAAACAAATCAAGCACTGAAACTCAATACACAAATTCTAAGGGCATAAAAAAAAGAAATGAGCTTCACAGCAAAATATATACAAGGCTGTTATCAATTTCAAACACAGAATTTTCGCTGCATGGAAAAGTCAATGCTTCAGTCAACTAACTGAAATATCGAAGCCAGAGGAATCATTGTTCTCCTAGGACTACTAGACACACAGTAGAAATGAACACTAAGATGATCTAGAGAAATAATCAAGATCTACTACAAAAAATGAGAAATGCCAAAACACCACTGACATAGAAAAAAGTTCAGAGCCTTATATGTCCCAGCAACAGAGAATGAAACTCTAGCACTGCCAGCAAAATTGTTCCAGATATCAGCACCAAAGTTACCAAGTACAGAATGTTCAGAAATAGAATGATGGCTTTATAGAAGTAAAATGCAACCATTTTACAAATGCTCAAAATTCTTCTCTATCTGAAGTTAATTAAGCAGTATTTTTAAAAAGAAGTTGACTTTACAGAAGTTTTACTTTATAAATTATTACATTTTTCTTGAATTGATTGTCTGTAATTGACATAAAACTTTGCAAGACCATCAGAGAAACTTCTTAGAAATGAGAAATTGTAGATTATTTGTAATGGTATGGCACTAAAGGGATTTTAATACTTCTTCCCAGAACCACTTAGTCAGATTTTCAATGTTCTTTGTTGCGAATACCACTTTGCTTACCTTGCGTGGCTGAAAGTCATACTTCACACAGTGCTGGAAACCTTTGCCTTTTGACTTCAATGATGTAACTATCAAGCAGTTGCCAACAAAATGAGCAGAATACCCAACACCTTTGCTAGTGCGGAAACTGCAAAGAAAGAATTATTAATGAAATTGGAAAAATGGGAATTACTGTATCATAAAACAAGGTCCAAATACTACTTCAAATTGCCATGAGAAAGAAAAGAAATCAGTACCTGGAATGGGGAACGATATATATATGGAACTCCTTTATATCCTCTCTCCTCACTATTTCTCTGGGGGTGCTACTAACCTTGATTCCAGGCTACGCTCTAAAAATCAGTTCTTTTTTTTTTTCTTTACAAAAATACAAGATGGTAAATATTGCATCTGTCAGGTTTTGCCCTCAGTTTCCTAATTCACCATGTTTAAAATAACACACATCTGATTTAAGTTGCAAAGAAAAATCCATCACAGAAAAAAATGTGAGATGCCTTGCATTTTTATGGGATTAGGAGAAAAATCTGTCTGGTAAGACATACAGGTATGGATTCAAGGTAATTACTATGCAAAAGAGTTATTTATTTTTCAAGACTTATGATTTAGTTAGGCTAATGATCTACGAAGCTTTAACCATCTGAGTTGTGGATTTATTTTCATTTGTCAAATTGATAAAGGACTACAATTTTAACAAAACAAGTTTAGTAAGGGTTTCCACCTTTCCTATGACAAACATCATAAAGACAGATAACACAGAAAGCTGATACATTTCTCTACTTGCATTTGAAAACAAAAGCATCGTAAAAAGAAATTCTGGACTTCTTAAAAGACATTTTGCAAAAGTACCTGGTGGAAACTCGTAAGTGACATTACATAGAGCATTTTTAAAAAGGTAAGTCCATATCTACAGTTAAGTCACTTATTCCCTTCTGAAAAGCTAAGTACAATACAGAGAATTCTGCTATCATTTACACAGAGCACGTTTTATATGGCTTTTAGTCTATTTTTTTTTAACCTCATCACCAATCAGGGTATAAAAATAATCTATGGCTGAAATACAAGGTCTAAATAGTGAAATTCACCTATAAATTCTGAAATAAAGCTTTTCAAGTATAAGAAAAAAAGAAGTCATTACTAATTTTGAACATTTGTATATACTCCTATAACCCATTAATTATCACTTTCTAATTTCCTTAACATAAGCCATTTTAAAAATAGTTTCATATTTTTAAAGTAATGATATTTCAAATGTTTTCACTTTGTAACATTTTAATCAAATGCTTTTACTAGGTTTTTCATAGTAACATTAAGAGATGAAAGGCACATGCAAATACTAAGTTCAATTTTCATCTTACTTAACAGCTGCTGAAATTTTTGTCTACCCCACTATATAAAAACAATTTAAATGTTAATACACAGAAAATTGTACAGTTATAGACCTAATTTCGTCTTCAGAAACTTACGGTTAAATCTGCATGTGTACAGTAACGAAGGAGAGAATCAGATTTTCCACTTTCCTTACTGTCAAAAATATAACTGATAAACTATGACCTTCTGAAAAAAGTAAATGCCTTCCAAGATAGGTAGTATGACTAGACCCTGAGGTGGCCAGGGCTTAGATGTTCTTCTCCTGTGATGCAGTTTTTAAAGTAAGTTAAAAAGCGACATTCAAATTCTAGACAGACACTTTTGCCATAATTAATTATAATACTTCTATTAAATGTGAAAAACAGAGAGATCAGGCTAAACAGAACAGTAGTAATAACATCTATAGACAACTCTTCTCCACTCCAATGGGTCCTTGCACGGAGGTCCTTACTTCCTGTCTTGATTTCTGTCATCTTACGAGTTGCTGCATACTATGCCTTATGATCTCTGGTCATCAAGGTGGTTCTGTTGGCCTTGAGGCATGGCTTGGTTTGTTCTTTCCCTTTAGCAACCCATTAAAGTCCTTCAGAAACTTCATTTTTCCAAATTCAAGCTGTGGTTTCCTCATTTTTCTAATTGCCTCTATATGCAGTACACAATCCTCTCTGCGTTCCAGCTGCTGTGCTGGAAAGGAGCATTATTCCCTGCCACAGCCTTTTGTACAGGCTTCCACACAACCCTCCTTGCAAAGAAAGAGCACTTTTTAAAAATAAACCTAAAAAAACTTCTCTAAATAAACCTAAGATATAATCTAAGAATGAAGAGAAAAATTACATACTGTCCATCACCACTGACCTCAACAATGAAGACAATTTATAACGCTACCCTTCTCTGATGTCTTTTGAAGACTATTATTAACACAGATTTGTTCAATGATCTGGCTTCCACAATGACCCCACAGGCAGCTATACTCCACAACAAAAGGAACAGTGAACAGCCTCATGGGAGAACATTACTCACATACATATATAACCTGCATTACCCATATGCACAAATAACCTGCACAGCCACAGTACTGAATTTTGTACAATAACATGAAAGTTAAAAACCTTAAAATATAGCTTTTACAATAAGAAAACTGAATGTGTTGTGGGCTAGTTTGAGACTTTGATTTACCTCCTTGGGGCTTTAAGTCATTCAAAGAACTTTTCACCAGGTAGTTGCATCTCTCACAATGCCAAATTTGTTTCTCAGCAACATATGTCACCTCTACAAGCTAAAGTACTTTTGAATTCTTCAGAATCCCTTTCTGAAGGATATATTAAAAAAATACACAGATTCACTATGTTCTGACATATGATGCAGTATTAGAGATGTCAAATACAATGTATTTTTTAAAATTACCAACAGCCAATCATTGTAAATACCATGATGTTTTTACCTGTTAAAACATTATTTAAATTGTGTAAAATGTATCCTACTACCTTGAATAGAAGCGAGTAAGCATATTGTTATACACTGAGAAAACCGTGTTAAAAAAAAAAAAAGAAAAAAAAGAAAGGCTCTTGAAGAAATGTCTACACCTTTAAAATTTTCCCCTTCCCTATGCCATTCTCCCCAGTTACTGGGCTAATTTTGTCACCATTATGGTCAAACTGGGCTATTCCTGAAATTTTAAACACTGAATTGTCCTTAGATGTGTAACTTCCTGCTTCCTGGAGTTTAGCTTATGAAGACAAGAAAGCAGTGAAATGATGAAAAAATAGCTAATTTCTTAGCAAGACTCTTCTATTCATATTGGAATAGAACAAATGATTTTTTTAAACTTGAAGCTTAGCCAAGATTTTACTTTTTTTTTTTTTTCCCCCAGATGAATTAGCATCCTAATACAACAGTAGCTCAGAAACTGAGAGCTGAAGCATGTTCTGTTTACCTCAATATTATAATACTGATTATGTTAATCTTCACATTTTATTTCTTGACAAAGGTAAAGTAGGCTAGGACTGGCCTCTAGGATACTGCACAGAAATTCTCTTACCAATTACCTATATACATGCAGAACTTGTCACATCCAAAGATGACATGCACAGAGACAAGAAGAACAGTACTGTCAGCACCCATATGGTTTTATGCGCCTTTAACTACCTCCCATAGCAGCTGCTATACAATTTTACTCCAGATCATTCACAAAACTCTTATAGTTATGTTTCATTTCAGTCAGTTTCTCAAAGGAACTACTGGATCTTATTACACTTCAATAGCAGATAAGCATTCTTCCAACCACTGGTGAAACTCTTCAGTGATTCCAGTTTCTTTAGCTTAGGATTTTACAAGCAATTTAACGTATGATCATAGTACTGAGACTGAGAAGATATTAATTCGTTCTTGCCTGAAGAAATAAAAAAGGTTTATTTTCTACTAACTTTGGAATTCCATTATGTGGTTCTCCAACTGTTCTGCATTATCTCTACTATTATTAGCTCTAGAGCAGGACTGAAAAGTCTATACGGCTTATATTGTGGGTTTTAAAAATTTCCTTGTCCCTACATTAGTAAAAATAAAATTTAGAACGATCTTTCAGAAGTTTTAGTCATTCTTCCATTAAGTCGTCTCAGTGATATCCACTGAAAGGACAGATACAATGGACACACATTGAAACAGATAAACTTTTTCATTGTGAGGATGGTCAAAGACTGGTACAGGCTTCCCGGGGAGCTTGCGATGTCTCCACTTGCAAAGATATTAAAAAACCTGACTGCAGAAGGTCCTGAGGAACCTGTACTAGTGGACATTGCTTTCAGCACCTGTGCTTCAAATCAGAGTCCTCTTTAAAGTTGTGCGTGCTGCTAAGTTATTGCTTTTAAAATAAAGATTGTTTAAAAGACAGATGACATTTAAGAAGAAACTATGAGAAGAGGTCATTTATATGACACATTTTTCACCTAGTTAAAAAGATATTATATGCCCATAAAGAACATTGAAAGAAAACAAATCTTTGCTTTGGTATCTTCCTTTTGGTGGTGGTTGTATGTGACTCAGCCTTTCATGTGGCAAAGTCTAAAGTCTGTGTAAAGAAGTTGAGAGGGATGATTTAGTTTGAATATTTTTCCTGTTTTTAATTATGGCTTGGCTTAAGCCACTATATTAAAATGATAAGTATTTGCATTGTTCCTAACTTCCTTCTGAGGTTGGCATACCCAGTTTCTCTTATGTGTGTTACGCGCACCTCACATTTACACAGATTTGATTTTGGCATTTGACTTCTGCAAGACTGACTTCTTTCTGTGGCTCATACAAAGCACTTGCAAAATTCCACCTTGTTGGTCACAGTAATTTTATTTCCCACTCTTGATAAATACTCTCCTTTTACATATATTCCAAAACAAGAGGTAATGTAAGAAAATGAGACACTGAACTATAATTAAAGATCTCTGCACGCAAGTGTGTGTGTGTGAGATAACAAGTCATTCATTCAGCACGGATATGCTCAAAGATTACTTGAAGTGTCTGTGAAGGGAGCAAAATACCTATGCTTACTAGAGAGTTTATCCTTTATGCAGCTGAAACTCCATATGTTTTGGAGCTATACTTTCTCTCCAAGTTTCAAAGCTGCAACAACAAAACAGACATTATTTTGATGTGTTCTGGGTTATGAAAGCAGAAAAAAACATGAAAACAACGAAAAGTACATATCAACCACAGCGAAAGATAAATTCACAGAAAAAAATGTTTTCTTACTCTGCTAGACAGTTTATTCTAATCAATCTAATAAACAGATACTATATTAAGCTACTTCCTATAGGTAAATCACACTGTCAGTGGACATTTTTTAAGTAAACGTGGAAATGTTACAGTTGTAGCTAATTAGTATATTAATAAAAAAAAAATATTTAGAATGTAATGCTGAGGTGAGACCTAGAATTCTTTTGAGGGAAGAAATTTAAATTTCTTTGATAACTCAAAAGGCAGCTTTGTGGGGTTTATTCATGGAAATGTTCAAAATCAAATACTCTAATCAAAGAAAAATGTTTTTATCAAAGACAGATGTCTGAGTAGACGTGGCAGTTCCAAGCTATATCACTTCTTTGCAGCAAAGTGAATACAGGCTACAGAAAAGGTCTAAATCAATATACTTAAAAATAGAACCAGAAGTAAATTCCCTCTGACATAGACAAATATGAAGTATCAGGAAAGCTTAATGCAGGGAGGATTTAAAACTATTTCAGTGAAAAAAAAAATGCTAAAAAGCATGCTCAAAAATCTTAAAATTCAATAAGGATTGTAGTCACATCATAATAAACATCAGAACTACATCACAGAATAAAATATGTATTAAAAATAACCAAACATCTGATGTTATTCTAACCTAATGCCATTGCTGCTTCTGCATTATAATGGAATTGGAAGGAATCATATTCATCACTCAGACTAAAGGTATTTCCACACTACTAATCGTAAGAAAAGCAGCATACATCACAGACTGTGCCACTTTGGAGTATGCTTTTCCTGTTCTGAGGCAATAACAAAGTCTCAAATCAAATACACCATGTAAAGTTGTCAACTCTGAAACAAATTCTGGCTGAGAAACAAATGGCCATGTTAAATTCCCTTATGCATGTTCAATCCTATAATTGCATTTGTTATTGTCCTTGACAGAATGAAAAAATAAATAAAATATAGATCATACTAATAAACACAGCTAGAGCCTACAGTTTGAAAAAAATCTCCATGGTAAAATAAATATAGCACTTAGCAGAAAATGGACATATGGAAAAGCCTTATCCCAGATGGTAATTTAAGGAAAATGTATTAATTTTTTCTTCAGAATAAACCTAAATTATTTTCAATCAGATATTTGTTCTGTAAAAAACATGAATTGTTTTGGTTTTCCAAGTAAATGACAATAAGATTTTTATGTATTGATAGTACAAATGTCTTCTTGAGACCACATCTACTGGTCCTCTCCTCAGCTGACCACTAAAAACTTTTGCTCTTTAGACTACCCGGAATGACTACAATATGAGAAACATTACATTCGGCTACTTCTCTCCTTGTGCTACTCCTGTGTTCCTGAGCTGACAAAACCTGGTAGATCTCACTTATGCCCAATCCTCACCTGCCTGCACAGCTGATATACAGTCTTTAAGAATATGAGGAAAGATAAGCATACTAAGTAGCAAATACATAAAGAATGAAGAAGTGCTGAAGAAAATACCAGTATGTTCTCACACAACAGAAGGTTCTTTACTAAATCCTTTTTTTTTCAGCTAAGACAACCCCACTTTAGCACATATAACTAACTTCTGAAGTGAAAAAACTTTTTTCGTGATTGATCAATAGAACAAACATTTTGACTATTACAGCATAATTTCTAAATATCAGATGGCTTAAGTAATGATATAATTATTATTTCTATTTTTATCACAGCAGCAAACCTACATAACCTAAAATTGTCTCTCCTGCAATTAATGTATTATAAAATATAACTTTGATTTTTGGGAACAGGTGACAAATGAGCCATTTTTATATTCACAGATACACTTTTTATTACCTCCAGCTAATGTGCAAACACTGTGGTCTGAGTACAATAGATTTGCTTTGTAGTAATGACATTAGCTGAGAATCTCAAACAGCGAACAAGAAATATGACAACATTCTTAGTTTACAGCTCTGAGACATCACATATTTTAAAATTCCTAAAGAATGATTTTATGGTTTCTCTACAAGGCACAATGTCTTGCATCCATGGATTTGTAAATTGCAAAGCAAAAAGGATAGACAACCTTGCAAGAGTTTTTATACAAAAAACAGCCATGAAAATCTGCAGATACTTATGGGGGAAACAGATGTGTCAGAAACTACAAACAATGAGCAAGATTAACTGTTATTAGGAAGCCAAAACAAACTGTAATGGCAGTGTTATAAGTTACTTACCAATAGAGATAGGGTTTATCCTTATCTACATTGATATTATTTAGTGGATCCATACGAAACCAGGTGTTAAGAGTAAACCCATTTTGGTAAGGCCACTTAGCAATAGGAGGCAATGCAATTGCCTGGAAGGAGGGGAAAAAAAAAAAGGAAACAGTAAGAAGCACTGTTAGAGGTAATGCTTTTCTGAAGTCCTGTCATTCTAGACACACAGATCTGCTTTAATTTTCAAATATTAAAGAAGAATACAACAAAAAAAACAACCTTAAAATACTGCTTTTAAATAATTGCATTAGCTCTCTATCTATTTTAAAATATTTTAATTTTTAGGTACATAAATTCTACCAAGAGGACATGAAATTAAATTTGTGAATGGGCGCTATTAAGAGAAAAAAAAAAAAAAAAAAAAATTACTTCTGCAGAAATTGAACTATAAATTCAGCTTTCAGTAAGTATTCATCTCATCAATAGACTTAAACATTGAGATCAAATTAATCTCAACAAATAGTACAATAGAGATTCACTGTTAAAACTACCATTTATAAAAGGTTGTTCTCTGACATTTAAGAGCACTATCAGTTTTTTTTTTCCTGTGAACACTTAGTAAGGTAAGAGACTGAAAATTTTACCCCCATTCTTAGTTAAGTACATTAATAGTAAGGCATGGCCTGGGTAGAAATTTGATTTTTCAATATTTTATTTTTATGGGTTGACTGATGAAGAGGTTTCAGAGAATTCTTTATCCCTGGGCAAGGCCCTGAATATCTGATCTACCTTTGCAGACAGGCACTCTTTAGGGACAAGATGAAATTCAGAAGTCACTTATAAAGTAAGTTTTTTCTATGATACCACTATAAGATAAAACATTTTTCCCCTCAGTATGATAACTATACTCAAAATGGAGTAATTAAAAAAAAAAATTAAGAAATTAATTGTCTGTAATGATTTACAGATTACCGTTGTAGGCACTCTAAAATAAATTCTTTCTCTGTCCATCACACAAAACATAGCATATCTTACACAAAACTAATAATGGAATAATAGCCTTTAATAGTACTTCTTGAAATAAGTTGTATATGAAAAGAATGTATATGCACGTATATGCAAAGAAAAAGAAAACAATTTTATAAATAACAATAGCATGCTACTTCTAAGTGTATTTAATCGATATTTTTCAGTTTCAGTAACATAATTTAAACTCTTACTATACTTTAAAATAATAAAGACTAGTTAATGGTATTGTGTACCATTGTATACCATTACTGCATTAATGGTATTGTGTTCTTATCAAAGCTATCAGTGATAATGACTGAGCACTGGCACAGGTTGCCCAGAGATGTTGTTAAGTCTCCATCCTTGGAGATGCTCAAAAGCCATGTGGACATGGTCCTGGTCAGCCTGCTTTAGGTGGCCCTGCTTCAGCATAAGGGAGTTGGCTGAGATGACCTGCAGAGATCCCTTCCAACCTCAACACTTCTGTGGTTCTATGTGATACTTATGAGACACAGTTAAAAATACTTTTTCAGGAGTGCTCAAATCTTGTACTGTCCTGATTCATACCAAAGACTACAAAGAATTGTAGCAAACTCATTCATTGCTTAAAATTAGAATGGACATGAGTCGTTGGGCAAGTAAGCCAGAATACCCACACTAAGATTCTATGTCAATGTAGTAAAGTATGTAAAAAAAAAAAGGTACAGAGTGGGACTGATTTTTCATTATTTTTATATGCAAGGCAATTGCTTTAAGAGTTTTAAGAGCAAAGAAATAGGTAATTAATAATGACAGGGAACTCACAGTAAATTTTATAATTAGATGTAGCAATGTGCTCAGGTTATGCTTGTATTTGACTAGACAAAAGAAATAAAGTCAGCTTTGCTACTAGCCTGGCACAAACTGCTCAGTACAAAACATTTCAAGGATCTCCTTTGAGATATCACTCCTGACTCCTGAGCGGGATTTCCCTGCTTGAAACAGAAAAATTGCTGTTTGACGAGAAACAGCAACAACACCTGGGAATACTGTCACCATCACAAGGTGTCCTACTAATGGAGCGACTAATGTGCTACTTATAGAGACTGGTGGAGATTTAACACGGTACTGGGATGACCCCTTCAGTTGGGACAGTGAAGCAGATCTCACCAGCAGACCAGCAGACTGGTTCAGCAGACTCTTGGCTCTTTCATACTACCACTGAAGTCCGGTTATAGAAGGAGCATGCATGCAACTTTAAAGAGGGCCAACCTGGTATTTATCATGCCAGGTAAACATTATGCTGTTTCTCTGTCTGATGAGATCACTGTGCATCATACCTGAAAACCTGAACTCAGTGCTAGTAAACTGGGTCCTATCCATTCTCTTTCTTGTAATGAAGTGCTTCGTTGTTTGGGTCATATTATAAGTAATCGCCCTTGGTCCATTTCAGAGGATGACTACTCTCCAGAACTTCACAGTGTAATCCAACATGCATTACTTAAGAAATGCAAATTTGAAATTTGTATTTCTTGATTTACAGTGACACAGTCAATGATGAGTGGTATGTGAAACAAGATCCTAACTAAGGAAAGATAAATGCCTACTGTGCACTTCAATCAAGAAACTTGTAAACTGTCAGTAGTGACAACTTGATTTTAAATATGATTTGAAATAACTGATACATCTCTTTGGACAGGGAGGAATATTTGAAATTCTTCCCTTACAAAACTTTTTTTGAAGCTCTAATACAAAATTAAATTTAAGAGAGACATTTAATCAGGGTTTGTCTCTGAAGCCCAAAAATGTCAAAGCAGCATGTGTCATTGTAGACATTCATATTTTGCAACAGCTGCCTTGCTGCTGCATATACTTTTAGGAGAGGTTAACTGTGGTTTTAATTTAGCTCTCTTTCAAAACTCAGTAATTAATTCCTTACACAATTCACCCCATGCATTTTGCTGACACATCTGTTTGTGCAGCTGAATATCAAACAAGATCAGGGAAGCGATCTAGCCAAAAATAACTCAGGTGAAAACCAGTGATTTTCATCCATTTTTTTTTTCCCTGATGCAATCTACCACACCAACAGCTGTATTCACAAAGAAAAGGAGGTGGTGAGTTATTCTTGAAGAAATCTATCAGTGCTATTGAGGAAATACAAGCAGAACAGCCCAAGAGAAGCTCCTATCACCCCTCACGCACTGGCATAAAAAGACATGGATCCCACGATTATTTCCTCTTAAACGATTCCAAGTTCTACCATGACGATATACTATTCTATATCAGAATGGAACTGAATCTCTAATCTGTATTTCTCATTTTTAAGCATTTGTATTTACTGCCTTAATAACTGTATTTATAAATCTGTATACAATATTTTAATTTATTTTTAAGTTTTTTCTGAATGAACATGCAGGGAATGGAAGAGAGAATATCCATTTGAGAAGATTTAGAAAGGAATATGATTTCATCACTGTAAGTTATCTCATAAAGTAAAGCTAAAAGAAGACTGCATTTAAATTACTGCCTTGAGGGAAAAGAAACAGCTGATGGAGTTCAGATAAAAAGAAAAAGATATAATAAAATTTGTGACTAAGCTGTCACTGTAAATTGCGATGACACGCACAAGCTCATCCTTATATTTTTGTCAAGCCCCTGCTTTATAAAATATTGATTACATCATTCAAATAAAATAATGCTATTCTTTTGAATTTTCACTTTTATGATCATTTTCCCAGACAAAAATCTGCTATTTGGCATTCCATCCTCACAAGTGCATGTTCTCAACACTACAACTACCTTGCAAACCTATGGAAGGCAAGGTCCACGCTACTCAAGTATATACTTCCCCTCTTGTTTCCTTTTCAAAAATTTACAAAACCAAATGAAAGGAAATGCAGATGGGCAGCAATGTATTTGTTCCTCAAGGTGCAGTATTTTGGTGGAAAACTTACTGCAGCACTACAGCCTGGGAAGTTGAAAAAGGTATCAGGCCCATGTCTCTGTGGCATCTGATTAAGGACTGATAATAGTTTAACCGCATGTCTTGGCTGTGAAAACAAGAAAATTGCACAAAAGTCAATACAACTACTTTTGTACTCTCTAAGCTACAACGGAAACTGGACGGTTTTCAAACAACACAGCAAATTAACTCTAAAGTAGTTAGCAAAAATAGTTCATTAACATATGTTCAATCAACATGGAAAAAACAAATCCAAGTCTATATGTCCCAGGAGACAATTTATGTTAACTTCAGGCTCTAATGGAATGACACTTAATGCTTTATCTAATCACAGCTTACCCAGATTCCATTTTCGCCTCGAAGCATGCTGAACAAAAGCTTCAACTCTTTGACAGTGATGCTGTAGCTGGCAAGAACCCCCAACATATCAACTAGAAGATCTTCAAAGGAAAATAAAGTTATTCTGAACTCTGAATTTCATTATTTTGACAAAAAAAGCTGAAAAAGTTAATACCTTTAAAAGTAAGTGTATTCACAAATTCAAAAAATCAAACTTAGTTACCTTATATATTTTTCAAAGGATTTCATATTCCCATTGTTATTTTAAAAATAAATTTACATATGCAGCTTTAGATTTTGCATCACACTTTGAGCAAAGCATCCATTAAATTTATGAAAAATTAATTCTTCCCATTTCACAACTTTCATCATATATTATGAACTACTTGCTGGCTCCTTTCTGTTACATAATTTTGGGATAAGGGTTTCTCCATTCCTCTAAAATTAGTATTTTTCAAAAATTTCTGACCTAAGATATGCTTAAAGAATAAGACGTTATTCTTTAACTTAATCACAGTACATTATACTGAGAACGTGTATGGTTCCCACAGTTTTGCTACAGTCATAATTCTTCCAATGTTTACCAGAACGAAAGGCCAGGGAAAAAACCCAACCAAACAAAAAATCACCAAAGAAACACAAAATAAATCCTAGTGAGAACACAATAAAAGACCACAATAAAAATAAGTTATCAAAATGGCTAACGAATCTATGTAATACAGCTTTCATTAAAAGATCTCAAAACCCACAGACTTTTAAAGTAATAGCATTACATAACCTGCCTTTCAGAGAACATCAGGCTTAAAATTACTGCTAGTGCTTGGATCTTTATTTTAAAGCACAGAATTTTATTTGAAGGATTTGTTAGCTTGTGGGATGCGGGACCTCATCTTATACTCCACACTTTCTTCTGTAATAAAATACAGTAAGCAGTAAGAATTACTACTTCCTCTAGGAGGAGGAAAAATAAACTGCTTATCTTCAAAGATGTGGCATAAGAAATTTAATTCAGAGATCAATCAGTGAAGTACAGAAGAACAAAAAAGCTGTGACACAACAGAATCAGCATTAACAAGCTTTTCCAATCTGCTGAATAATCAGAAAATTCCCTCCATAAAATTGGGGAATTATGAACAAGCTTATATCTTATTTGAAGGGCTATATGGTCTTCTTACTCCTTAGTGAAAAGATGACTCTTATAGATGCTGACAAAGAGTAGTTTTAAGAAGCATCCATCCTTTTCAGGGACATTCCAAATAGAAATTTTGTTTTAAAACAATTTTCTCTCAGAAAATCCCTACATATATGTTTCTGAGTAAAACCATCAATGTCTATCTAACTGGTTGCACTATGAAACCAACCTCTGGTCCTCAGAAAGCAAAAGGAATGTGTGAAGAGTCATTTAATTTACAGGAGAGATTTCAGTGAGTGAAACTGCATGTCAGGAAAGGTAAAAGAAAAACAGTGTAACCTGCAGATATAGAATCACAGAATCATAGAATGGTTTGGGTTGGAAGGGACCTTCAAGGGCCATCTAGTCCAACCCCCCTGCAAGGAGCAGGGACATCCCCCACTATATTTTAACCATAGATCTGAATATATTCCTAATGTTTAAGTATAGACCAACCTACCTCCCCTCCTTTCTTTAAAGGAAGAATTTATTTAATCTTCCCTTTAAAATTAGTGTCACATTGTATTTGTGACATAATTTCTTAAAGGAAAGCATAATAAAGCTAAGAAAATTAAAACTCCTTGTCTTTTACGATGGTGAATTCTATGACTCAGCTCCTTCTCCAGTATCTACAAGCATCTGCCCCCTTCACTGTACAGTCTCCAGGCTGCAATGTGAAGCTGGCACTGACTGCACATATTGTACATGATCAGAAAATAAGAACAGTAACACACTGAACACTCAGAAAGGGAAACCAGCACAAGTGAATACTAGTCTTTGGCTGAGAATTTCCCAGTTCTTATTTTGTAGTCTTAACTTGCTTTTTAGATCAAACTACTTCAAATTGTGTTTCTTTTACAGAGAAAGCGTTCTGTAGAAGCAAAGTTGTTTGGTGAAAATCAGAATATAATTTAAAAAATATCTTCTAACATAGATGACAAAAATGTAACTTAATACGGTCAAACACAGAAATGACTGGCAGGTTTTTAAAATCACTGAACATGTGCTGATTTGTTTCCTTGTTTTAGTCCTGTACTGCCTTATGGCAAATAAAATTGCTTCTTTCTGCTGAAGATATCGATAACCCACAGGCATTAGAAATACATATTCATAAAAAATGAATAAAACATTGATGGAGAGAAATAAATGTAAGCTCCCTAACAATGTAACTCGGGGTAAAACAAAGACCTGAAGGATTGAAGCACAGTAGGTAACAAGTAAAGATAAAACAAAGAACATCTGTGGAAGCACTTAATGCTACTTAAAAATATTGCTGTAAAAACCTGTAAAGAAGGTTTGTTCCTTGTTCCAGTAGAACAAGACTCAAAAAGAACTGTGTTCTATTACATAACTTTACTCATACTTATTAGAAATTTCATAGAAAAGAGTCAGTCCACATCTGGTTTACAAATCTTAATAATCCACTCATCTATAAATGGATAAAGGTCACAAAACATACAATAACTGTAGTATTTACATTTTTCAAATATTTACTTCATTTTTTTGATATTAAATAAAATCACGCATATAATTAGTATCTATGATCTCATTTCTCCAGAAGGAGAAAACAGGCATCATTCCTCATTTTTAATGCATTTTTAAAATGCACTGAAGGCAATAGATTTTATTTCTGTTAATGGCACCTTCTGACTACTTTCATACCAAGCAGTTTACATATGATCTATAAATTAACCAGAAACTTTGAAGGAATACTTAATTCAGTCATTTAATACAAAAATACAATGGTAAAAGAGCTTGCCTGTCTGTCAAGTAACACTGAGCATTTAGCAAAATGAATGGTATGGTGTTAACTTTAGAAGGCATATTAAAACAGCATTGGAAATGAAACTTTGGGAAAACTACCCTCATTCCTCTTTAACCTTCTAACAACAGACAGCCAACAGACATTATGAATTTTAACTCTGTCAGTGAAGTGAATTAATTTCTACAGGTTGGCAATAATTTTGCAGTTTTTCTTATGGAACCAGTTGAAAGAGAAATGCTTATTAACAGCCAATCAACGACACAGCAGTCCAAACCTAATATTTTTGCTTAAAAACTAGGAACTGTTTAGTGCTTAAGAATACAGTTCCAGCAATTTTAGAACAACTACCTACAGCATCACAACAGAACTGCAGAAAATGAAATGGGGCTCAAAGGAGAGATATCCACCCTGTATGAGACCAGGCTACTTTCTCATCCACCATTGAGACTTCTGTGAAGGTGCTACAGACACACTATCCCAAGAAGTCTAGCAGAGCAGTCTAGCAGATGATCTGCTTCACTAGTCATCATCTGGAAATGGAGAACTTTAAAAAGTGAACCTCTTAAGGAAGATCCTGTGCAGCTGTTAAAAACTAAAACGAGCCACTCACTTATGCAAGTATTTTAGTAATCTTTTCCCCTTTATCATTAATAAAATGGATGATCACCCCATATCAGATTTTCACAGTACAAAGATGACTTCTCAAAGGCAATGCTTCTGGAAAGCAAATTGGAATACAAGTGGCAACAATCCCATTTGGATTGCAACTGAGACCTTCAAGGAGATTAAGCTTTTATAGTTGACCACAGAATCTGCAAATTCTCAAGAAGTGAGATATTTAAAGTGCTGAGAAGCCTCATGAATCTTACAGTCTTCATCTAAACAGACAGGCAAATTCTTCTCACTGCAAAAGACTGGGTACATATTTATTGGCTGTTGTCTTACTTTCACAAAACCAGAGAAGAGGGGCTTCAGACTTAGAACCAATGTTTTTTTTTTCTGTGAAAGGTCTCTTCCTGAAGTACTGTGTGGCCACTCTCAGGAAAAGATTAATGGGGTAGATGCTCTATGCATTTTTTTTTAATGTACTACTCCTGGCGTTTACTAATAGTTGTAACTTTAGAGCGATTTTTCAATTCCCAAATGCTCCTGGAAGCCAGATCCTATACTCTTGATTTCAGACTTCTACAATTAGCCAAGCATTTTAAAAAATTTTCTCTCTAATAGGGACATCATCACAGTTATATACCCCACATACAGAAGTACTATTTAGGGGAGCTCAAATTGGACAAATTTTTTTGGTGTGATTACTGATGTAAGCATACTATTTCTATGAGGGAAATCCTGAGAAACTTCAAGAGAGAAATGTTTGTTTTCATCAACTGATGTCCTATATTTAACGTGGAATAAAACAGTATCTTTGCTTTTATACTATTCTCACATATTTACAAGTAACGCAAAACAAAATATACTTGGTGAAAACCATTGGTTTGTGAACCTATTGATCTGTTACACTTCAGCTTGAATCTTGCAGTACAATATTTAGCATAACTGGTTTTAGCACTTACACATACATTTCTAATCAGCAAAGTGTTCATCGAGACTTGCTTTGAAATACACAAAGTAGCTTTTTCAAATACGTAATATTACAGACATCTTTATACAGAAAAAAACACCAAGGACAAAAACATTCCTGAATAATCCAGTTTTCATGCTGCTGTTATCCTCCTCTTGTTTCTGGTCTGAAATCCTTCTGGTTTACTGTTCCACAAAGCCTACAGATGCATCAGGAATCAGATGATCAACTAACATCTTAGAATTCTGGAAGACAAACCTCTTCAACCTGTCAATAACGCCTCGCAATTTAAGCATCCTACAGTCCCAAACCATATAAAAATTAAGAACTACTTTCACACTGCCTTGAAAGAAAATTCTCAGATGAATTAACAGGCAATTATTTTAAACAATGTATCAACATATATTTTAAACTAAGAATATGTTTTTGTCATTTTTCTGAAATGGATAAATAAGTACTTCTGACTCAATAGCAGTACTAAGCAAAGTATCACATTAAGTAAAAACCAAGACATTCCAAGCCCTTCCATAATCACAAAATGTTGACAATTCAATAATGCAATAATTATTTTTATCACTTGGCAATTTATACCTGCAATCATGTCGTCCACAGTACTCATCTTCAGCAGTACCTGTTCAATTAAGCCAACTTCCGTGCTAGTCTGTAAATTACGGACACTTTTACGTAGAATTGCTGTGAACATACTCCAGATTTCTGCTTGGCACGTTACATCACAGTGCTCCAAAAGCTCTGACATGCATGTAATGCTCTCTGCATCCTGGATTATAAAGTTCATCTCTAGATCAAATTCACCACCAACCAGCTACAAAAGAAAACAAGAATAGCATTACAATGTGAAATACATAGTTTAGTGTCTTTCATACCTTCACTGTGACCAACACTGAATATTTTTTGCACAATGAGAGAGGTAGTTTTGATACTCAGAGCTATGATCTGTAAGACAGTAGATTAGCAATTACGCTATGCAAAACATAGCTCTTACAAAATATACACACTAATATCATAAATTACCTTCGATTTTGTCATAGTGCTGAATACAAAGCTTTCATAAAATAAAATCAAAAGATATTTGAAGTATTCCTTCTGATAAATTAATTGAAATGGTAGCCTGACCCAGAGAGATACAGTGTAAAAGCTGCAGAACCTGAAAAGTTCAAAGACAATTGAAGCTTTCCTACAGTTCTCTGAAGAGAAATCCGCCTACTTAGAAATAAAAAGATACTGAAAATAACTTAGCTATGTTTTCTCCTGATAAAAGCCAACATTTTCCCTTAGTTATGTGTTTGCAAGACCTTACTGCCTGTTCCATTGTACCACCCAAACAGTCATGCAGTCATGCTCAGAAAAAGAATCAGTGATCACCTCTGGACAAAAGCAGACATGGAAAACCTGCTTCACTTTACTACAGATCAGTTCATCGTGTGGCCAAGGAAACCTACTGCTGGTGCAAAGGAGAGACAGCACTGGGAGAGGAACAAGCACTCAGGTGAAAAGTGATTTAACTGATTAAATCACAGCCTGACTGCTGTTTACCCCAGATACTTGCAAAATGCTATCCTATGTCCTGAGCTCAAATTAAATAGCACAACTATCAGGCATGTTTTAGGAGACGGGGGAAAAAAAAAACAACCCAGCAACAATTTGCAAAAGATAGTCAGGACGAAGTATATCTTCAGGAATGGAATTCATCAATTTGAATTAGTCACTTGTGTAACTTAAAAAAGAGGAACTCAAAACACCTTCTGAACTGAATATGAAACTTAGTTTAAAAAAATAATACTCTCTTAATGGCAGAAACATCTTTCAGTTGTGAAGGAAACAGAGCTTGACTCATGCATCCCACTTTATCCTAGTAACCTTGAAGAATTTTGAAAGCACCAATATTAAATTTCAATAACTGTAAATATATTGCCTAATTTAGAAAAGCAGAAGAACAGAATAAATTAATTCTAAAATGATTTTAAGACATCCTTTTTTATTTGTTTCAGGAAGTTCTATAATTAAAATTGCAATAATATGTTTAAGTTAAAGATAGTAAAATAATTAATCTCTTATAAATGCATAATTGCACCAGTCACTTTTAATAGAAGGCTGTTTCATAGCCTTCAAAGCAGTTGATATCACCTTCAAATTAAACTCCAAACAAAAAGCAAGCTGAAATACTACGCAAACTTTTTTTTCATGGTTAAACCTATTCAAATATTCAACATCTTCTTTCAGACCCAATCTTCAGACAAAATTAATACAATTAAGCAAGGACTAGCTTTGGCTTTTACTCTAATTAATAATTTTCGTCCAGTCACAAATTACCTTTTCTCTATCAATTAATTGCTAATAACCAACTAATATTTCTAACATAAGAGCTTCCAATATACTAAATATATAAACTGACTACCTCCTTAGTACTCCTGAGACATTTAATTACATTCAAATAAAACATTCAAAAGCAGGTACTACAACTATTTTACTTGTGTATTTGGCAGCAAGAGATTTATAAACTATCAAAATGACTGCTTATTTCACCAAAGAAAACATTAAAATGTACCTGATTTGCCCTTAACTGCAGTTTAAGCATATATCAGCCACTAACAATGATGATAATTATCATTAAAATAGATTTCCTCAATAGAGGAAACAAATTAATAAAGTAATGAATGGTGACGGCAAAAATTTAAGAAGGCCAGGGGAGGGTTACTTTTTTAAAGTAGTCATTATAAAAATCAACATAAATTTAAAATATTAACAGTCATTATAAAAAAATAGTCTAAGATGACAAGGAAAATCAAAACAAAAGTGAAGTGAGAATACAGAAATAAATGACCACAGTTAAATTCTGTTCAAAAAGTAACAAAAAGTAACCATCTCTGCTTTAAAACATTAAAAAGAAAATATAATTCAGCCAAAAAAAGAAGTAGAACATTCCCTATGGTGGGGAAAAAGAAAAAAAAAAAAATCATTCTCTAACAACATTTCTACACCTGCATTTCCCAAGGAAAAGACAGTAGGTGAAGAGGAACCACCAGTCAGTCTTCATAACAGGGAAGACTGTTATGAAGTCTCATAATAATGTGATAATGATAATGAGCTGGCAATAACTGCAGATATTAATGAAAGGACAAAGTTTGCAGAAGAGTCAATTAAATGCAGTTAAAAACCAGCAACTAGTGAGAGTTGCAAAAATTCTTCTGATATCAAGTGGCCAGGCAACAACACACAAGAAGAGTTCAAACTCTTGTTCAAACGCAAAGTGATACCACATCATTACAGTTTTACCCATACGTACAAAATAACAGGCTCTCAAATCTGCTCTTATCAGCCAGAAAAGACATCTTGGAATCCCTGTGGGTACCACTTTAAATAACTATGCCACATTAAAAAATGTCAGTAGGCAACTGTAAAAAGTCAAGTTTATAACTTAGGTACAATTCTTCATACAATATCACACACACACAAAAAGTTAAATCATACTACCAGAAAGTAACTTATTTTTATTATAATATGTGGAAGCGTTCTGTAGTAAGACAAATTTCAGCTAGAGTATAAGAACACTAAACCAGCAATCCTTACAGGAGCGAGTATACCATAAATCAGTGCTCTTTCCATATCATAGTTCTGAAATACACTATTTTTTCTTATCTCAAACACTCGGTCTTAATTTGCATTCTGTGAACATTTAATATTCAGTAAAGACCATGCTTTCTCTGTGATTAAGTATCCTGAATTATTGCTTGTACTTTGTCAAGCTCATGTATCACTTTTTAAATATTCTGCGTCTTTCACAGCACAGCTGTAAGAAATGAAGCAGCAAACTAATGTTCAGATCATGGTTCCAAGCCAGATGAATATGGCCAACAAACATAACTCCTGCTGAAGAAGTACTGAGCTGGCAGTTACAAGCAAATTAGGCTATCTTCCCTGTCCTGAGGTTGTTTACGACAGGTTGACGCTCCTTGCAAATTGCTCCAGGAACCTCTCTTAACCTACACCATCTCAAAAGCAGCTGCACTACTGAGAATCTCCATTTTTCTGAATACTGTGGCCATTTCTCAGTATGCTTCTGCCATTCATTATGCTATTTTTCATTACGCTATGCAGTAAAGGTGTTCCTAAACTGCTGCATCTCTGCAGAACTTAGGCTTGTCTTTTACGTCCTTTTGAGATTAAATACTCCCACAAAGTAGAGCAGTTGTCTATATATGTCTGACAGTACATTCAGATCAGTTCTTGAAAGGGAGTAAAATATGTGCTGCTGAACATCTGGAATTGAATTGTTTACTTGTGAAAATCAGAATTCTTCAGAATCATATTCTTCAAGTTCTGAAGAATGGATTGAAATGGAAAAATTATAGTACAGAAAAGAATACTTACAGTTGGAAGGGAACAACAACGATCACCTAGTCCAACTGCCTGACCAATTCAGGGCTGACCAAAAGTTAAAGCTTGTTATTAAGGGCATTGTCCCAATGCCTCTTAAATAATGACAGACATGGGCACACACCACCTCCCTAGGAAGCCTGTTCCAGTGTTCAACCACCCATTTCTTGGTAAAGAAATGCTTCCTAATTTCCAGTCTGAACCTCCTCTGGCACAGCTTTGAACCATTCCTGCACAACCTATCACTGGACACCACGGAGAAGAGAATAACACTTCCCCTCTCCACTTCCCCTCCTCATGAAGCTGTAGAGAGCAATGAGGTTACCCCTCATTGTTCTCTTCTCCATTAATAAATGGCTTCTCAACTTGAAAATTCATCAAATGAACAAAGAAGGAAAGGAAAAATGGCAATCAATCTTAGAAGAAATAAACAAATGGAACATCAAGATGACAACGCTACTGAATGGCAAAAAATTCAAAGAAAGTAGAGGTCAGAACTTATTCCAGGTGGATTTTACTAAAAGCCCTGAAGATAGGAAGATTTTTTAACACAATTTCATCTGTGAATAAAAAAAAAAAAAAAACACAAACCCAACTGCCAAGTATAAGGATCTTAAGAAGTGTGTGAGATGTAAAAAGATATTTTAGAAGCATTTGATTTTTTTTTTGTTAAATTAAAAATATGAATGCATTCCGCTAAAGAAAGAATGACTCAGGAATACAAATACATAGTTACAACAATAAAATGTGAAAATCTGAACTACAAGGAGATCAAATAAAACATTTTTCTTTGCAATTACTTTTGTGTTAAATAAATAAAGTATCAAAAAATTCTCAGCACAGTCTATTTTTTCATGTTCTGCACTCATACATTGGAAGAAGTTTCATGGTACCTGAACTGGTCACTGCTGTTTAACTTTTTACACGTATTTCTCTCTACTCCTCCTCTGAATCGCAGTCTTAAGAACTACTAACTTGTACAACAGAAACTTAATTTTAACTGTTAAGAACACATTTTTTTCAGCAGTTTTTTGCTTCCTCAAATGTCATCTTAATTACAAGGATGCACACAAGGAGAAAAAGATATTATTTATAACCATCTACTACTTCTTGTCTTGTATTTAATCTGTAAACACTTTGGGGCAGCCAAAGATATTTTTTCAGTTTTACATTTATCCAGCATAAACTGAAATTTGATTTTACTTATCTACAACAAAACCAAAACTTTTTATTGTAACTCTTTTTTTCTCCACCTACATTAACAGGTTTGTATTTTGTGAATTTGTCTTGATCAAAGAAAATATATTACAGCTAATAAACCAAAGTCTTCAAATACATACATCTCTAAACTTGTTGTTCATTGCCGTGAAAGAAGCACTTCTTTCTAGTTTCCCTCAAGTTTGATTCCTTTTTTGCATTTATTTCAACAAAAATCAAGAATATAAATGCTGGCACGCTAGACAGACAGTGCCACTGAAAAACTGAATTACTGAATTATTGGAACAGTATAATTACTACAACTCTAACAATATTCAGGCCAGATTTGGACCAAGGCACTCCTTCCCTCCCTCTCTGAATTAACTACTGTCACACTTGCTCTACCTTTCCTAAAGCCACGAATAAATGAGAGCATATCACAGTCAACATGACAGCCACTCTGATTTGTTTTGGACTAGTTAGTGAAAACCACTTCAGGTTAAAATACACACATACACAAATAGAATAAACAATCTTGCCTTGTGAGTATAGGATGTAAGCAGTTTGGAAACCAAATTATTAATTCTCTTCCTCTCCCTGGTGTTCACATATCTTTTTAGGCATTGTAAAACAGTTAACTCGGCATTTGGCACAAATTTCCAGAGGGAAAGAGCTGGAAATAACCAGCTAGAATAAGAATGAGAATCTCTTAAAATCCCAAAGCAAGTAGTTGTTTTAAAGAGAAAATGAATAAACTTTTTACTCTTGATAACAAAGGCTATCACATAACATTTGAGAATAATTATTTTTGAAACTGGAAAACGTTTTCTACAAAACAACATTAAATTTATTTTATAATCACCAGTGAGAGATCAAAATACATGGAATCAGACTGCTACTGCTTCTTTTATAAAGAAAGGGCTCCAATTCAAGCATTAAAACACAGCAGTTTGACAAAAGTGGTGGTGGACTCAGGAAAAAAAGTTACTATTTTCTGGTCATTAACTAAACTATTACATTTCTAAACAACTAATTTGGGTTTGAGGGAAGATTCCTCTTCAGCTAGATGAATTAAGATTTCTTTAGGTACCCGTGCTTAGAATGCTAAACAAAATAAATTAAACTTCTCAGTGGCCAGTATGTGTGCTGATGATGTGTACTTGTTAACCTAAACATATCAATATGACTACAGAGAAAAACACAAGAAACAAAAACTTAAAGCTGATATTTTCCATAACTGGTACGTATTCCTTTTTTAAAATTTTAAACGCTTAATTGCTGAATGGAATTCTTTAGCTATTTGAATTACAGGTATGTGTATCTGGGTTAATTTTCAAAATCCTCTTTACCATCAATGGAAAGTAAAAGTTGCTTCTGGGAAGTGATTCACTTCACTAGTTTTAGATGCAACATTAGGATGAAATAAATCTTTCCCTTGGAATGTAGTACTTTTCACTGACTATAAAAGGATGACTAGTTCAGACAGGCACATCTAAAGTTATGTCAGATTAATCTTACCCAGAGTGCTCACAGTACAGTTTATAACCGAATGACAGCACTAAAAAGACTGATTCTCATGTGAATCACTACAACAGCACGTAATTCTCCACTTTACTGTTCCCTTTTTAAAGGAGCCTTCATTTACTTTAGCTTCAAAAACATTTCTATCCTGAATAATGTATACTACACACACAGCAGTGTGTCACTAAGGGAATGCTACCTAATAAGTTTATCGACAATTTTCAAGTATGCTGAGAAAAGAAATGAATTTAAATGCCCTTTACACCTACTGAGAAAATATGAATGAAGAACACAGTCAGGTTCACTTTTGGTACCTTCAAGCATGAGCTTGTTATTATGCAAGCTTAAAAGTATTTCAGTGAAAGATTTACCCTTAATTTCTTATATATTATTTTGAGGGAGGAGGGCACTCTTGCAGGTTTGTGTACTGCCTCTGGCTTGGATGGAGTTAATGTTCTACATGACAGCTCATATGGTGCTGTTTTACGTTTGCGCCCAAAACAGCACTGATGACACATCAATGTTTCAGCTGCTGCTCAGTGGTGCTCACACAGTGCCAAAGCCGCCTGTTTCTCCCCCTGCCCTCCCAGGGAGCAAAATGTTGGGAGGGGACACAGCCAGGACAGCTGACCCCACCTGCCCAAAGGGATATTCCATACCATCATGCTCAGCAAGAACACTGCAAAGACCGGCTGGGCATCAGCCTGCTTGCGGGAGGTGGCGAGTGATTGTCTTTCCATCACTTGTTCCACACACATACTTATTAAACTGCCTTTATCTCAACCCATGAGGTTTTCCTTGCTTTTGCTCTTCTGATTCTTTTCCCCATTTTGCAGTGTGTGGGAGATGCGAGCAGGTAAGATACTGGTGCTTATTTGCTGGTGGAGATCAACACACCATGGTTTAAAACTTTTGGCTTCTGTCCTCAAATTTCCTGCACACAGTTTTGCCCGCTGAGCCGCACTGCTCAATGCAGCAAACTCTAATGAATCTTGTATAAGTGGTCTTAACAAAGTGCTGAAGGGAAAAACTGTACATTAGGCAGTATCAAACCATGACCCAATACAGCAAACTTTTCTTAAGTGTTTAAGCCCAGCTAACCTTGAGCACGACCTGCTGAGTTCTTCCAAAAACATCACACCTCAATGTTTGCCTCAGAACATCAAAAACTCAAATCTGCTGAATACACTATAAAGCATGTTTATTCCCCATTTCAAACAAGCCTGCATGTTACACCAGTATTATAGAGAGAAAGCATTTTATCATGCCCTTCCCCATCCTACAGTAATTTCTGTAAGTCAATAGTTTTGATATCTACAGCTTTTCCTCAGTTTTAGATTTCAGATCTTTTTTCCATGAAAGCAAACTTTAAAAATGTATTTGAAATGCTTGGAAGATAACGTATGTTGGGAAAGAACAAAGGCTCTATAAGCCATGAAGATTAATTTTGTTCTCACCAATATCCTCCTGTTGTCATTGTTGCCTGCCTCACAACATTAGCTTTCTTGGGACATAAACCAGGAAGAGACAGTAAAAACTCTTATGAGAACTGTCTCCTTTAATTTCTGGGAAGACAGATCTACATAACTTCACTAGCACTAGCAGTGAGATCTTCTACAATGAAAGGACAAAGCTAGCAATTGTCAAACTGAAACTTTGTAGTAAAAAAAATTAAAATTACACACAGGTTCATTAGGCACTATTGATGCTTTATTTTAAAAAACGCTATAGTTATCTAAACAATCATCCTGCAGTTTCTCATGGCAAAGCTGTCATAATGCAGTCCTAATACATGGCTTAAAGAGAGAGTGAAGTTTCATATTTGGAAGGTCTTCTGAAGAAAACAAGCACATTTTAGAATGTGCAATTACAGATAGTCACAGACACGAGGCATATGTCTCTCAAGACCCATTCAGTCCAGTCCTATGACTCTAGTCCTCCCCATATCCCAGAGGAAATGTTTTCTCATTTGATAAGCCCTGCAAAATAGCAGTTGTCAATATTTATCTAATTACATTAGTAATGCTTAAGTAACGGCAATGTTAACATTAACTCAATTTAGCAAATTGTCCCAAAGAAATACTCTTAAAGGAACTGTACCTAAGGAACAAAGGTTTCTGTGTATTTAAACTGAGTTACATGCATCCTGACATACTGTTCCAAATTCTCTTCATCAATACTTAGTATCAAAATCATAAGCTGTTTTAATGCAAGAAAGGTTCAAAAATAATTTTGTTGTGCTGCTCACAAAACCCGTCCCCTTTACTGAGTCCTTATTAGTGTCTGATTTTTTAAACATGATGAGGCGTTGAAATTCTTTGGCTGAAACTTCACGGAAAAAAAATCTCCAAAATCTGATTTATGGAAATGACAGTGTATTATTCAGTTTAAAAAGAGTGCAGCATCAAGGCAATAACTATATTTGTTAGAGGAGGAATGCTCACTACTGCAGTACATTAGAATTGTGGTAACATATATAGTATGTAATTATCCGGGTCAGATTAGTTAAGTTTTATTAACTTGCTCCTCTGATAATATAAGTATCAAACAGAAATTCAATAAATAAAATACCAAAGATGTTTCAATAGAAAAAAATGTCACAAGACTGCTTTTCTAAATGGGGCATAGAACTAAAAGTCAAATCAAGAGAAAAATACTGTAAAGAGGCATGTTGATGTTGTGGTATGGTCCCGCTTGGGACCAAGCTATGCAGTTTTTCACTCACTCTCTCCACCCTGCAAGAGAATGGAGGTGAGATAATATAACAAAAAGCTTGAAGTTTGAGATAAAGACAGGGAGAGATCATTGAAGTTACTGTTATGGGCAAAACAGACTCAACTTGGGGAAACCCATTCATTTATTATTTAAACCAAAGCAGGATAATGTAGAAGAGAACAAAAAAAACCTTTCCCCTCAAAGCGGGGGGACAATGAGGGTAAAAACAACTTCGCCCCACCCTTCTCTCTTCCCAGACTTAACTTTTTTTCAGTTGTCTCTACCTCCTTCCCCTCTGCCCTGAGCGGCACAGGGGTGAATATGGAATGGGGGCTGTGGTCAGTTCATCACTTGTCAGTTTATGCCACTCCTTCCTCCCCAGAGGAAGGACTCCTCACATTCCTCCCCTGCTCCAGCATGGGGTCCCACACTCAGGCTGCAGTCCTTCATGAATTGCTCCAGCATGGGTCGTTTTTCCACGAGGTGCAGTCCCTCAGGAATCAGCTGCCCCAGCATGGGCCCTTCAAGGGCCACAGCCTCCTTCAGGCATCCACCTTTCCCGGTGTGGGGTCCTCCCTGGGCTGCAGGTGGATCTCTGCTCCTGCGGGGCCTCCATGGGCTGCAGGGGGACAGCCTGCCCCACCATGGGCTGCACCATGGGCTGCAGGGGAATCTTGGCCAGGAGCAGCGTTACTCCTCCCCCTCCTTCTTCACTGACCTTGGCGTCTGCAGCTGTTCCTCTCACAAGAAATTCTTCACAACAGGCAGGCAGATGCCTCTCAGGATCTCTTCACATCTCATCTCCTCTCCACTTCTTGCAGCTGGACCCAGCTGAGTTGGGCCCAGATGGTCGCCCGGCAGGAGGCCCAGAGGGTGAGGGCCGCAATGCCCACAAGGCTCACGCCTTTCCCTCTGCTCCTGCTTCAGCTCCTTCACATAATCTTTTTTTTTTTTGATTATTTTTCCCCTTCTTAAATACATTATCGCAGAGGTGTTATCACTGTTGCCAGTTAGTTCAGTCCTGGCCAGCACTGGCTCTGCCCAACTCCACCAGGCAAAGGGGAAACTTCTAGCAGCTTCTCACAGAAGCTGCCACTGTAGCCCCCCTCACTACAGAAAACCAGGACAGTTGAGAACACCTTAAAATTAGAATTATGGGTACACAGCTATACCATATTCTGCATACTAATATTAATGCAAGTGTGATTAAACCAAAGCATCAAAAACAATGGTAGACCAACTGTAGTCACGTATACATATGATTTACTGAGACAAGTATCAATTACACTCAGATATGCCACAAGTCTGTGCAACTTATAGAGTTAACAGTTTGACTTGATAGTTTGCTAAGAGAAAATTTCAACTCCTCTCTTTCCTGCTTTCTTAAACACGTACTTGACAAAACCAGACCTTTTCTAAGTACCACTGAGGCTTAGAGAGAAAAAAAAAAAGAACACAAAAAACCCAAAATGGGCTATTTGGCACAAAGTTACCTAGCTGTTCTCTATGAAAGAATGCTTGATTTCAGGGTAGGACAAAAATTATTCTGATAAAGTTCAAATGTCCGCCCCAATAAAAGCTTTATTAGCATGAGGCTGCAACTCCTTGAAATAATAAATTCTACCTTAGAAGGAATGCAAGAGGAGACAGAGGATAAATTTTACCCACTTAGGAGAGCTGGAACAACAATGCAGTCACTTCTGACAGAAATGAAGACTGATAAAGGCATTTTACATACAAGTACCTAACCCAAAACACAAAATCAGAAGTCACCTCCCAGTTTAGTGTTCCTGTGTCACCAGAAGGAGGCTGTCCTCCCATTTATTGTAACAATCTCCAACAGACCTTTTCGGACCACAGCTGAATACGAGCTTTTAGTTCAACATGTTGAACATGAATACTGAAAGACCAAGAAACCGAACTTGCAGGTTTATTTTCAGGGAAGTAAAATCAAAACTAATCTCAAGCTTGGAACTAACAGCACCAACTTGTTTTTACTTTGTCTGGTTTAGTTCCTCTTCTATATTCCTTTTGACCTAGACTTAATCAAACAGAGATCAAACAGAGATAAAGGGGACCTCTTTACTTCCAAAAAGATAACAGTTAATGACCATTAACTTTAATAAGCAAAACCAAGTAGCTTTGGTTTGACATGTTCAAAATTGATTTTTATGAACTATAAAGATGTTGATAAAGGAGTATAGCTTAAGGAGCATGAAACATAGTATTACTAAACAGATATTCCTAGTTCATTTTGCTTGTCCTGTAAATTCAAAACAAATAGCCTGCAGGCTCTCTTACTGTCCCCTCCTTTCCCATAAGGTAATCACAAAGGCAAAGTGGTTGCTCTCTGCTGGCGCTACCTGCTTTTTCCTCACTATTAAGGAGCCCTCTTGTTCACCCCATTAGTATCCCTTCTGCAAGCTCCTACCGGACAGAGAACAGGCAGACTTTGCCCAGGGCCCAGGGCCTCACTTTTCTGCTCTGCATCCCTTGCAAACTTATACAGTATAACCCGTCACTCAATGGCATTACAAAGCAGGTCTCTATCCAATACGCTCTAATGGCATTGAGACAGTATTATGTCCTGTGTCCCTTCTGAGAACCTACAGATAAATTTCCCTAATCACCTGTTTTGTCATATTAAATGAAATTTAGTTACCTGAGATATTCAGCAGCTAATCATGAAATAATCTACTTTTTATTCTAACATATGACTATTTGAACATACAGAAAAAGAAATTTAGCCTAAGTTGCTTTAATGTTTCAATCAGGGTTCTATAAAACAATCAGCATACATAATTCACTTACCTTGCTAAGTATCACTTGCCTTTAAGCCAGTTTACTGTTTTTAAACTACAGCACTGATGTTTGGTAAGAAAAGAAATTACTAACATTCCTCTCATTAAGATTATGCTATCTATTACTTATTTTAAAATTAAATGGTCGATTTTTAAAGTGTCCCATTCTCCTGCCAACTTTTCTCTTAAATTTTTATTTTCCTTAGGGTCTTTAACTGGATTATTTTGAACAGGATTATTTTTCCCTCTTGTCACAAAACACTCTAAGACTCTGAAAAGCCTGGAAACTATAAATCATGGCTATGCAATATTTAAAAGTAGAACAATTCCAATAAACTTAGTTATGACACTGCCATTTTCAACTGATACATGTAGGTGTCAAAAGTATCCTGTTCACATTAATGATTAATGATAAGAGTGATAGCCTAGGAGAACCACAATGCCGGGGATATATGATCTCAAAAAAGGATGAAGTGAGAGGTGCACAATAGTGGTCTTACCCTCCACTTCATGTTGCTGAAAGGCAGGAGCTTAATGGGAAGAATAAAGAATTGTCCTTAATTCTCAACGTCCTGCTGCTCACTTATATCAATAATTTTGAGATACCCGGCAACATTTCTGGTATCAATATTTTGAAACTTTCCAATGGCAATGATCATCACCCGTTTGTGAAGCTCTACATTCAATTCAAACATGCTCATTTTCAGCAGTCCTATCTTTTTAATTAGATGCCAAAAGCACTAACTACTTACTATCAGCCTTTTTTTTCCCCCGAAGTTAACATGGGAGAAAACAACCCAGTGTTCAGGCACAGTGAAAAGCCCTAGCGCATTTCTCTACAATGACTCTTTACTGATTATAAATCAAACGTTGGACAGGTTATATAGTTCCATTTAATTCTCTACATGTGACATAACTAAGTAAAAAAGACCCAAGAGTAAAAGAGAAAATCTCAGTCAACATTCCTTCTATTAAAAAGATATGTAGATTCCAGCAAATAGTAACAAAAAATACAATCTATAATTGAGTTAATTAAGGGAGTTTGAATAAAGGCTTCCTGTAGAACCTACTTAATTCCTGTTAATGACTGAAATGCCTGTTGACAATATTTTAAAAATAAGCACAAAGGCAAATGTATAAACAAACGCAATTTTACCTCAAAGCTTACTTTGTTCACTTGATAAGTGCATTTTGTCATACAAATTTTAATTTCTAGCTAACAATACACTTCTAAATCTAATTAGTTCATACAACAAGCATTAATAATTTCTCAACAAATACAACAATTTGCAAGACCATAATGTTGTTTAGTACATGATAAAACACAGAAGGATACCATCACATTACACATGCACATGAATTATATGTTGTCAGGGTTAGGAAAATTAACAGCAAGATTCCATATCTATGGTCATATAATTCCTGTTGCTTCTCAGTTTTTGTAGCCCAAAGTTTGTTAAATAATCATCACTTAAATTTTCAAGTAAAGTCAGTCTATACTATATATTTTTTAAAGGGGGGGTATACTATTTGTCACATTTTTCTTGTTCTCAAAAGTGTGCAGGATACTGATAAAGGACAAGGATTGGGCCTTAAAAACTCTTTTTAAACTTTTTTAAGCCAATTTTCTATTTGAAGTCTTTACAAGACTCCCCTTGGTTATAAAGGTGATTGCTTATATTTAAATTTGTAAGATTAAGATTTTTTTTTTAACCAGGTCTAGAATCATAGACTAGAATAGAATAGAATTTCTCAGTATTTGTCCCCTTTCTTTCTCTAAACAACTCTCAGGATTGTGTAAGATAATTGTTCTGGTTTTATGACTGGTCTCCCACGGGGGTTTAGCTCTCATTAATGATTTAAGACTTCTTTTGTGCACGGATAAAACCTAAAACCTCAACCACTAAAGGAGGCACCACAGAGATCGCAACAACAGTTGTAAAACAAAGCCAGAAGTACATCCTAATTGCCTTCCCCCTGCCCTTTTTAATTTCTTATGCAGCTCTTCATCCAATGAAATCTTTTCCTTAACCTGTAGAACATAACGCAGTCAAGAACAAAGGCCAGAATTACACAGCAAAATAGGAGAGGTCAGTAATGCAACTCCAACCACAAAATATAATTTTAAAGGAGGAAGCTGAAAGGCATGTTAATAAACATAAGAAACAATTTATCAGTGGTCAGAGAGTTTCCCTTATGTAAGAAGCTTGTTGGATCTCTTAATTGCTCAGTTTTCCCAAACTGAACACCATTTTATGTACAACTGCTTGCATTTTTCATCTTTTTCCATGATCCAGAGGCAAGGCCAACATAATTAGCATTAGGTGCAATTATGCACCAACAATCAAGGTGAGAGTGAAAATTTTTATTTATTCTAACACTGTAGGTATGTTTCTTCCCTATTTCTGTTACTTAGTATTATGACTTAGTTTGTTACAAAATGTATCTCAGTGCTTGAAAAATACACCCCTACCTTTCCAAAAATGAAACTCATAAGGAAATGAAACCAAATTACTGTGGTATGAAGTTCCTGCACAGAAAACAATGTTACCCCAATATTGCACCAGTTCTCCCATTGCGTTTGCCTGGTGTTACTGTTTGAACTGCTGTTCAAGAATACAAAACCAGCCAAAAGGCCTACCTAACCCATCCGAGTGGCAAAATGCCAAATATCTGCAAAAAGTAGAAGCATAAGCATATTCTGAATATACATAAGCATATACTGAATTTTCTCCATTACAGAGTCCTAGACTCACACTACTTGTGACACAGGAATTCCTTGATCCAGAAATAATACCTTTGTTTCAACAAGCCAATGGATTTCCTTTCATTAATTTCTTTATAGTAATGAATACAACAGTGTCCTCATTATTTTATATAAAAATATCTTGTTATACATTTTGCTATAGGATCATTTCATTTCAGCATTTTTGAAAAGCAAAGAACACGTGTTTTCTGTCACATTCTCCTGTTAATTCACCTCTATATCAAATATACTTGGCTATTCCTTTCCAAGCTGAACAGTCCTATTTTGTTAAGTCACTCCTCACGTGAAATCCACATTTAATCATCTTTATAGAATCACAGAAGGGTTTGGGTTGGAAGGGACCTTCAAAGGTCATCTGGTCCAACCCCCCTGCAAGGAGCAGGGACATCTCATAGAATCATAGAATCATAGAATGGTTAGAGTTGGAAGGGACCTTCAAAGGTCATCTAGTCCAACCCCCCTGCAAGAAGCAGGGACCTCCCTGACTAGATCAGGTTGCTCAGAGCCCCACCCAGCCTGGCCTTGAACGTTTCCAGGGATGGGGCATCCACCACCTCTCTGGGCAACCTGTTCCAGTGCTCCACAACTCTCATTGTGAAAAATTTTTTTCTAATATCTAATCTAAACCTCCCTCCTT
>WHYT01016751.1:16615-31495 GCA_009806455.1 Tetrax tetrax | reverse complement strand
TACTTGTGACACAGGAATTCCTTGATCCAGAAATAATACCTTTGTTTCAACAAGCCAATGGATTTCCTTCCATTAATTTCTTTATAGTAATGAATACAACAGTGTCCTCATTATTTTATATAAAAATATCTTGTTATACATTTTGCTATAGGAATAGGATCATTTCATTTCAGCATTTTTGAAAAGCAAAGAACACGTGTTTTCCATCACATTCTCCTGTTAATTCACCTCTATATCAAATATACTTGGCTATTTCTTTCCAAGCTGAACAGTCCTATTTTGTTAAGCCACTCCTCATGTGAAATCCACATTTAATCATCTTTATAGAATCACAGAAGGGTTTGGGTTGGAAGGGACCTTCAAAGGTCATCTGGTCCAAACCCCCTGCAAGGAGCAGGGACATCTCCAACCAGATCAGGTTGCTCAGAGCCCCGTCCAACCTGGCCTCGAATGTTTCCAGGGATGGGGCATCCACCACCTCTCTGGGCAACCTGTTCCAGTGCTCCACCACCCTCGTTGTAAAAAATGCCTTCCTTATGTCCAGTATGAATCTACCTCCCTCTGTTTTATAACCATTACCCCTCATCCTATCACAACAAGACCTGCTGAAGAGTTTCTCCCCATCTTTCCTATAAGCCCCCTTTAGGTACTTTTTGCTAGTTTTAAAATATTTTTTTGAGACTGGAAATTACCAGAACTTCCTACAACATTCAAAATACAGACATATCATTAATTTATATAGTTGCATAAAGATGCTTTGTTTTGCTCTTCTTTTCCTTATTAATGATTCCTAATATTTACTTTTATGATTGCTATTAAGTGCCAAAATGTTTTTTTTCACAGAACGAATATAACTGTGAGGCCAATATATAAAGGCATTTATGAGAGAGCACAGTTATTACAGAGTAGCAGATATGAAATCAAGGTAGACCTTCTATTACTCTTTACGAGATAAGGAGGAAACAGACTTCTGAAAAATCTTCCAAAAATGTTAATCGCATCACATAGTCATTACTGAAAATATGCACACAACATAAATGCAGTATGTAACATGAACATCACACTTCTCTGTAAACAACACCAAACATCTCCTTTCTAATTTGTGATTCCCATCATAAACTATATTTATACATAATTGCTAAATACAGTTTTAAATGAAAGCATAATTCCACTAATGAAGAATTAGGATACTAAACCCTCTCTTCCCTCAAACAACACTAAAAAAAAAAAAAAAAGCGCCGCACTCTCTCAGCAACATTATCCCTTAGCTGGTTTACTTAAAAAATACAAAAGCAGTGCGTATGAAAAATACGGTTAACAGGCAACATATCTTTTCAGCAAAATACTCCATCACCTCTCAACATTTCTTCCCTGTTTTGATACTATACTTATTCACCATTTACTCAACTAATGCAGGCTGAAGTTTGGAGGGAACACTGAAGGATGCACTCTTATGGTCTCTCCAAGACTCAGACTCAGATTTTGAAAACAGTAGTCCTGTGGTCTGAGTTTCAAACACTCCATCTGCAAAACAAATTACACAGCTCCATCTGTTCTAAGCATTTTTTTAAGGCATCATGTAACTCAGTAAAACTGAGGTCACGAATCATTTGATTTGATTACAAGACAACTACAATTGAAGTGTCAATAATTACATGGGTAGATCTTACACAATGGAGGAAAATCAAGTGCATTGCATTAAAAGGGAAATGTCTTAGAGATATGTGTGATTAATCCTTTGACATTATGTTTAGTTGATATTTACATACTCTTCTTGGTTAAAAACATTTACAGAAGTACAATTTTTTAAGTCTTTTTTTTTCATTACTTAAATAAGATTTACCTCTTCTGTGCAGAAGTAAATTCTTATCTTATTAGTAAAAACGTCTCTGATTCAAATTAAAAAAAAAAAGGGGGGGGTGGAGGGGGGCTGCAAGAAAGAGGATTTTAATAGAATTAGAATCCATTTTTAATTAAACAACTTCTACGTAGCTATGTCTTATTAATGAAGACTTTAGTTCTAAAGTAATCAGTTTTCATTTAAACTTATTATGTTTGGAGATGCCTAACATATTCCTCAATCACATTTTAGAAAAGAAATTAGAACACAAAGGAATTTAATACACCTTCTTTATTAGTAAGATAAAAAAACCCACCATTCTATTCACCTAATTGAAATGAGAAAGTAAAAAAAAAAAAATAAAATTAGAAGTAATTCACACAAGGCATGTCAAACTTGCTATTTGACTGGTTTTGCATCATCTCAAAAGCACTTACACATCATTTGTGTGTGAGGGAAAATAATAAAATACTAGGCAGCAATAAAAGCAAAGGAAAGGACTTCCGAACAAGGCCTCCTCAAGTGGCTGGATTCAGTTACTTTCTCTCCCCTTTCAACTTCCTACATAATTCATAAAAGGGAATAAAATACAAAAAGGAACGGTAGCTATAGATCACTCTTAAAAATATTTATCTAATACCATAAATCTCACAGAATCTATCAAAAGGATTTTCCAGATCTCATTTTAAACATCCCAGGTTGAATTTTGAATATGTGAAATGTTAAACAGCAAAGATTTTTTAGAAAAGTAATTGGAAGGTATTATTTTTGCTATGCAGTATTTTTACCTTTTGAAATACATTTTTATATTAATGCCTAGTTACTACTAATTTATATTCTTTACAATTAATAAAATCTAGTAATTTAAATGTATATTAAAATGTTCACAAACATTTTCAGAGACCTATGTTTCAGTTCATCATGGTTAACAATGAGAGTATGTTTTTCCCCTTTTGGCCAGTGTAAAACAGAATTGGTACTTCATTTAGGTGAAAATGTTACTCCAGAGGAAATGGAACAGTTATATAAACAGAAAAAGCATAGCTCTATATTATCATAATCTATAAAAACTCTTTCAGAAGTGAGGTCTTCAAAAACCATTATGAACAGAAAATTTATTCAGTTGCTCTTTAAACAAATGGATAATAATCAGAAGTGAGTATGCCAAGTTAAAGAATAATTCACCTTTTGTGTAAACAGATGAGAACAACTTTGCAAGAACACAGCCATTAAAATGACTGTACAATCTTGATCAAAAGTTGAAGTGTTTCCCTTTCCAGTACTCCTCCCAACTTTTATTACATGGCAAATCTTACCATATTCTCAACTTACTGAATACATGCAATAATCATGATTGTATTCTGCAAATAAACTACTCCACTTTTTCGTTGTTTCAGTTAATGAAACAAACAAAAAATTATTCCATTAGTTCTTCTTGGGGTATTTCTACTTAATACATAGTCAAGGGGCTTATCTACTAAAAAATTTCACATATAAATCCTATTCATAGTAGAAGTTACAGAAGAACATGGAAGAGGAAAATTTTTTTTTTTTCCAACCATGTTACTAGCATTATCAGAACTTTGAACTCCAGTAGCCAGAATAAGTTGTTCTATTTTTTATAATTTATAAACAATGGATTGCTTCATTCTGATTCTGAAGGTAACTGACAAATTATTCCACATTTCTGTATTTCCTGTAAATTTCTCATCACTCTAGGCAGCAGGAAAATCCATAATAGAAAATGCACTTTCTCATAAGTAGCTAAACAGAATTAAAGCAGAAGAAAAGTTGCAAAATCAGATTCTGACTGCTTTTAATGATGGGAAGAAAATTAGTAGCTCAATCTTAAAGCTTTCTCCCAAAGAAAAAGATAGCATGCTTTGGAAAACAACTAATTTTTTGTAACATGGTTATTACACCTACTCAGAACCATAATATTTGCAAACCAAGTATGGTAGTGTCAAAAATGTTTATTACTTTAAAGCACCTAAATCTGTATCAATTTATCCTCCAAGAAGTGCCAGTGAAACTCCTAGTGTCAAACTTAACCTTAAATTAAGCAGCATACATCACTCCCTCTTCAGTCCCTCATGACACTTGAGGGTTTGTTTCTGAATGCTTCTCCTAGGGACTTCTGTGTGGAAAGAAACATCCATTGAGATACTGTCACACAACGTCTCCTCTGTGCTGAAAAGTGATCTCTAGTACTGTAAATCCTACCACACCAGTGACAATACTGATGCAAATTTTATCTAGCTTAAGACACTTCCTCCTCTCTTCGTTTATGATTCAGATCTGCATTTTACTAACACACTCCAGCTCTGATTGACACAGAGAACTTCAAATTTTATTTTTCCCTTATTAATAAAGATGCTTGATTTTACCAGCGTCCCTCCTAACCTGAAGTCAAAGCTAAGTAGTTACTGCAATACAAGAACAGTTTAATGCATGCAAAAATCCCCCCACTGAGGTTCTGGTAGCGGTGGCCATGCTGAAGGAGCCCGTGCAAGTGGGTAATCCAACTGCAAAAAGGCCCATGGGCCAACATGGGGATAAGTCAGGATGTGGGAGAAAGAGGGATAATCACTCCCTGGTCTTGTTTCTCTGGTTTAAGGGCCATGTCAACCACCCTATAATGGCACTACAAGAGAAGGTTTAATTAATTTAAAATCACTAAAGATTATAAAAATGACAAAGGCTGATATAAGATTATATTGCCTTGGGTGGAGTTTTTTAAGAGGATGGGTTGGTTTGGTTTTTTTTGTTTGTTGGTTGTTTTTTTTTTTTTGAGGGGAGTGGGTAACAGAGCTGAGATTAGAGCATCATGCAATGAATGCTATTTTGCTCATCTGGTGGAAGAGAGAAGCAGGGGCGGGGCACTGCTTCCCTAGTTGTTACAGACTTGTACCAGAACAAACAGGCCCACAGTGTGCACAGAATACACTTGACTAAAATTATCCACTTACGGCACAAGCACATTTAAAGTAGACTCCATACTGACAAACACTCAAGATTCCTTATTCTGTTAAACTGTTTTATTAACGTTTGCTCTGATTTTAGTCAGAACAAACTTACTGTGTTGTCAAGCAACAAAAATCACATTAATTGCATTCTTATGAAGTTATTTCAGAGTTACCCCAATTAAAATAAAAATTTTACCATAAAAAAAAAGCAGCCTTAGTACAGCTGTAACAGTCCAAGTATATAAGAAGACTAAGTTAACATACAAAAATCCCTCACAGTTTGAGGGACATAATAAGAACAAGAGAGTATGCCCTTTCATTAATGCAAACAGGTTAAAAAAAAACAAAACCAAACCCCTTTTAAGACTACGGGACAACACAGCAAACATGCAAAAGTAAATGAAATTGATGGAAAGTACCTTGCTATCAAAATTCCCATAACACTTGCTCTCCTAGCTCAAGAAATTTTAAATATCTTAAATGACTGAATAGGAATTTCCAAATAGTTCTTTCATCTGATTAATTTAGCGATATTCCAAACCAAACCATATTCACAATACAATTTTCAAAAGACATATAGATTCTTTTAGATATCACTTCATTGTTAATTATTTTCAAATTATATCAATTTCTAAAAAAAATAAGAACTTACAAGATTCATACAAATGCATCAAAACTTATTCAATATAAAGTATTTAGCATTCCCAGGGGCCTCAGGGAAGTGATCACAGCACCAAGCCTGTCAGAGTTCAAGGAGCATCCGAACAATGCACTTAGTCATATGGTTTAGTTTTAGATACTCCTGCAAGGCGCAGAGAGTTGGACTTGACGATCCTTACGCATCTCTTCCAACTCGTGATATTCTATGATAATTTCTATCAAAGAAATGACAGAAGAATAACGTGTTGCATTCTAAATCAAGCTTACACTTTCATGCATAAGAAGAAGGGTAAGTATTCATTATACATCTTTGTGTTTCATTGATTCTCATTAATATCACAAGACACAGCCAAATTTCATCAGAAAACCATTGTAGAATATTGTTGCATCACTTGGTTCTCACAAGACATGGACTCACACAGTATACTCATAGATGGCAAAGTAGTATCTTACTACCTCTGTCATGGAAACTCACCAACTACCCTCTCTGTCTCTCTATACCACACACATTCCACTATGTCTGTAGACAGATCTCTATGCATGTTTTCTTTTTAAAATTTAAAATGAGATTTTTCCATATCAAGTGCTTTACGTAACTTCTGAAGACTTCATATTATTAGAGAGATTTGCTGGAAACTTCTCTCTCACATACAGTTTAGACACTTAAGGTACTTATATGTAAGAGAGAGCTGTTTAAGTCTTTTGAAAGACTGAGTACTTAAATGTACTTACGTCAGAGTAACTTTAGGGAGGCCTTAAATTACCACAAAGAAACATGTATGTAACATATTTTAAATGCTATTTATTCTTTCATACAATACAGAAGTATTTACCTTTATATCAACAACAGCAACCAGAACTACAAGACCACAACTATCAACTCATAATTATGTTTAATAAAAGAGATTAAAATGTCCAAGTTAAAAGTTGATGTTGAGAAAACAATGAAAATAAGATAGTCTTAAAAAAGGCATTTTAAGATGTATGTAGTCATAGTGAAACCAGACCTAACACTCACAATATTTGAAAAGAAGGAATCATGTGACAGAAGACATGGATGACCAAATGTCTTATCTATCATATTTTACAACAAAAGCCACTATGGTCAGATGTTTACTGTTTCATACACAAGGCATATGACACTGAAGCATTACAGATTATTTTTCCTTCTGTTTTAATGTGAAATTCTAAAATCTGGGAAAAAAAAACTAAAAAGGGAAAGTAACCTCCACCTTTCCAAAGAGCAAAAATCAGTAACAAGAACATAGGCAGCTCCAAATTACAGAAAACAGAATATTCCACATAGCTATTAAGTAAAGCTATTATGACTTCCTTACAGAAATACGGTCCAAATATTAGCAATCTTAAAACTAGTTGTGAAAGACAGGATCCAATCCAAGAAAATTCTGGAAGTACATCTTCAGAACTGAAAATACTGGCAAATCTTTTTAGTGTTAACTGTGTTAACTTCTCAGCTCCTTAAAAAATAGTGATTTACAACAGGCAGAAATGGGCTTAACTGCAGACATTAAGTATGCTTCTCAAATTCTTTCTTCAAATACCTATTTTCAGAAGATGTCCAGAATTCATCACAATGAAAACAGAAATACAGTCAACACTGGGTAACTGAAGACGGCATACAAAAGGAACACCTGTTACCAAGTTTGGACACAGGAAAGATGCTAGGAAAGCCTCTGATAATGCTCCTCACACACTATCTCCTAGAGGACAGCTGTCTACAAAGTGACCACACTCCTGTGCTTCCCCAGTTACAGTATGCAAGTTCAACTTTTTGCAGTTCAGCTCAGGCTTGTGTAAATATTTGTCTCTCAGAAAGTGCATGTATTTAAAGGTAAGTAAACTAGTAGTAAAAAAATCAAATTTATACCAAAGTTTCAATATAATGCCCTGTTTTCAGAGAGAAAAAAAAAGGTATGATTCATACTGCAGTCAGTCAGGTGAGCCTTCAACCAAATAACAAGACCAGAAGAACAGACTGCAAGCAAATTGGCAAGGGACTGCCAAAGAGTTAGCTTCAATCTTGCTGATTACAAAAAGAAAGTTACCACACAATATGGAGTATCAGTAAACGTTAGGAATTCAATTTATGTGTGCCCTTATTGCATACACTTAGTACTTCATGTAATGTGCAATTAATGTATCAAAATGCTACAGCTTCACAATTTTATTAAATATAGTCTACCCAAAAGTCTTTGCAAAAGGCAAGACAGGTAAATTTCTGCTTAGTGAACTTCAGAACATATGTTTAACTACATTTTACAAACCTGTCTGTAAGGAAAGACTAATCGTTCCTTGTAGAAGCCTTTTTAAAAGCATAATAGGCTAGACAGACATTTCAAAGCCAGTTTAAACTAATTAACAGAACACAAAAAAATAGGAACAATGAATAAAAATGTTGTTAGTATTGCTCGCATTGAAACCAACACAGGAGATGACAGAAAGATGAAGAACAAGCACCTATGGAAGTACTCACAGCCTCCTCAGGAAGTTTCACAGGCAGATAAATCTGACTCATACACACTAGGTCATCTGATTCATAAAGATTTTGACTTATTATAAGCAAATATTTGATAAATACATGATGGTTGTAACTATCCTCTTCTCACTGTTTGCTGAAGAAAGACAAAGTTTCATCAACTACAGGAGCTTAATGTAACACAGTCCAGATGAACAGTCAAAGCCAACGAGCCGCTAGTTGGACAAACCCGATTCAAACAATAAAGTGGGAACACAGCTAGGGTTTGCAATGAACGTCAGGCTGTGGGAAAAGTTAAGGGTTGTACCAAGCACAAGAGAAAATAAACATAAGAGAAAGCATGGCTGGATGAAGGTCAGACAACCAGGTACCTTAGCTACTATTCAGGGCACAGAATAAGGAGGACTTGTTCTGCCTTACGCAGCTACAGCATAGGACTCAAAAAGGCTTTTCAAGTGCCAGAGCTGCTGAAGCCCCGGGTACTCCCTAAATCCATCTGTACCAGACCGACTGGAAAAAAAAAAGGAACACCAGACTGTCCAAATTAAATATTTCACAGTGGCACTGCTAGGAAAAAATCAGCCACTACATAGTGGCCACTATTCTGTAACATTTTTTAAACTCCTTTGAAATAAGCATTTGAACATCTGACATCAAATGTGCATTGCTTTTACTTTGCAAACTATAAAGGATACGTCTGGGAAAGAGGTAATGAATAATCATATTGATCCACCTGTTATTTTAAAAGATTTCCTAAAGTTTCTTTTTTTTTTTTTTTTTAATGCTACTGTGTCTAATAATCTGATTACTTATTCCATGGTGCATTAAGGCTACCACTCTAGGTTTAAAAGAGAAGAAGGGGAAAAAAAGCATAAATTCCTTTTTGTTTTCTTCTGATACCACTGCTGTAATACAAACTACCCACTTTCCTAAATACAGATCAGAATCTGGTAATAAGGAGTAATCCCTCTGTTAAGGCCTCTCTTTTCATTACAGAAGAAACACAGCAATTATTGGGTCATGGCTAGGAGAGTTTTAGGGTGGTGGAGACATCAGAAAGTAAGAAGCTTATTCGCTAGGAAACAAGAAGTCCCATGAGAAAAGTACATACCTTCCTGGTCATTAATCACCACAAAACAACTAATGATACTTCAAATCTTTGAACTGACGACATGGCATAAGCAATCCAGGAGGTTCCTGGAATGTGTGGATGATAACTTCCTCCTGCAAGTGATAGAGGAGCCAACGAGGAGGGGTGCCATGCTGGACCTTGTTCTCACCAATAAGGAGGGGCTGGTGGGGAATGTGGAGCTCAAGGGCAGCCTTGGCTGCACTGACCATGAGATGGTAGAGTTCAAGATCTTAGGGCAGCAAGGAGGGCACACAGCAAGCTCCATCTCTGCCCTGGATTTCAGGAGAGCAGACTTTGGCTTCTTCGGGGATCTGCTAGGTAAAGTGCCATGGATAAAGCCCTGGAGGGAAGAGGGGCCCAAGAAAGTTGGCTGATATTCAAGGAGCACCTCCTCTAAGCTCAGGAGCAACGCATCCCAACAAGGAGGAAGTCGGACAAAAATGCTAGACGGTCTGCATGGATGAACAAGGAGCTCCTGGACCAACTGAAAAACAAAAAGGAAGCCTACAGAAGCTGGAAGCAAGGACAGGTAGCCTGGGAAGATTACAGAGAGATCGTTTGAGTGGCCAGGGATCAGGTTAGGAAGGCTAAAGCTCTAACAGAATTAAATCTGGCCAGAGATGTCAAAGGCAACAAGAAAAGCTTCGATAGGTATGTTGGGGATAGAAGGAAGACCAGGGAAAATGTGGGCCCTCTCTGGAAGGAAATGGGACACCTGGTTACCCAGAACATAGAGAAGGCTGAGGTACTCAAATGACTTTTTTGTCTCAGTCTTCACCAGCAAGTCCTCTAGCCACACTGCCCAAGTGCAGAAGGCAAAGGTAAGGACAGGGAGAATGAAGAACTGCCCATGGTAGGAGAAGAGCAGGTTTGGGACCATCTAAGGAACCTGAAGGTGCATAAGTCCACGAGATCTGAAGAGATGCATCCACAGGTCCTGAGGGAACTGGCAGATGAAGTTACTAAGCCACTGGCCATCATATTTGAGAAAGTCTGGTGAAGTTCTCACTACCTGGAAAAGGGGGAATACAACCCCCATTTTTCAAAAGGGAAACAAGGAAGACCTGGGGAACCACAGGCTGGTCAGTCTCACCTCTGTGCTTGGCAAGGTCATGGAGCAGATTTTCCTGGAAACCATGCTACGGAACATGAATAATAAGGAGGTGGTTGGTGACAGCCAACATGGCTTCACTAAGGGCAAATTCGTGCCTGACCAATTTGGTGGCCTTCTATGATGGGGCGACAGCATTGGTGGACAAGGGACAAACAACTGATGTCATCTACCTGGACTCATGCAAGACATTTGACTGTCCCACATGACATCCTTCTCTCTAAACTGGAGAGACATGGATTTGACAGATGTACCACTCAATGGATAAGGAATTGCCTGGATGGCCGCACTCAAAAGAGTTGTGGTCAACCACTCCATGTCCAAGTGGAGACTGGTAAGGAGTGGCGTTCCTCAAGGATTGTTATTGAGACAGGCCCTGTTCAACATCTTTGTCGGCGACATGGACAGTGGGATAGAGTGCACCCTCAGCAAGTTTGCCAATGACACCAAGCTGTGTGGTGCCGTCGACACGCTGGAGGGGAGGGATGCCATCCAGAGGGACCTGGACAGGCTGGAGAGGTGGGCCCATGCAAACCTCATGAAGTTCAACCAGGCCAAGTACAAAGTTCTGCACCTGGGTTGTGGCAATTCCAGGCACAAATACAGGCTGGGCAGAGAATGAATCAAGAGCAGCACTGAGGAGAAGGACTTGGGAGTGCTGGTGGATGAGAAGCTCAACATGAGCTGACAATGTCCACTTGCAGCACAGCAAGTCAGCTGCATCCTGGGCTGCATGAAAAGAAGGGTGTCCAGCAGGTCAAGGGAGGTGATTCTGCCACTCTACTCCACTCTGGTGGGACCCCACCTGGAGTACTGTGTCCAGTTCTGGAGCCCCCAGCATAAGAAGGATGTGGACATGCTGGAGCGAGTCCAGAGGAGGGCTATGAAGATGATCAGAGGGGGTTGGAGCACCTCTCCTATAAGGACAGGCTGAGTGAGTTGGGGCTGTTCAGCCTGGAGAAGAGGAGGCTCCGGGGAGACCTGATAGCGGCCTTCCAGTACCTCAAGGGGGCCTACAAGAAAGATGGGGAGAGGCTGTTCAGTAGGGCCTGTTGTGATAGGATGAGGGATAATGGTTTCAAAAAAGAGGGAGGTGGATTCAGATTTGATGTAATGACAAAAATTTTTACACTGAGAGTGGTGGAACACTGGCACAGGTTGCCCAGAGAAGTGGTTGATGCCCCATCCTGGAAACATTCAAAGCCAGGATGTATGGGGCTCTGAGCCACCTGATCGAGTTGGAGGTCTCCCCGCTCCTTGCAGGGGGGTTGGACTAGATGACCTTTTAAAGGTCCCTTCCAATCCCAACTATTCTAGAATCCTATGGCTGCCACAGCTGTAAACACATTACACTTTCAGTATCAACTAGTCACCTTCAACTAATCTCCTTATATTGAAAAAAAAAAACCTTCTGAAAATCTATCCTAAAAAGATCACTAAGTTCAGGATTTCAGTTTCAGCTTCTACCATCCTGAAAGTTCAGAGACTAGGAGATTTGAAGCACTAAACTCTCTTAAAGTATTTCGGGGAGGATTTTTTTTTCTTTTTTCCTTTTTAACATCAGTTTGAGAAATAATCACACTCTTTGGGGAAGAGGGACTGGAAATCTGCCTAGTGGAGAAGGATCCATGGGTGTTGGTTGACAGCTGGCTGAATACAAGCCAGCAGTGTGCCCAGGTGGCCAAGAAGATCAATAGCATCATGGTTTGCATCAGAAATACTGTGGCCAGAAGAACTAGGGAAGTGATCTTCCCCCTATACTCAGCACTGGTGAGGCCACACCCCAAATACAGTGTTCAGTTTTGGGCCCCTCACTACTAGACAGGCATTGGAGGTGCTGGAGCATATCCAGAGAAGGGCAACAAAGCTGGTGAAGGGTCTAGAGAACAAGTCTTATGAGGAATGACTGTGGGAACTTGAGTTGTCTAGCCTGGAGAAAAGGAGGCTGAGGGGAGACCTTATCACTCTCTACAACTACCTGAAAGGAGGTTATGGCAAAGTGGGTGTCAGTCTCTTTTCTCAAGTAGCAAGCAATAGGACAAGAGGAAATGGCCTCAAGTTGTATCAGGGGAGGTTTAAGTCGGACATTAGGAAAAATTTCTTCACCAAAAGGGTTGTCAAGCATTGGAACTGTCCGCCCAGGGAAGTGGTTGAGTCATCATCCTTGGAGGTATTTAAAAAATAAGTAGATGTGGCACTTCAGGACATGATTTAGTGGTGGGCTTAGCAGTGTTAGGTGTATGGTTGGACTCAATGATCTTAAGGGCCTTTTTCAACTTAAATGATTCTATGATTCTATACTTCGGTACATCCTAAACAGCCATACAGAAAGCTATAAATCAAACAGCTTAATCACCACAAAATTTAAATAAACAGATAAACAAACCCAAACTTCTCCATATACACACAATCCAATCCCATAACACGATGAAGCCAAAACTTTCCAAAAAGTGCGAGTACACTTCTTAGTGAACAGAGAAATCTAGTCCCCCCAGCTCAAGCATCCTGGATGTAGGCGCATACCTCCTGTAGGTGAGAGACTGTGGGTGAAGTTACCATTGCAGTATTTATACAAACAAAATGAAAAAGTTCCAATTGTGGATGGGACAGTTTGAGGGGAGGGAGGAGCAGGGGAGTATTTGCTAAATAAAGGTTTGATAAAACAAATATTCTCCTAGTTTTGATTAGCTAACATTTTTCTGACAAATTATTTAATGGAAATCGCCTTGACTAGATCAAGTGGAAAGTTCCCCAAAGTAGCCCTAACATCATGTTCTTAATACCACCACACTGCTTCTAAGCTATTTTTGTGCTAGCTCCATGGAAACAAAGACATAATTGTTCATTCAAAAGGCTGCTAAAATTTCCATTACAAAATACGCTTATAAAAAGTCTTTACTTTGTGTTTTTATTATGAGAGGGAGAAGAGAAACTAGGTTATTTTCTGTACTTTAGTGCAAGCTTCAGAGACTGGTATACAGATTCAAACAACGTCATCGCTATAGTAAAAAATTAATTGTGATGAAGCTTAGTAAACTTGGGGCAATTAAGAAGTCCAATTATGGTTCACAACCTCTTTTAAGTTTCAGGGTTATCTGCTGTATCGATTATCACATTGAGGAAATATTAAAGTAAAAACATAAATCTGATTTTACATTTAATTTTCTTTATTTGATCACAGATTTGGTAATTAAATTATTAAATCATACACTAGTTTTACAGAATTGGTAGAAAGTATTAATATTTATGTATTTTTATATAATGTTTGTAAGAAAAAGATAGTAAAGCTTTCTTACTGCAGAAAATTCATTTAAATTTAGCTAATGCCTCTTTACATCAAGAACACCCATAAGAATGCCTTTTATTCCTCTTTAGTCTTCCACCTCGCAAGAGGTAGATAACGTTCTTTTACCCCTTTACTTTGATTTATGCCCCTTTTCTCAAGTAAGAGGTTTCTGACTAAAAGGACAGATGATTAAAGAGATTATCCATTGTAAAAATTGTTACCTCTGGTTCCTGCATACAGAAGAGGGAATACCATTGCATTTATTATACAAAAGTGCTTACCATAGTCATGGTTTTAACAGATGGGAGGACAAAAACAAAAAATATATCACAGTATGGTTCATAAATATCTCCAATTGAAGGAAATTTAAGGCCTCAAAGTTCTACTACTCTGCAACAAAGACATTAAGAACAAAAACAGGGACATTGAGCAGAAGTTTAAATCATCAGATGCACGAACCTAACAAAAATAATCAGTAGCATGTAAGCTTTATTTCCACATGAGAGCTTGATTACAACCATACTCAGACCTCCGATTACATGTTGATTACATTGTAACACTCAAAAAAATCAAAGAGGGCTTTAGGTTAAGGACCTGATGCCGAAATGAAATACAATTATTTCACCAAATACCTTTGGTAATGTACTGGCAAAAGACCAATGGGAAATTTTTTTTGCATTCCCTAAGTCACTTCATAAAGCTCTAGTTTGCTCTTCTCTGTAAGTATCTTAAAATGCAGCAGCTGTTGTCAGAATGTATTTTTGCCTTTGTATTCAAATTTAAGAAAATTATAAAGTCCTTCCAAAAGAAAGATGTGTTTGTCTGTGCTTAGATTTACTAAAGACGATATAAAGGCATACAAAATTCTATTTAAAAATGTGTAGTAGGAAGAGATGGCATACTCTACTACTGCTCCTGGGTAAATTCTTACAGGGGCTTTTCATTCTATTAAAAATGTGCATCTCATTTTAAATTTTTCTGGTTCCAGCTTGTGGCCACTTGTTCTCACGATGTTTCTTGTCATCAGATTAACAAGACTTTTAAACACAAACTCTTATCACAAGAAAGTCCCTACACACTTCAAATCAAGTCATCCCTCATTTTTTCTGATAAGTTCATTTGACTGAGCTTTATGTCCTCTCCTGCAAGATGTTCACTCACAGACATAAAACAAATTACTTTTGAAGGCTAGTATACAGGGAAAAAGAATAAAAATGGTGAAGCTCTAGGCATATCAGAGAATAAAAGAAAAAGAAAAAACCACAAACATATATATATTGTTAGAGAGAAACTTACATGAACATTCATTTTAAACAAATTTATGCCCAAATATTGGACCACAGAGAGAAGAAAGTAAAAAAAAAAAAAAAAAAAAAAAAAAAAAAAAA
>WHYT01016750.1:191839-237662 GCA_009806455.1 Tetrax tetrax | reverse complement strand
TACCCTTCAATGTCTCAAAAATTATTATTCCTTTTGTGAGTGCCAAGCATCAGCTATTGTTCTATCTCATCCAGAAAACAATAGATCAATTAAATAAATGTAATCCTATGTCTCTGCTCCTCCATTTCTAATAAAATTTAATTATCAGAAGATGCAATACTCTCTTTATAGCAGTTTCATCAATTAGGTTTTCTCCTGGATAAAATCATTCTGAGCACTTCACTGCTTTCAGTTTGATAATTCATTGCATTCGAGCAGAAATGGTGGAGCTATGTTAGCATCATTATATGTATTTCACCTTGTCACAAAGAAGTTTCAAATTTTGCTCTTTCAGCACTTTTGAATATCTACCTGATTTAAAAAAAAAATAAAAATCTTAGTTTGACATGTTGAGTTTTTGGATTATCTGGTCTATTATTGTCTAGAGACTATCTGAAAATTTCCATTCATGTGTCTGGTTGTGAGAAAGAGATTCAAGTTACTCCTTCCATTATGTCCGAGTGCTGGGGAAGCACTGTTGGATAGGGCTTGGGAAAGGACAGGTTCAGGCTACCTAAAAGATAAGTATTGCAGCACTGACCTCTGTATCTTTCTATCCCCATGTGATTGACACCTTGAGTGTTTGTGGGCAGTGGTACTTTTGACCATCAGGAGATAACACCCATGATTTCAGTATCTTCTACCGTAAGTCCAAAATACTGTGGGTTTTGTTTTTGTGTTTTTGTTTGTGTTTTTTTTTTTTTTTCCTCCAAGATGAATACAAGAACTGAACTGCAATTATTGTAATGCCATGCTCAACGTACCAAGTCCCGCTGAGAAGCGGGTTCATTGTGACGCCGATGACGCGGCGCGGTTCGCTCCCAGTTCAGAACCATGGACAAAGCACGTTCCCCCCCGCTGCCCTGCGGATGTCAACGCACGGGGCAGGCGGTGGAGTTTAAAGGTTTTCACCCAGTAATTTACTGAAGTGAACCCCAAGTCTAGAATAACCCCCTGCTGTGTAATTCATATGAATGTTTTAAGTCCTGTGGATTATCGTTTTGTACTGATTTTACAGATTAATTTATAAGAATTTGAATGTGCATGTGTGTTAGTCGAGGACCTGGTCAAGGATAATCCTCCTCTCTTATTTCAGCAAGATTTTCTATAGTCTAATTGATCAGTTTTGTGTATTTTACTGGTCTTGCCTACTGGATTGTATAGAATTTTACATCTAGTTTGAGTGAACCATACCTGAGAATTATATGAAATATCACTTATTACTAACTGCTGTGATGGGACAAGTGTCTGGGGCTTGACGTGAGATGAGATTTTTTGAACCATCAAACAGCTGCTTTGATGAAGAGCAAGGGGATGGAGTAGAGTCTGTGAAAACTTCTCATCAAGAGACAGACTAGGACCAGACAGTCAGAAGAGAAGGGATTTTTTTTTTTTTTTAGACATTGTTCCGATTGACTCATAAGAGATGTCTTCAATAATTTTATTAAAAGATCCTTTCACAACTGTGATGATACAATGGTTCTGAGTGCCATCTGACTTTGAGGTCTGTACAATATGTCCTATATAATACCTAGTTTTAAGAACCACAGTGTCTGAAATGTCTTAGTAGCAAAAAGGAGAACTTCAATAGGAGGGGAAAGAGAACACTCCACAAGATTTCCTAGTACTGTTGAAAGCCAGCCATTGTCTGCTAGCTGACTTGAACAGGCAAAATAATACATTATGTCCCAGCTATAGACCCTCAGGTTTCTGTGTGTCAACAGCATGTGTTAAATAAAAGATCCTGGTATCTGAGACTGCAGGTAGGGAAGACAGAGGTGCACACACTTTTATGAAAAAGGCGAGGACGCCCTTATAAGACTTTGATAGCAAAAACTGTAAGTGATTACTGATTGATTCTTCAGCTCCACTATGGTGGAACCAAACTTATTTGATATAGATAGTATTTCTGTTCTGATTTTTATCAATGACAAGCACAGTAAAGCTGTTAAAAGCAAAATAGGATAAAACCATACTATTTCCAAAGCGTACTATTAAAGCTTTATTGATTTGACATTGGGATGGCTTGTGAGGAGGGCTTGTGTGTTCTAGTGATCCAAAGAGCAACGCTTGACTGTGTTACAATTCTTAGCAAGGGCTGCCTTAAACAAGTCAACAGCTAAAGAGGAGATGAAAGTGAGACTGCTGGTTGTCAAAATGAACAGCTGAGCAAAAGGAGAGCAACCCATTCCTGGAATGAACTGCACTATGATGTCTGCTGCTGCAAGCGACATAGTAGTCATAGTGAAACCTTGTTCAGGCTTTTAAACAGCATTTGGCAGTGCAGGAAATGTCTCCAGTCTGATATGATATTTTTCTATTGTTCTATTGTTCCTTCACCCTGTCGCTCATCAGTCATCTTATTTTTGTAAAACATACAGAGCTTGAGCTAAAGTGCACTTGCGCCTTCAGTGGGCTTCATGCAACCCCTGCTGTGAACAGTATTTGATTATTAAGAACAAGGATCAGTAGAGACAGAATTTATTATCTCTGGTTGTTCTAGTAAAGATATTTTCCTAAAGCTTTTGCTTTTATTAAGGGATATGTTTCAACAACATTTTTTTTTCTGCTCCCAGCTAGAGAGGAGAGCAGTTATCCTTAAAGAGGATAACTACTGCTCCTGTCTCTTTGCTGTTAACATGCTGTGCTCATGTAGATGTAATGAAACATCAGTTTGTATAAGAATTGTATGAAGTGGTCATTTTTTCCCTTTGAAATGTTTTCAATCTTGTTTTTGTAAAATATAGAGATGTTTGTGGTGGTGGTTTTTTTTTTTTTTTGGTGGTGAGGTTTTTTTGGGTGTGGCTTTTTTTTTTGTTTGTTTTTTGTTCTCCCCCCCTTCCATCAATGACAAACATTTTGGAAAGCAGGAATATGACAGACTCCTCTACTGCTGAATGGCTTTCTGTTGTCCTGCTTGGTGTGTTCTGTATATCATAACAGTGGAAGATGAGAAATCATTGGTATCTGCTGATGTTACTACACCCGATCTCTAGTTTGGCAAGTTTCTCAAGAGCTTTAATTGCTTTAGAATCTCCTGTAGATTTATGCTAGACCATAGTAGTAGAAGTATCTGTATGCATCTGGGCTCTATAAAGATGAGGACAAAGAGTATCCTTTTCTAATGTGGTTTTGCAGCAACTGTTGCTACTGCTCAGCCTGAAATCACGGTGCAGAGTGGCTGACAGTGATTAAAAATGTGATTCCAAATATTAGCCTCTCAAAAAAAAGTTAAACGTATTTATGCTGTAATGGCATTACTAGGCTGACTAGATAAAGTAAAACAAATAAAATGTCATGCACTTCACAGTACCACACACTAATGCTGGGGGCAAATGAGCTTTGATGTGGAAAATCTTGTGGTATATTGTTACTTCCCTATTCTGAAAAAAAAAAAAAAAAATTCAGGACCACATGATAGTCTAATAAAACTGAGCGTCAAGAATCCTCTCACATCCACTCCAGATGGTTTAGACTTCCCTTGGAACTGAATGTCTCATGTAAAATTAGCTCCCTGTTTATTCTCAGTTAATAACCGTTGCAAAGGTGAAGAGAAGCTTAATCTAGCAGAAAAGAGATGAGAACAGCAAGATGTCTTTCTTGTAAAATAGTTAATATTGATAGATACAATTCCAGTGTATGAGCAGAAGGATATGACTGCAAATAAGCAGTTTGATTTGCTACATGTATTCAAACATAAGATGGCGTGCAAAGAAAAGTAGTATTTCCTAGTAAGGAAAGGCTTGGTTTCCTTTAAAAAGAATGGAAAAAAAAAAAAAATTCCTTACCAAAAGGAAAAATCCTGACTGGATTTGGAAACTTTTTGTGATTCCTCGTATTTTTTTCCAGTTTTTGACCAAAATAAGTCTTTGTCTTTCCCTCTGGGGCCTTTACAAGCAGAATCTGATAATTATGTGGATTTTTTTTTTTTTTTTTTTTTTTTTTTTTTTTTCTTCAAAATCCATCTCAACACACATTCTGAAGTGTGTCCTAGTGGTGGTTAGATCTGTGGGTTTGAGTTTGCGTAACTGCTTTTACAACAACAAATCTTGCCTTGTCCATAGGCTAGTTGAACTTTTACTGCACAAATTAAAAAGGAAAAACAAACCAACAAAAACTCCCAACAAAAGTCCTTGATTTCACGCTCTTTTTCCCCTTTATCCTATTCAAAAAACTGGAGATTTTGTTTCCTCTGACAGAGCAGCAACGGTAACTGAATTGAGGTACAGCATGCAGTATTATCACATTGGAGCAATCCAAAGTCAGTCTTTCTCTGTTTTCTCTCTTCCCCCTCACAAATATTAGGCACCAAAACATTTACAACTTCACATGAAACATTGTGACCTATTTTGAGTTTTCTGTATCCATCTAGGTTGTACTTCAGTTACATTTTTAAGGAAGAGTAAAAACTTGGCTTTTTGAGAGTGGGGGTGTGTTTTATTTTTGATTTTTTTTTTTTTTTTTTAATTTTATTTTATGTATTTAAATGCTGCTGGAAACCTTACTTATTTACACAACTCTAGATATCAAGTGAAAATTCCGAAGTTTGAAAGATGATGAATTAAAGGCAGATTTAGTTTTCCCATGGGTAAATAAGGCTTCCTTTGGTTCAGGTACCATTGTAGTTTCTCCAGTATCTTCTTCCAAAGGCTTAAACTGCAGAATTGGAGCAAATAAGTGGAGAGCTGCATTCAGCTTCACTTCTAACTATAGAAATATAAAAAAGGCACTTCATGGGTGTCAAGGAGAGGTCTATAGGAAGATGTACTTTGCTGATATAATAGATATTGTGAGAAAAGATTGCGGCGGAGTTAAATGAGAACATAAGGCTTTCCTGTTGCAAAAGAGTAAACACATAATATCCTTAATGGTACTGGCAAAACCTCTTTTGGGCAAAATGGGAGCAGGATAAAGTCTGATTACGCTTCTGTATTGCTTTAATTTTCTTTTTAAAATTAAATACAATGATGATATCTTAGATAATCTGACTGGACTGTCTGTTGTGAGGCAGAAGTCTTATTGCATCTTTCAAAACATTTTTTGAGACCTTGTGGTTCCCCCCCCCCCCCCCCCCCCCCAGTGTTTTTGTGCAAAATTGAATGGGAAAGTTTTGCTTTCCAAAAAGTATTTTTGTTGTGGGTACCCTGACCAACATCCAGTGAAGTTGACAGGGTTTTGTTGTAGATAAAAAGTGTACAACTTCTTATATACAGATGCATACTTAATATAATCACCACCCCATAATAATCAGCCCTTTGATATTCTTTAATAATAATCTAACAGTATAGTTGCTTTGGACAAATCTGTTGCTTATTAGCTGTATACCTTATGCGCAAGCATTAGTCTACACAAAAATAATTGTTTTTGTGAATCATTGTTCTAGACCCAAAGATATTATGCCCACTTGGCAAAAACACATTGCTATTAATATACAAAACCTGCTCTGAAAAATAATTTAAGACAATTTGCAATGAGTGCTTTTATTCTTGTTGTTTGTCTTCAAAAAGTATTTCATTCTAAAAATATTGGAGACTGGGGATTTAAAATAGGTCTGACAACTTTTTCCCTAATTAACTTAAAAAGTCTTGATGTAACTTCTATTGTACAGTTAATCTGAAATGCACAATTGGCCCTACTTTGTAGTCTAGATTTATTATCTGATATTTTTACTACTGAAGAATTGTTAAACTGAAGATTTTTTGGGAAGTGTGTTGTCTAAGCAGGACTCTTGATGGCTATTTTTCATCCATGTGGTGCTCTGTCATCTTCTAGGGGATAACAGATGGGTTCGAGTGTCCATCCAATTTGTTCTCAATAGAAGCAATTCCTTTTGCTCAAGAAGTTCAGTGGTTTGGATCTAGCTGTCCCAATTTAGTCTTTGCTGTTGTTTGGGGTTTAAAAATACAGTTTGTCTCCTAAGAGCTGGAAGGAAGACAAAACTTCTTTTTGGTGAAATCTAATAGACAGTTCTGTGGCACCAGGACTGGGAAAGTCTGATTTATTTCTTGAGCTTTCTCTTTTTTAGTGAACTGTGAGCACCTAAGTTGTATCTATGTAAGAAGGCTCCATCACATGTCCATTAGACATGTTCCAATGTCTAATAAATAGTTTGGAATTTCAATTTTTTTTTTTGTTACAGTATTTCTATCTTCTATCTTGCTGCACGTTTTTGAAAACTTGTTGGAATGAACATATTTTAAAAACTTTTCTTCCCTTCTTTTAAGATTTTTTTTTTTTTTTTAATTGCAGAATTTTTTGGGGAGAGAGCACACAAATAAAAATAATGCATGACTACAATCCTTATTTCTGGAGTAAATGGGATTAGCAATGTATGCGTCATTCTTTCATTTCCATGCTTTATCTATGTGTATATTAGGTAAAACAATCTGTGTTTCTCCGTTTCAATATCCTACTAGGTTACACACAAAAGATGTGGTGCACTAAATTTCTTTTAATAACCTAGCAGAATCATCATTAGTAAAGGGAAGAAAATTACTTCTCTTCATTAAACTTCTGGGTGCCTCTTTTAAAGTAATCAGGAGACGTATGCCTGTTTGCTTTATAGTCTTGCAGAGCTGCTGCATATCCATTTCTACATTTCCTGTAACACCAAAACTCAAACTTATACTGGTGGATTAGAACGTACCTGTGGTCGTATGGTGATTTCAGAAATGGCAGTTAACAGATGTTAATTAAATTCTTAAAGGTTTTTAGGTATGTATTTTAAATTTTAAACAGAAATTAATATGGATATCTGGCTACTACAGGAACCTGTAAAAATATATCACCGAATGTTAACCGAAAGTTGGAAAGGTTTAAATATTCTTTGTTTGTTTCCACCCCTGGAAATGCAGCTGAAGCCAATATCAGATATGAGTGCCTTTTTCTCAAAGAGAGTTCAGAATCTGAATCCATTTTACATGCTAGTCTTAATCGACTTTCAACCAAAACTAAAGAAAATTAACTAGGCTTAAATAGAAAGGCTTGGGTTTTATTTCTCCTCTCAGCAGGCTGTTTAAATGTCATACAGTGGGGCAGGGTGAAGCTTTGTAAACTATCATGAGTTCTGTTGGAAATGAGCTTCATTCCTAAAGGGCAACAAAACACCTTTTAAAATATTCAAAATACGTGTTTATTTCTTATCACATGTTTTTCCTGATGAATTCTGGTTTCTTCCATTCGCAATGCAGTATAATGGCTCTGAATGTTTGGAGACGTTTACTCGTGCATTGGTAGCTCCCTGATTTTAGGAATTGTGTGTTGCTAAATGAGAGGGTTAAGGAATGAGCTTGAGCACAAGACCATTTGTTTGGCTCTGGTGTAGTAATGTTAGCCTGTCCTTGGCTGTATTTTGGAGAGCTTCATCTAGCTTTCTCCGGGACAGAGGGACAGGCCAATAGATAAATTTCCTCCAGGATCAAAGTATTGTTTTCTTCATTATGCCAACAGGCTTTACATCTTTCTTATGATCCCTTATTTATTTCAAAGCGTCCGTTAAAACCTTTAGCTCTGTGTAGTTTTATGCATAAAAACATACTGCTTTGGAAGGGTCCAGCACATCACTTAAGTTAATTCAGACGTTCATAGGTGGGAGAAAGAGATCAAGGACTAAATACTGTGCAGTGTGTGGCCCAAGTCTCTGCTCTGGAAAGTTTCTCCCTTGATAAGTTGGTTAGGCTGTTGTAGCTGTATTTTGTCATGTTACTGCAAAATGGATGGATAAGTAAATGAAAGGGTTCAGAATGCTATAGAAAAAAAATTTATAAGTGTAATGAAACAGCACAATGAAACTGCAATTAGGAAGCAGTTATAGTAAAATATGTACTGCAGTAGAATGATCCCTGAAAAAAAAAAATAGAAAATGTTTGGAGTTAGTGCACAACACCAGATTGTGGCACAAAGTACAGCCTTAATATTTCAGAATTAAAATATTGTGAAAAGTAATAATGGCAATGCTTTGCAGATGAGGTAAAGCATAAAATATCTCAAATGACAGGCTGAAGAAAGACTGTTACTATACGATTTTTGCTGTACGTAGGTACTGCCATTTATTGCCAATCAATTAGAAGAACATGATATCTTTGCTATTAATTTTAAAATGTTTAGAATGAGTTTTTCCTTGCTCTCAGGACCAATTGTAATACTTAAACTTCTAAATCCCACTGACTTTACATGGTGTTTCATTAGACCTGCTTAGAATACTGAAATGAACCCCTGTAAACCACACATTGTAAGTTCTGAAAAGACTTGGTGAATAAATGTCATACTTCAGTTTATTTTTTAACTTTTCACACTGTGCACTAATATATAAATAGCCTTTGGACTCGCAAAGGCTCCATTGCAGTAATATTCATTAAGGGTTTTTACTCTGATCCAAGTCCAGTCTGTGGTATTTTGTTTGAAAGACTATGGTATTGCAAACCCACCATGCTAATTAATCAGCCTCTTCAGAAGCCAAGTACTGAAGCAGCATTTTGGATTGGTTTAATCTCCTATTGCTCTATTCATGCTCTGTCCCTACGCTTTGCTCTACAGAGAACTCCTCTCAGAGGAGAACTGGGAGTTCAATCATTTAATTAAAAAAGAGTGGGAACAGAGTCATGTTAACAGACTTCAAACAGAAAATTCAATAAATAGTTTGAAATTGAAGTAGATCCAGTATTATACTTTAAGCTGCTCACAAACTGATGATCTGTACCTTGACACCTTTAAAGAACACGGCAAACTTGGGCTGTCAATGGGTTATGATGCTTGGAGGCTGTTCCTGCACATCAGTACTGTGTGCTGCAAAATTGCCTCTCTTTCACAAAATACGGTGGGTTGTGGGTTGGAATGTTTGTTTATTTTTATATATTTTTTTTTCTTTATTTTTAAGTGTTTGGTTTTTTGGTGTGTTTTTTTTTTTTTTTTTTTTTTTTCAATTACTGAACCTTAGGTTCTTTTGTTAGTGCTAGTACCTAAATTGCAGAGCCTTGACCTTCTTAAACTCAGGCTCTTCCACAGGGCTGTTAAGCGTGAGCAGTTCCCAAAGAGCATGGAGAGAGCCTGCAAAAGAATACTTACTAGAGAGTGTATCTTTGTGTAGTCTGTGTGAGCTTCCTTGTCCTGTGAATCGCAAGCCTCGCTATCTCATGCCGATGTTTTGTACTAGGATGCTGTATGAAAATCTTTTAACCCTGTAAGATGTAGTTCTCCAAAACAATTTATCCTTTGGGTTGTGATACAGTTCCCATGGCGCTTTTCAGAAATGATTGATGATAAATGACTCAAATGTAAGAGGATTTCAGCAGGCTTTTGTATTTCCTAGGTGATGTTCTCCTGTTATGGCAAAGAGCTCTGGTGTATAGCTGGAACTGAAAATGGGGAATTGTCATTCCTTGATATAATTTTAAGTAGCTATTAAAAAACCAACCAACCCACCCCAAAAAACCTTTGAGGTTCCTGCACTTGTTATTTTGAGCAGGATATTTGTCAGAAACAAAGGAAAACACATGATATAGAGTCAATAGTTTACTGGTAACCTATTTAATAACAATAAGCAAGCAATAATAAACCACATTTTAGCAAGCTGTATATATTCTTCTTGAAGTGTTCTCCTTGCATCTTGATTATGTGTGGAGTGCCAAGGTTGATGGCTATTCTTCCCTAGGTGGCATGCCACAGCAAGACATTAGTGTCCCAAACTCTGACAAGGTGGTATTATTCCTGATGATGGTGTTGGCATCTTCACCGTAGGTTCCCTGGAGCCACATGTATGCATTTGCAGTAACAGTTGGCTTACCCTCTCATTTCTCTCATCTGCAACCTTTTGCTATCCTTGAGTTTTATTCTAACATTCTAACCAAAGTATTGTCATCTATTATGTATTTCCTGCTCTACTAACATTTGGTTAAATTGTTAGACCATATGATTTACATAGCGTTTGAGAAATATTTACTGTATACATAATCTTATTTACTCACACCATGCATACGCATGCTTGTAGCTGCAGACTCTGGCTGTATGTCCTGGCATCTAAGCAAACGCATTTTTAACTGGGTCATGGCCTCAGTGTCTGGGGGTTTTGACCAAAGATTGTCATCTGAGTGAGGGGGCTGTCGGGCAATTAGCTCTTGAGCTACACAATTTTTTTTTTTTTTTTTTTTTTTTTACTGTAACCTTTCTCTCTGGCATGGGTTTAGCAAGTCAGCTCTGTTTCGGAGACTTAATTGGTACTGATAACATGCTTTGAAATTCATAGGTGAAGTAATATAATGGATTGATAACACTTCTGTAGTATGACTTTATCTTCTTTGCATTATTCTTTGTGGAAGAAGGAAGACATGACCACTGAATATAGTTTCATTTGAGCTGGTGAAATTTTATTTGAAAACATTTCACTTCATATCAAACAGAAAAAGTCTGTTTGCAGCTGCTTTAGTATTCCTTCAGTAGCTGGATCTAATCCTTTTGCAGAATTTAATTATGTGCTTTCTGAAATAGAAGTGGCAGTTTTCTTAATGCAGTTAGCATATACTTAGTATTATAACAATACTTATTTATACTCTTCTCATGCTTCTCTTGAACTATTGTTTAACAATGAAAAATATCTTCTAACATTTGCTGGAATGAATAAAGGTGAATACAAATACAAATATGTGTATAGGTGTTAGAAGGTGCAGTTTCTGAATATAGCTATTTTGATCTGTAATTACTTGCCAAGAATCTCTCAGTAGCTGCTAAGTGGAGAATGAAGTTCAAGCCCATCTACATATCATTACAAGGTAAGGATAAGTTTGCAAAGCATTGAGTGAGATGCTAATCAGCTCTTCTGAAACTAAAGAGGAATTAAATAATTGAAATCTGATGGGAGGTATTTTCAGCTCTAATCAGGCAGTTTAATGGTGTTATGCACATTGTGCCAAATGTATCCCTTTTTTTTTGCAGCTACATTGACTGGTCTTGATTTTTGACTAACAATTATTTAAAGAATAAAGAATTATTATGAAGATCTGCTCAATTCTTGAACTGATAAGTTCATAACTACTGTAGAACTGTGGTGAAGTATTGGGACCTGGGTTAGAGATTCCTGTTCTACTGTGGACTATGGAAGAATGCCATAGAGGCACTTATTTAAATTAACCAAGCAACAACGTAAAATATCATATGAAAATATCATATTAAAAGAAAAGGAGTTAGTGTGAATGCATCGAATTGATTAAGTTAAGCTGAATTATGCTTAGAATGTCAGCAGACCCTTACAGTTTCTCAGAAATAATTTTGAAACTTGCCAAGCAGTGTTCTATCAATCTTGATGTCAAATGATCCAGAGTCCAGAGGAGGCCACGAAGATGATCAGAGGGCTGGAGCATCTCTCCTGTGAGGACAGGCTGAGAAAACTGAGGTTGTTCAGCCTGGAGAAGAAAAGGCTCTGGGGAGACCTTACAGTGGCCTTCCAGTACCTAAAGGGGGCTACAGGAAAGATAAGGAGAATTTTTTTTAGCAGGGTCTGTTGTAATAGGATGAGGGGTACTGGTTTTAAAATAGAAGGAGGCAGATTCAGACTGGATATAAGGAAAATGAATGTATGTATGTATTTATTTTACACTGAGGGTGATGGAACACTGGAACAGGTTGCCCAGAGGGGTGGTGGATGCCTCATCCCTGGAAACATTCAAGGCCAGGCTGGATGAGGCTCTGAGCAACCTGATCTCATTGGAGATGTCCCTGCTCCTTGCAGGGGGGTTGGACTAGATGACCTTTGAAGGGCCCTTCCAACCCAAACCATTTGATGATTCTATTCTATGATACATACATATTTTACTCAAGTAGATTGGGAGAACACTTTTACTAAAAGGTGACATTTGAAAATAATACTCTAATGCCAATAAATTCTGTCCACGCTATTGGTGGTTAGTTTTGTCTCCCCCTCTACACTTTCAGTGACTCTAGGATGACTCCACCTCTTCCTCAAGCAGTGTTTAGTAACTGAGTAAGACTATAGGAGTTCATTGGCTCTTAACTTTTGTATATCAACAGGGACTTCGATAATACATAAGCTGTTCTTGTAGCATGAATAAATTTTCTGTGTGTGCCATCTGCTGGGCCCTGCTCAGAGTGCAACATTAACTCATAGATCTTTTTAATTGGGTTTGTACCTAAATAAAGTTGTCTTCAACCAAAGAGCTGATAGCAAAAATACAAACAGCATTATATCATCTCACTCTATGAAAGCAGTAGGGTTTTTTGAGTAACTGTAGTTCACAATATATAATTATAAAAAAGACAATTCTAGATTTTTTAAATTTTTTTTTTAATGCACTGATGCATTTGAATGGCATTATTGTAACAGTAGCATAATTTGTGGAATTGAGTGCTTGTCTACATTGTGTAATTAAAGATTTGTGTTTGAAAACATTTGTTTCATAACAGTATGCCAAATCAGCACTTTTATAAATAGATATCATAAAGTTTAAGACTTATAATAATAGTAGATAAGTAATGGTTCAGACTGTTAGGTCTCAAAACTCTCAAGTCCTGAGTAACTGCCACTTAAAAATGAGTACATCAAGAGCAAATTCCAATTTTAGATTAGAGAAGGCCTTATTTCACCATATATCAGAACAGATTTAGCCCAACATGTTAACTGTTTTCCTCTATCCAAGAGTAACACATTTCCTTCTGCTGTAAACATTCAGCTGGGGTTTTCTTTTAAAGTTAAGAATTTAATTTAATGGGATATTAACTGAGGCTGTAACACTGGATTATATTGGAGAATGCAGAAAGTGAGCAATCTAATAAAATGACAATTGTTTATTAGTGTTTAAAAAGTCCGAATAGAACTTGTAAAATTCTAGGATAAATGTTTTCACGGGGAGCGTCTCATGATCAGGTTACTGCCTGAAAAATCTATCCGTTTGCAGCTGTGGTGAAGAGTTCTTGTATGTGGGGTTTAGTTTTTTTTTCCTTTTTTAGTGTGCCATTTACTACTTCCTAGTTTTCTGTCACTTAGCCAAATACAAGAATTATCACTCTGAAAACTTTCATCTGAAAGTGAAATAAATTAGAGAAACAAGCTGAATTGGTTGTGCCATCATAATATGAGTAGGAAGAGACGAAACTTACTTTGAACTATGTAGCCAGTTTATTTCTCTACTTTGTTTCATTTTTAGTACTCTAGATACTTTTCTCACAGCTGAACCCTTTTTTTTTTTCTTTTGTATCATCAAGCCAAGCTTTTGTTACATCTGCAAATCCCTATTATCTTAAGAATCACCAAAAACTACCTCCTCTTTTAAAGCTTTGATGAAGTGCATTCCTAGGCAAGCAGTCTCGTATGAAATGAAATTACTTGATCTGTTTCTGCTTTCTTACTATTATTAAAAATCTTTGCAATACTTTATCCTCTGAAATCAGTTTAGAACATCCCAGATTTCATCGTTGTAGCTAATACTTTACTAATCAGTTCCTGCATGCATACATGCCCATACATGTAAACACTTTTGTGATTCTTAGCTTGAGAAAACATGATGAAACACGATTTAAAACTTGCTTTTGTGTGTACAATTTTTATTTGGTGATTATTTTATTTTCTAACAGCATCCACATTTATGTGCTCTGAACAGCCCATAATAACAGTGATGTATAAGATATAGACTTCAAATTTGGTCTATGTTGATGTATTGAACATTAATGGAATAACCACCGATAACCTTGATAGTAGACTTGCTATGGTTTTAAAAGTCACTTAAATTTTTACAGTACCTGGTAATAAAACACCATTGAAAATCAGAGCTCCGTTTTTACAATGGCATATATATATTGAAAAGATTAAACAGTTTATATCTACATGGTAAGCTTTGAAACACCGCCTCGCCAATGGCAGCTCTCAAACATAAGTAAGTATGTGAGGCGGGGAAATGTATCTTATTGTGCAGATATTCATGCAAATAGATCACTGCATAACAGCCATAATAAAGACATGGAGAAAGGGGCTCAGATTAGCTAACAGCTCAGATTAATTAACAAGACTGTTGTCCAAATGTTGGAAAAAAATAAGTACTGTAGAAATTTGAGGAGCAGAAACACTACGTGCAAAGCATATCAGAAAGAATATACTTAAAATACAATAGGAAATAATTCTGCAGGCTTGCTTACAAAAAGTAAAAAATGAAACTGCTTTATTCCTTCTGTAGAATAATTATGGTAATCATATTTCTCAAATTCCAGCCTACAAATTCAACAATATATAGTACATTAGAGATCAGAGCAACATGCATTTTCTATGTTATCTACATGATCTATATAATTATTTCAAAATTGGAATGATAAATGTAATTTATTAATTCCAACCTTGTGAAAAATTTTACTCAGGGAGAGACCTATAATTATGAGATGGAAAATCAGAGAGTAAATTATCCCTATTAAAAATGGGTTTTCTTGAATGAAATGAGTAAAGATGTATACTGTGTATAAAGTAGACTTCATTACAAGAAAAAAAAAATCCTTCAATGGAATTCTTTTAAAATTCTCATGCAAATAAGAAATGTGTGTCCTCTGAAGTACCCTTTTTCATGTTTTATGATACAGAATGAGTAAGAATGGGATTTAAAAACTTGAAGGAGCTTGGTGGTTTAGGTTTGTTGTTGTTTTTCGTCTACCAACAGCTCTAACAGTTTTCTAGTTTAAAGGCTCCAGAGAAGGTAGAAATAGAGGTTGCATTAGATGTTCCAAAGTTTCATACTGGTGCGTCACATCATGATTTAAATAATAGAAGTCCTATTTCTATACATGTTCAAATGCCCGATTTTGTCTATATGGGTGGTATGGGCTTGCACTTCACTATTGTAATTTTTGAGTACCATGCAAATACTATGGAGAAAACTTTAAAATAACCTAGCTACAATAAACTATTCTGCTTTCAAGCTTTATTCTTTTTTTTAAATTACTCTAGAAAATTTACCTGCTCTTTTGAGAAATGACCTGAATGTGCAGCTTATCTTTATCACCAGTCTCAACCTGACCTAATTCATTACCTTTGGCTGGAACATACCAAACGTTATTTGTGGGGTTTATGTAGTTTTTATATGCTACTGGGTAGATCTTCCTCTGCTGGACCTGCACCTGACAGCAGTGCTCTGAGGGAACAGATTAATCAATCAAATTAATTTTAATCATATTTTAAAAGTAAGAACATAAACAATACATAATAAAATTTTATTTTTAATTTTTCTAGTTTAAGTGAGTTGGAAGGAGAAGTTTAGTATAAAGCCTATTGTACATTGGTTGTTTGGCTTTATCAAGGCACTTTATCTGGAAAACCCCTTTCTTTGGCTTACATGGTATCAAAACTCAAGCTTACTGAAAACAGAAAGTTCTGTCAAGGCATGTTGTCATTAAGCCAGGAAGGTCTTTTTCTTCTTGACCAAACTAGCAACTCATCATTAGGGTAGTAGAGATACCAACAAATGCCAAGATTTTACAGATTTCAAGATAGGTCCATTTTCAAGAAGACATTTTGGGTAGTTACGTAGCTTTCCTGTTAAGGACCAAGTATAAAACTAAGTTTAATTTATAATTAAAATAAAGATCTGCATATGTAAAAACCCTTTAAAAATATTTTTTAGAAATCTGCTTGTTACTTCAGAACTTTTCTCCTTTGCTACTACAAAACTCTGAGCATTTACCCAATAAGACCTGCATCTTATCTTGAGTAGATGAGTGAAGCCCATTTTACCTTTTAAAAAAAAAAGTTTACCTCTTGAGCCAGTATTTCTCCTCTTATGCTACTGACTCTTTAAGTCAGTGGGTGTGAAGCAAGATGTCTGGGAGCAGGGTACAGCCTAGTGTTCTTTCAGGAGAAGCAGTAAGAGCTCTGTAGATAATTAGGGAGGATTTTGTCCCCCTCTGTGGAGTGGGAACACAGGCAACAACTCCAAATCTTACTCTCTGAAGTAGAATTGAGCAATTAAAACCAGATTGAGACAGGATTTGGTGCTGCTTAGGCAGCTTAGAGAGAATTTGAAATTTGTCACTGAACTGAGGTGAGGTGGGAAATTTCTACTGTTAACTGGATGAGGTGGTGCCCCCTCCACCCATGTAATACTGGTGGCAATGTTACATACTCATTACCTTATTCTCAGCTGGTCACTACTAAGATGTTTCCAGATCCTCTGTAGCATACTCTGTAGGAGGACACTGGGTTTTAAAAACATAGAGCAGTTATGTCAATTGTCACATTACCTAGTACTCTGAAAATTATTACCATCAATAAAATCTGACACTGTAAGTCTTTGGTATCTGTTTAATATGACAGCAAAACACAGTAAAGAAAAATGTTTAAATGACTTCTTGTACAAACATTAGTTATAATTTATATATGTTCTAAATATTTTAAATTGTTTCATAGTCTTAAAATAAACTTCAATATTATTCATTCAGGTGTTTTCAAAACCAGATAATCAGAGCATTTGCAGTAGTTAAATACTGCTAGGTCCAACTTTGGGGTGGTGGAGGGAAAGGGGATGCAGGTAGTCCTGGAATTAAACGCGTCAGGCATGTTCTTTTGTTGACCCGCAAACTTCTGGGCTTGCATTGCTTGAAAAGCAAGGCGTAACTTTGAACTTCGTGGCTTTAAAAAGTAGCCAGGAACCCTGCATACAGTGTGGCATCACCTAGCAACAGGACTATTTTGCAATTTTAATCTTACTCTATTACATGGGAGTTGTGGCCAGAACCTGGTTCTGCTGTGCAGGCAGAACAAGCTGTCAGCTAAAGCTGTAGTGATTTAGGGGCAACAAAATGCTTTACTCTGTATCTTTACCTAGGAATGACGAGTATTTCTTAGTGGCTGTGGCTGAGAAAGACCTGTAACTTTAATACTGATGCTGATCTGTTTTAGTCACCCTGGTTCTTGTTTCTGTCTCTTCTTGGTGTGAAAACCATCTCCAGCAAAGGCTGCGTTTCTATCGGGTGCATGGATAAGTCATTGTTTTTCTGGATGTTGTTAAGGCCTCTTCCTTTCATTGTCTGTACTCTGCACCTTCTCAGAAGAGTCACCAGAATTGCTTTCATCATTACCATAGCAATAAACTTTCCTACGCAGCCCCGAGGGCCGAATCCAAACGGTTGGAAATAGCGTGGAGGAACCTGCACGGAATGACAGGAAGAAAATTTAAGATACGTTTTTCTTCATAAACATAAAAAATATGATGGAGATTGGTGGTAAATATATTCTGAAAAACTTGTGGAAAGAATGTCTTAGGAGCAATTGCTTCTTTCCTTTACGCTGAGCAGCCCTCCCACCCAAGTCAGGCCAAAGCACAGACCCCCACAGAAGCTATGCCGTTGTAAATGTGATGGTAACAGGGAATCTGAAGTGAAGCAGTTGAATTCTGCTCACATAATTTAGTCTTTTTCCTGTGAACTACAAGGATTTTACCACAAGCTGTGAAATGGACCGAAGCTTTCACTCTTTAATACACATTAAAGTTCATGAAAAACTTTTTCAGAAAATGTTCGTTATATAGCACATAAATGTCTGAGCTGCAGGCTGATGCCTTGTCTAAAGAAAATCTTAAAGCATGCACCTCCTACAATTATCATTAAAAAGCTAGTGTTCATGAGAATTAATTTATCATAAAATATAATGTTGAAAATTTAACTTTATATCTAATAGAGAGATAACACTTAAAATAATTGTATCCTGTCCTATCGACTAAATTGTGAAATGCAAGATTCCCAGAACTGTCGAAGAATGCCTGGACAGCTTCTGCTACTTTTATTGATGTTGAATAGATCTGTTATCCAAAACAATCCCAACAGCATGAGTAGTACTCCTAATGAAGTACAAAAGTACTTGTTAAAAGTAAGAAAAAGCAAATCTGGCTATAAATAAATTATTTTTCTTCATCTGTGTAGCTTTCTTTTAAGAAAGAATGGTACTAGCTGTGTTCTGACTTTCTATTTAACTTAAGAATAGTGTAGAAAGTGTTGCTTTCTATTATCTAGAAAAAAAAGTACTACTTTTTTATTTTCAGACTGAGAAAAATGTTTTGTATTCAAATTTTTTCAAAGAAACTGCGCTGTAGTTTTTGAAAAATTATGGGTAAATACAAGTGTTTATAACAAAGCAAGTACAGCAGCTGGCAGTACAGCACAATGACAAATGCACAGCCTGGGAAAATGGAAAAATGTTTAGATTTTAACAATGCCATCTTATAATAAATAATGGTGTGGATTGCTATTCACTTAAAGACCTGCGTGAAAATTGTGCCTGCCAAAATAATTATGTGGCAAAGAGAATGCAACAAGTCAGATTGAAAATGTGTGGTTAAACATTTGGTGAATCAGAAATATTTTAGTAGTAGAGTGTACATATAAGCAAGAAATCCATTTTGATAGAAATACTTAGAATGAAAATAATGCATGAATAGTTATTATAAACTTAAGTACTTTCTTCTTGAATTTTTCAAAATTACTTCTTTTTTTTTCAGCTGTTGTTTTTAATACTGTGTGCAGAGTTTGCTACGGGTAATCAGGCAGCAGTTTAGAAATGTTAACCAGGTTGTTTAGTGCTCATCTGCGTGTGTGGCACATGTGGTACTCCTTGATTTTTTTGATAAATGGAAAAGGAAATATGTAAAACTTAGAGGTGTGTGTCTGGCTTGAACATTCATATCTTTTGTTTCTTTATTTTCTTATTTCTTCAGGCTTTACTAGTAATCCCATTTTTAGCCTATCAAAGTGGGTCATTTATTTATTTCTCAAAAATTGAAATTACTGTCTGTGGATGCTTTTATGTGCAGCTGCTAACATCTCAAAAGAAAAGAAATCTTGCTAGGTAATAAAATTATTTCCTATACTTTCTAGTTAGACAAAATGAGAACTATAACAACTGTAGAAAACATTCATCCTTCAGTTTCAACCCTATTTGACTTTAATATTTGACAAGCCAGTAGAAATGTAAGAGAAAGCTTGTGTAGCAGGAAAACGTGTGCATCTGTGATAGCAAGGCTAACGTTCTGCGGTTGAGATACTCTTAGCAGAACTAAGTAGCTTATGCCCTCCACTCTTGCATGGCTATTTATTCCAGAGATCTTTCTAATTCCCCTCATTGGAGTGCTAACAGAACCGTAGTATTTTGAAAATATTTTGTGCTCTGTCACATGCGTAGCAGTATCTCCCACTTCCATCTGCACTGATTAACAGCCAAAAACAAGAAGTCAAATGTGCCACATGGAATCAGTCTATTTTCTTTCAATGTAGTTTGAATCTCTCCAGATGATTATTGCTGAACAAATACAGTTTTGTTTTGTTTGTTTTTTTTTTTTTAAAAAAGTTTGATCAGTAATCAGAAAAGCAGAGGTCTAAGTGAAAGTAAATAATCTGAAGCACAATTTACCATAGTAGGGGGTTACAAGTAGGAAAAAAGTTCACATACTGCTTTTGATACAGAGTAATGTCGACTAAAGAAAATTCTAGTTCTTTTGTGAGTTAGGATGTAACTCTTATTGAAGCTGCTGTGCTGAACTGGGACTGCATTACTCTACATTTGCAGTATCAAGTTGGTTAAAAGATGGAATTTCCATTTTGGTTTATAAAAGATGTTTGTTTGTTTAGGGTTTAAAAAAAAAGAAAAGAAAAAAAAAAAGGAGAGAGAATAAAATGAGTGCTAGATTCTCAGTCTCTTGGGAGTTATTATACTGCTTCACCTCTCCAGACAATCCTCACGCGGCCTCAGCTCTGTGATGGACTGCTTGCATGGCTCTAGGTCCCTAAAGCCACCTTGTTTTGTCCAATGTCGGGATACAGAACGTGTGTTTTTTGACAAATTTAATCAGAAAATTTTAATCAAAATGTCTAGAAAAACTTTGGTTTCAATATCATAATTTTTTTTAGTCAAAAGGCACTTTGATAGGAAAATATCTGCCCAGCTTTAATAATAATAGTAATAAACAGAATGTATTGCTAATTAAGCACTTAGACAAAGGTGAAACAGTCTTATGGTTACAAAGTTCTTGATCAAAATAAGAGGAAGATATGTTGTCAATAAATAATACGTTATAGCCTGTAAGAAGTAAGGTAGAAAACTTACATTTTTCTCAAAATTTTCAAGGGAAAACTCATTTGGCTTTGGGAAGAATTCAAGCTTGTGCATACGTCCGATATTGAGAATAATATTTGTTCCCTTTTTCACAGGATAGCCATCAATTACATCATCTTGTAAAGCTTTTCGCATGATCAGGTCCACAACTGGCTGGTATCTCATGCTCTCATAAATAAAATTCTCCACGATTTTTAAGTTTGGCATGTCATCACTCTGTATGTCTCTGTCACCTTGAGGAATAAAAAAGATGGTGAAGAAGTTGGTTATGAATTTAATAGCTTCATTGTACAAATACCAAAACATTTTTGGAAGATTCTTGGTTGCTGAAGTGGTAGGAGGGATCCAACAGCATCTGAGTAGTTTTACGTTGCTTTACGTTTTTGGGAAATTTGGTATATTGTGCATCAGAATAAACCCCAGTTCATTAATTTATGATCTTCTTACCTTATCTTCTTCTTAATACATTTAGGAGTCTTTGTTCTGCTTTTTTGTCAGTGACAAAATTCTGAAAGTTTTTTCCTGACTTTTTTTATGATTTAGAGTAACAAGACACAATAAAGAAATCTTTTGAGAGCTGACAGCAAATGGAATCTCAGAATAGTCTGTGGGTGAGAGATAACTTTGTAGAGACATTATATTTTCACCATGTGATTTGGCTGGACATGGAGCTAGGTCCTACTCTGGCCTGACTGTTTCAGTTGTCATGAGTAATTTCCTCCCAGCTGGATTCCATCAGCAGCAGTATTTATGCCAGGACACACTGCCAGTGGGAGCCTTATGTTAACTCTCACAGCACAAGCAATTCAAGAACTACAGCCTGACCACTGCAGTGGTAGGTTTTCAATATAAAAGGCAGCTTTGCTGCTTCAGTTGGTCATTTGCTTAAGGAAAAGACAAAAACATTCTACTGCCTTAGAAATCAAGGCTATCAGAAAGGAAGAGGGAAAATAGTGAGTACTCAACTCTCACGAGGACAACAAAATAAGATTTTTTAAAGTATTTTAGAAAAGCAGTAAAAGTTGATAAACACTTTCCAATGTTTAACTGACCAGAAGTTAATGTTGAATAAGAGTGAATGAAATTAATTTTTATATTAGTTCAGTGTCAGGCTTTGAATGAAGTCTAGTGAAAGGGAAGAATACAAATTTGAAATATCTTGATTGTGTTTTGAATGGTTAGTAGTCAGTACTTAACGAGGATATTAGTTTGATATAAAAATGGATGACAGTAGAATACAACTTTAATATTCTCTAATCTTTCCCTTTTGCAGTAATAGTGAAACATAAGTTCTATTTATACACAAAGAAATATTGGTGATTAGAAGTATTTCAAATGAGTATCATTGGTATTTCAATGTAAATGGAAAATAATTTCAATGGAACTTACAAGGTTACTGCTGATTTGCACTGCTGTTGCTGAGAAGTGAATAGAGCACATTCTTTCTAATAGATTGTCAGTTCTGATTCCTGTTTGAATTTGTCTTACAAATTGCTCATCTTCTTTCATTTGATCTTGAGTACATTCTTTTACATATAATGGTAGTTCATATATTTTACAGCAAATACTTCATTAGAAGAAAATACTTAAAATTTTCAACCTTTGAATAATCAAAATTAGATAATTGCTGGAGGAAAATTATATTCCCACATCCCACTGCCTTGCAGCTCTTTCTTACCCATAACAGTTTCAATTTCTCTCATCATCTCCTCTTCCACTGCGGGGTGCTCTGCAATCAGTATTAGCATAAAGAAGAGAGTCACAGACAGAGTATCAGGAGCAGCAATCATCATTTCCAGCACACACTGGTTCACATTCTCAGCAGTCAGATCCCCTCTGTTCTGTAAAAAAAAAAAAAAATGGAAATTTCAGGTAAAACATTGATTGCTGGCCTCTGATGCCAACAAAGGTCCTATAGCAGCAGAAAGGGAAGGACCTAGAATATCTGCTTTAAACAAAAGTAAAAATCTTCACAGTTTATCTCATGCTAAACAGCATTTATTTTTTGTCTTTCAGAGAAAAATAGAAAACTCATGTTTTGATGAGTGTGTATTACATTACAGAAAAGCAAGAGTTTGTTCTTAGCTCAGATTCTTACTGATTTTACAAGATGGAATTTACATAGCATTTGGAGCCTTTGCAAAAAAGAAAAGGCAATGCATCTAGATAAAATACAGGGGTTAGGGAAAGACTGGAGGACATTGAGGGGAAAAATGCAAGAGTTTTAAGGACATTGTTTAAGCCATAAGAAAAATCAGACAAGCACCTGTTCCTGAAAACGCAGCTATTCAATGTTTGGATGCTGTTAGGGACTCCCCAGAACAAACTAACTCGTGTCCCTTTATGGTGATGTGACTTTCAGATGGATGCATCCAGTTTAAGTTGCAAAGGCTGTGGTGTTAGTGACAGGAGAATGTCAGAAAAATCAGTTAGCCATATTTTGAGTACATTGACAATACCTGTGCAAAAATCAACTGGGATGCAAAATCCATGTGTTCATCCAACTTTTCAACAGTGGAAAGCTGTTGTCGTTTCTGTTCTATTAAGATTTCCATTGCTCCTTTCAGATCCTTTCTGAAAACAGATAAAATCCAACGTATTGATAAACATCTCCAGACTTTCAGTATACACTAAGATATGATTAGCAACATAGACATTATCCCAGTAAAAACATCTACAAATGGCAGAAATTAAGTATTCCTAAAAGTGGTTATATGGTTCTCTACAAAAGCAGTAATGTTAAAGGAAGGTGAATTTTCTTATTATTTCTTATTCAGTAATTGCTTGTTAGTTTGGACTGAAATTTTGTTCTCTTTTTATAGGATAGACGGAAAAGGATGAATATATGTCTGTACATTTTATTAATGAATAGATTTTTTGAAGGTATATTAACATTCCCAAAGAATTAGTTTATTTCCTTCTATTTTATCAGTGATTAAAATGAACTTAGACAACATAAGGGATAATTGATAGAAAAATGTAGATAAATATTAGAAAAATTGTACCAGCTTGAAGGCACGGTTGATCTAAAGTTTTTGTATTTAAATAGTCAGTAATACTGTGTCAACAATTTGTATTTCAGTGGTGGAAAGAAAGCAAAGTTCAACAGTTTTTATAATTTTATTTGGGATTTTTGATTAGCTATAGATTTGAAGGCAATTCTTTTTAAAGAGTATTTTGAAAAGTTTTTTAATTAATTTCTCAGCCATTCCACTTGTGGTTTTTATTGTTGGGATAGAAAATTTGACTGGGTTTGTAGAGGTAACTGCATTAAAACTTCAAACTTAGTAAAGTTATTATTTATAACACTTTTTTATGTATTAGAAATAGCAAATTTCCAACTTTATCAGAAGAATATCAGAAGTCGTCATATCCTGTGGTGGTTCTTTGAATTACTTTAAGTCCAGCAATCTTTTTTTTTTTTTTTTTTTTTTCAGTAGAAATCTATGAATAAATTCAATTTTAATAGGATTGCTTTTGAAACATCAATACTTGCCTGCAGAGACTTTCTAATAATAACTGGGCCACCACAGTTAACTAGTATTACAATCACAGGATAAAGCACTAATCAGTACCATAATAAAACTGGCAAGCAAATGTTAGAGAAGGTAAATCTTATGTCTAGTTCATAAGAGTTGTCAATGACTTAAAATCAACCTCCATCTTTCCCTTAAAGCCTTTACGTTATATAGTACTATCAAAACAATTTATTACACATGCTTTGTAAGTAGTTTCTCTCACTAGATGGAATCCAAAATGAACAAAATGATTGTCAGTTCTTTTTATAGCTAGTCCTCTTTTGATGAAAGACAGCAAATGAGATCATAAAAATAGAATAAGCGTTTTGTATTTTTGCAAAGAGGAAGATGGCAAAACTTTTTTTTTTTCCTAAATAAGGAACAAATATAACATCCTTGAAATGGATTATCATGCTGAGCACCAAGTTTTAACTCCAAAATGAGTTGTTGATTCAAAAATTCATGTTGAGGGCACCAAAAATAGAATTATGCTCAGGGGTTAACTCTTCTGGGACAGTCTCACGAATGTAGCTGGATATTCTTGTTTTGCTGAACTGTATCCTACTGTTGGGCTGTCCTCAACTAGATAGCAAATATAACTTCACCCCATGTGCCATCTTTTCCTTGTCTGTTCAAACTGAACCAGTGATTTCAATTTAGTTTCACATTTGAGCTGGCATTAACTAGTATTTTGGTGAGTAAACTAGGACTAAATAGTTAAGGGCTTTAAATCACCCCTGAGATTCACCACTTTTAGCATCAGCAGCAGATCTTGTTCTGTTGAATAGTTGTTCTGTTGCTCTATGGGGTTTGCAGACAGGGAACTTCAGCCAAACCCTGCAAGTTTCACAGTTTATTTTCTAAAAGGCAGAGGAAAATATCAAGGAAGAGCTCCTCCTTAGAAAGAAAGAATCTTATGCAAATTATTTATAAAACTGCTGATACTTACACGGCCTCTTCATATTTCTTGCACAGCCAAGAAATCTTAAAAAAGATGTCAGGCTTCAATAAAAGTGCTTGCCAAGCATCAAAGTAGTTCTGAATCTTAAGTAAAATGGCATGTTCTGAAAATAAATGTTAACAAAAAGCGGTTTTGTTAAATATAAACGTCAATAGTCAAATAACACAAATACTTCAGAAAAATTAATAATAAGGCCCTGTTCCCTACTCCGACTATGCTTGTGGGAATTTGATAAACAAGTGGTTTTAATACATGGTAGACAGCACTAGGAAACATTTGTAGCACCCTGTAGAAAACTTACAGATCTTTGTAAAAACTTTTGGTAGCTAGTTAAAAGGAGATAGTGGTGTGTCAACCAGAGCCAAATAGTCTCCCACAGGAGAGCAGAAGCAGACCCCTTGCAGCATATTGAAATGGGATAATTTGTACATCACAATAATGTTATTTCTGTCATGTGGTTTTGAGGATAAAGAAATCACAGAAGACATAAATTGTCAGACAAATTTTTTGAGGCAGTAATTTATGGAATCATAGAATGGCTAGAGTTGGAAGGGACCTTCAAAGGTCTTCTAGTCCAAATTTAGTTTGGTGGAAAGATTTCTAATTATGCATGTAATACTGGGATTTTATGAATTCAGTGCAGGAAAGTCTCTTTAAATGGTACTATTTATTTAGAGGAGTGTGGCAAGGTAAACTTATAATTATTTTTTTTTTGTCATATAGAATTCTTTTTGATAACTAAAATCACTCATAAACCAATTTCAATTAATTATACGGTGATAGAGGAGTCTATTCTTGCAGTGCTTTCTGAAGCAAAACTGCTGAGTGGTATGCACTTTAGATTCATAGTAAGGCGTAAAAATCAAGCTGTTAGTACCATCCAAAGGGATCCTAAGAAAAAGCTTGTTAGATGTGTCAAGCATGATCCGTCTCATAAGATTCAACGCATTGATGTTTCCTGCTTCAGTGGTTACTTCCTCTAGTTTGTCCAGGTGATCAACTGTTGATTCAACACAAATTGCTATCATACGCACAAGACCGGGACCAGACAGAGCTGAAATATATGTGCAAAATGATAAAAAGATTGGTTAACTTTCATACCTTATTTATAACTTATTGATTGGCAGTAATGGTGTCAACAAAATGTAAAAACATCCTCGTGTGAGTCATTGATATAAAATTGCTCTGAAACTTACTGATTTTATCTTTTGAAATAGAAATGTAAGCATTTTGACTTAAAATGATAATAAAGCCCAAACTTTTCTTGTACCCAGCTACTTTGTATCTCAGACAAACATTTAAGCCCAGCCTGCCAGCATGCTGCATGTTTAGCCCACCCGTGAGCAGTGGAGATAGCATCGTGACGGATTTATTGCATTTTAAGAATTCAAAAGCAACCAAAAGCAGTGGTCTGTTTTGTTGCTGTGTAATTCAGTGGAATTTTGGAGGCTCCAGCTGGAATTGATTGACACAATTTTTGAATGACTTTGGAAATCTTGCCCTAAGTACTCTGTTTAAGTTACTTTTCCATACCAGAGTTGCTGTAATTGCCTCAGGGACACTATCATATATATAATATATATATATATATATATTTTGAGGTTGGGTTAGGGAGTGTGTGTTTCTAACTGAGAAGAGAGGAGGTCTGTTTTGTAAATAGAGACACCTAGTAATTCTAGGAATAAGTACAATTTTTTTTTTTTTTTCCCTGCTCTCTTCGACCAGTACTAAGTTGCTGATATTTTTCTATAGCAAAATCAGGTAGGAAAGGCCCAAGTGTCATACAGGAGCACAGATACATAAAAAAAAAATAGAAAATTTAAGCCAAAATATAATTAATTTATTTTTGGTGCCACTTTATTTTCATTTTCAGTTTCTGGAATCACTGTTGCTAACTACCGCAGCCTGAGCTGTTGAGAATATTTTCTGAGCTGTGGACCTTGCAGAAGTGTGGCAGTTCTGTTAGGAAGGCTGTAAGATCATTGGGAGTAGCTAATTCTAACAGTATGCAAATACTGAAAGCGTTCAATTTGCAGAAAGAAGGTGAATCAGAACTTGCATGTTCATAAAATAGTAACACTGGAGTTTATGTAATTTCCTATTTGATTGCAACCTAGTGATGTTAATTACTTAAATCCTTTTCTCTGTTACTACATTGATTCCTGGCATATTGAAGAGATTAATAAATAGTTCTGCTGTGCAGATCTAAATTAATTTTGAAACAAAAGCACTTTTTTTTTTCCAATTAGAATGAGACAGAAAAGTCTTTGAATTCAGGGGAGGCTGGGAAGAGCCAACTACATTTATGGAAGTGGCAGCTGAGCTAATAGAAATGCTGGACTTGAAACATTAAAGCATTCAAAAACACAGCTTGTTGGACATAATTCAATTTTGTTTTAATTGCACGAGATTAAGAATCTGAAAAACTACTTCAGGACCATTTCAAATAGCATGCCAAGCAGGATAAGTGTGAAAGAACATGTGCAAAAAAATGTTTCTATTGGATACTTAAAGATAACCGATTTCTGTAATTTAAGGGTGCGGGTGCAAAGAACAAACAGCACTTCAGAAAAGGCAGAGTGTATTCTCCAGTGATGCAATGTATTAATGCATGCTGATTTACCTTTGGTGAAAAAGGGTCGAATTTCTTTCCAGTGTGCTGGGTTGTTATTAAATATGATCCCATTTTCATACATGCCAATGCACTGTAATCCAAGCTTGCTCCCAAATCGAGAAACATAATGCCAATGTTTCATTACATGGAACACACTTGAGGATCTGGGAAAGAAACATGGGAAGAGAAAAGCCCAAACCAAAAATACTGTTTCATAGATTGTACACAGAATTTTTACTCTGACATTCGATAGTTGCTCTGAAGTGGTGCTGACTGCATTCTCAATTTAGCAGGAAGTACAATGCTTTGCATTAAATCTTGTTCTTTTTACATAACTAAAAACTTGATGATAATGTCTTCAGAATGTATATTAGAGCAATAATGTATTCTGTTCAGGTTTAAAACTGTTTTTCCCTTAAAATGCAAATGGTTACCAAAAGATTTTAATCTGAATAGTGTGTATATGTCGAAACATGTAAATATACAAGATATACTCAGGCAATGACCAATGTCAGTTATGTCAGAAACTGAGATATTTGACAATTGATAATTTAATCATGATGTGTATATAATTAAATCTGTACTGTAGCTATTTGGTTATTTCCAGCAGACATATACAGAAAGCACTTAAATATGCAGCATCCTAATATGAAGATATGTGTGGGACAAATATTCTGAAATAAAAATGTTAGGGAAATCCATGATAGGTATAATTCTTTTTACACTTGACAAGGTTTATTTACATGTGCTGGCAAACAGGTTGTGAGCAGCATGATTGCTTTAAGATACAACTGCCTTTAGAGGGAGCTAGCATTTTAGCAATTGTAGAATTATGGAATGGTTTGGGTTGGAAGGGACTTTCAAAGGTCATCTAGTCCAATTCCCCTGCAAGAAGGAGGGACGTCTTTGACTAGATCAGGTTGCTCAGAGCCTCATCCAACCTGGCCTTGAATGTTTCCAGGGATGGGGCATCCACCACCTCTCTGAGCAAAAACCTGATCAAATGAAGTCCAACAAAAAAAAAAGAAAATCAGACAGTCTGAAATGAAATAGTATGCGATTTTCTTTACCATGTAGCATACTCTCTGGACAAAATCCTATACTTCCTACATGGGTTAGCTTATTTTCTCAGTCAGGCAAAGTAAATGAGACTTTTGCTATTGACTTCAGCAGTGCTGGGTTTTCACCATAGTTTTGCATGACCAGTGTACAGTTGACAGTGAGATGCTGTATGGTACAAACAGACAAACGCAGATTAAGGATTGGAATAAAAACAGGGAGGAGTATGTCTGCAGATCCAGCCTTCCAAGCAAATCACCATATTCTCTCTTTGCTGCACTTCCCCACACCCGCTGTCTTTTCTAATTTCCTGAAAGGTTTTTTGCATGTCAGGGAACATCATCTGTATTTTCATGGACATGAAAAGATTATATTGAATTATGAGAGCTGTTCCCAGGATTGGAAAGGTGCAGGAGGCTCATTTTGCTCCCTTCCATTCCACACATCTACACAGGAGACACACAATAAAATTTTAAGGAAGGACTTTAATATAGGACTTTGTATAAGCAGATTTTCCTTAAACTATTTAATCAAGTCTTCTAAAAGACAGCATCTGTTGTAACCAAGACTGCAAGTCCTTCTCTCTGTGCATTAATGTCTGAGTGTGATCAGATTTGATGGTAAAAATTCAGATTACATTGGTAGAAATAGTATATTTATGATTCACTGAAATATTTATTCTACGTTATTGTTTTTAAAAAGTCAAATACTAGTTCTTTATGTACTGTCAATGTTTTTAAGCAAAAAAACATATCTGAAAAGTGATGTATTGACTGTGAAGTGTGATGCAGCTGTGGCATTGTTTTATCAGCAGTCCTGATTTCTTTCTGATGAATTGGTAGTACAGAAAATGGAAGACAGCAGCAACACCTATGTAGGATAGGAATGTAAATAGTTTTCCTGTCATGATTTACCTCTCTTTACAGAGGTAGAACCAGACAGAGATGAAGCTAGCTTGCTTCAGATGGGAAATCCTGTGATAGTTCTCTGTACTGCGTTGTCTTTAAAAGCTTTTACATAATGAAAGCTGAGTAGGGATTGATTGATATTGCTAATAAAACAGTTGCGATTCTTTATCGATTACAGATGGGTAAAGATTTTACTACTATTCCTTTTTTTTTTTCCACGGCATAACTCATAAGCATCCAGAGGATCCAACGCAATAAGCAACCATCCACTGGAGCTAGTAAAACAATAGACTGTGGTTTAGCATTATATTTAATATTGTGTATAATCAATGTCTAGGAGTAATCCCATTAATTGGAATGGATTTACTCATAATCCTATAATGCTGCATTTGCTTAATTAACTTGCTGAATTGGAATCATGATCTTCAAGCATTTCTTCCATTTTAAGGAGAAACTTAAGAACACAGGAAACTAAAATTTAGCTTAATCCTGCATTGCAGTCAGTCTAGGTTCCTGTATAGTATGTAATCCTAATTCTAAATGGAATAGTAAAAGAGACAGTAAATGCTTTTTAGGATTGAGCCACAGTACTTGATTTTCCTTTCCGGGAAAAAAAAAAAAAAAGGGAGAGTTCTTGTGGATTTCAATAGTAGAGTCTTTAAAGAAACAAAATATTAGAAAAAGGTCTGTGAACAGCAGGAAGTAGAAGATTTGTGCTAGAATAATTTTTGAAAATAATAACTTCAGTTCTAGTTTAGAAAAAAAGGTAGCAAAGAGGTTGTAAAAATACTCAAAAGCTTTTCATATTATTAAGGAGAGAAAATAAAGAATTACTTGCTAATTATAAATGTTTCTTCACCGCTGATCCAAACTCTCACAAACTCTCCATATGTCTTATTGTAGTAGTTGCAGGCTTTCCCTACTCCCATCCAGAGAAATCTCCAATGTGACATGAGGGGACCGATTCCCATGCAGTATCCCGGCCCTAAGAAACAGAGTAAGAAAAATTTGGTCTCAGCTGCGCTCTCTGACAAGAATGTACCTCTGAGCATCACCCTTTTGAAATGAGCTTTTCAGGATGACAGTCCAGGTCTGCACTGGGCAGTTCACATACATACAATCCTGTTTGGAACTTCTGTCTTAGAGAAACTTGCATCTCTGTTGTTGAAGCCTCAAATGTCTATGGAAGCCTATAGTCCATTCAATGTGCATGCAAGAAATGACATTAATTACTTCTTTGTACAACTTCAAAGTGCTGCTTTGAGATTGCTTACATTTGGAGGACAATGACGAGATATCAGGAAGAAGAAATGAAGTAGAAAAAATGCATATGGTTTATTAATTTGTGATTTTAACAAATCCTTTGATTTATTTTTGTGCTGAACTGTCATAGTAACACCTATACCAGTCAATATGCTTTTTGATGGAATTAAATGTAATTAATTATATTTCTCAAAGTCATTAATACTAGAGTGAGAAAATAGATATTTAAAGGAGAAAGTACTTTACTGCGGTGAACTTACGAAGACATGCTTAAGTAGGGGCTAAGAATGGATTAATAAGCACTTAGTCAACAAAATTCTCAACTAAATCCACTGTAACTTAGCACCAAATTTTTCCCCATTACAACAAAAAGGAGAAAATAGAGACAGCAGGAGAGAATTTGCCTTTAATAAGTTTTCTTCTTCGGGGGGAACCTTAATTTGCCCCTCTCTATCTGTAAAACATAAATCTAATTCTATAAAAGAAACAAGTTAAGTTTAAAACTGTAAAAATGTTGCTTACGATGGTATCATTTACTGATAGGAAACACAACAACTCATATTATTTAAATACCTATAAACTTAAAGAATATTAATTTAGTTCTATCTTCTTGTTGAACCAATCAAGCAGTTAAATAGAATGTATAACCTATGAATATTTTCCTCTGTTTTCTAATTTTCAAAGAGTTTTAGCATATTGAAGGATGTTTAGCAAGGATGTTTTCTCAGAATTTCATTCAGGTGCCATGGTATTGGTTAATAATTGTTCCTGTCATACATGTTTGAGATGTGCACGCTGTTCTCATTCGTGCAGTAGGTCTTTGTATTGCATCTAATAAAAAATAAGCTGAATCAGTAATGTTTACCATAAGGCTCCCAAAATACTACAGAAGGGGCTCTCTGAAACGGAAACCATTTGATGTTCTGTTCTGGAGAGTCTTCAGTGCCAAACATGGAGAGAAAAATTGATAATCTGTTAAAGTCTGAATACTTTCCTAGATAATAGTTTGTTTCTAGTAAAGACAATTTAGAAAGCTTTAAACTTAAAACATGTAAAAAGTAGAAGTTTATAACTCACATGAAAAATAGGAACATCTTGAGTCCCTAAAATAGTACTATATCTGTCTAGCATATACATACTAAAGCAGAAACCCAAATATCATATATTTATATAGCCAAGCCAGGTTTGTTATGGAAAATCTGAGCTTAAACAGAGATTTCTTTTATCAGTTCTTATAAAAAGTTATATTATTTAAACTGACTCTGGTAAATTTTGTTGGTATACAGTCATTATTCAGCATTACTTTCTCACTTAAATTTGAGAAAAACACACAAAAAATACTCTGATAGCTTTTCAGTTGATACTATGGCTAAAGTGAATTTACCTGGTATTGACGAAGTTTCTTCGTGATTCCATATTAGAAACAGAAAGCACATGAGAATGAGTATGGGCACTGTGGCCACGGGCATCGTATCTGGTACTAGGCTGGTGATGTTGTAGTGCATTGGATTCAGGGTGTCCAGTACCATCTTTTCCAAGAGATTCCCCTTTGCTTAAGAGAGAGAGAAAGGGGAAAGAGGCAGAGTTTTTCAAATATATATTCAGCTTTTGTCGGTACCTCTCAGCTTCTTTGTGTAGGTCTTTTAAATGAGCAAATGAGCACTTGAGGTGGCTTTATTTTATAACGAGAGTGGCTGCCTGGACTGCTTGCCAGGACAAGCTACATCACAAGTTGAAAGAGACATGCAGCAGACACTCTTTTTGCTTGGAAATAACAAAGCGTTTCTGACCTTGATATTGAAGCACAGTTTTGGATACTTTGGCTGACAGACCTCTTATCTCTGATATTGCGTTGGCTGACCAACACTGAGGTTTACTCCTTGCAAATTTCTAACCAAAACACAAGAAATTAAACTTTCAGCACAAGTGGAAGCATTGAACGAGTTCACTTGCAAGCTTTATCTTTGTTACTCAGCTTTTTCCTTCCTGCATGCCTGTAGTGCCAGAGTCCTTGAATTTCCAGAATAACTACATTAGCTTTCATGATGCAGATAGAGCATATCCCAGGTTTTTGTCTGAAACAATGTGTTATGGGTTTTTTTAATTGTCAGCCTTTGGGGGTAATACAGTGCGTTGCATTTCTTTATGGTTCTTCTGCTAAATTCTTTGAAAAATACAGCATATGCCATAACAGGATCATGGGTTGTCTGGTACCATATTTTTCCTTAGGCAGTAACTAGCACTTGGCACAGGAAATTAAAACCTAGCAAAAGGACAGGTCTGTTATGCACAGGGGGAGTAGAAGAATTCCTTCAAAGAAATTTTGTGTATTTTTGACTTTAAGTCACAAAATATGAGAAATATATACTTTATGGTCAAAGTAGATATCGAGTACAGGCAAAACCCTGGGGAAGGGAGTAGGCAGTGGCTCAAAACCTTGCAGGTGCATGCAGTGCTTCAGTATTTTGGGTGATTGCTATGTAAGGCTTCTGGTACTGTTGTGATCCAAAGTGACCATGAGCAAACATGGCAGGTGACCTTTTGGAAACATGTGCCATTCACTCCTCTTGGGAGAGTGTCCATGCCCATATCACACCTTGTGCGCATTCAGCTGTTGTACTGTGTTGCATGTTGTGACAAGTGGTTTTGTAATCACAAGCATTTTTATAATGTAACAATATTTGTTAGTTTTACTGGTGTACGGTTACACACTAATAATATTTGTTCAGTAGAGTAAAAATGCTAGCTTTAAATTTCTGTGAGTGCTATTGGCTGCCACAGTAAAAGCATGCCTGCATGTGCATGTCAATATATTTATTAGTTTCAGTTCCTTTCACAAGATGAGCTTACAGCATTATAGAAGGAAATAACTACACTTAGGGCATATTGTTTCATTTTTTTGTTGCTCTCTGTGTGGATCTGGGTGAACTTCATCTTTGCACTCCATTGCCACAGATAGACTCTGTTCGTTGTTTTTTTAATCTCCAAGACATTCTGGTGTGTCTGTACAGTAACTTCTCTGCCTCACATTCCCTATGAAGAGAAGTATGAGGTGGTTTATGCATTTGGGTGGCATGAAATAAACACACCTATACATACAATCATGTATCTGAGTACTACATCTGTAGGGGAAGCCCTGCTAGAGTTCAAGGTGCTGATATGTTTGCATGCTGTACTTAGCAAACCTGAGTCTCCCTCTTTGATCTTGCTTGGTTTTTAGTTATTCACAGCTAAAGCTTATCTTTGCATTAACAGAGAAATGGAGGCAGATTTCTGTCTTTTGAAAATAAATGAATTCGGGTTTAGGTTCTAGATTACCCCAACTTCATAATTTCTATATTTTTTTTTTTTTTTAGTAAAAGAAGGAAATCTTTGGATATGATATTATATGCAATACATCAATGTGCACCTTGCTGTTAGATTTGAAATTTTTATACACTAGATCATGGTCTCATGTAGATAAAAAGTATTAAAGGCACAGTATTAAACTTGAACCCTTTTATACTCTTGAACTGATCTGAAGCAGTCTTATTTTTAGTCGAAGTGGCTCCTCAAGCTCTTAAACAATTGACTTTTTTTTTTGTATTAAGTAATTCTTTGCATCATTTCAATTAGTGTGACCTGAGCAGGATTTTAAATTCTGGTGCTTTTTTTTTTAATTTCAAAAGCCAACTGGACAATGAAAAATTCACCTTAGAAATATTTCAGCTGAACTGCTCATCCTGCTTGTACTCATTTTATTTTTAGAAGAATTGTCGATTAGGTAAATTGCTCCTAATAAAAAGTCAGCTGAGTAAATTTTGACGGTAAGTAGTCACTGAATAGGCAGAAGCATTGAGAAATGGAACAAAGCTAGAGTGCTCATTAGGCATGAAACAAGCTTTCACTATTCTTGCTCATTTTGTCTTGAAATCTTCTACGGGTAATTTTCCTTGCCTTGCAGCTGGTTAAGGTATGCGTCTGATCAGAGGGATTTGTTGGTTCTGATTGTCACTTATATGGTGGAGGGGGAATGGGGATATGGCACAAAAAAAGCTTTTAAAATTAAATAGTGGGAGAAAAGACTGATAATGAGAAAGTGCTTTTGTGACAAAGTAGGCGGCTGTGCACAGGCTGGCTGACCTGACAGTAATTGTGAATCTTAACAGCTGGGAAAGCATCTGCCAGAAGAGGGCCCTTTAGATTGCTGATCTTCAGGTCTTCACTATAAAGCACTCTGAGAAAATTCTAGATTCAGTTCAATGTTTTCTTGCAAAAGGTGATATGATGAATTACGGCAGGGTCTGCAGTTAAGAAAAAAGTCCATGTATCTAAATGACAACTGTGTTGACTCCTGTCCTGCACACTAGAGCTTTGTACTTAATGACTGTCTGTAAAAGAGCAAATTATTTATCATATTATAGAATTCGAGCTGAAAATTTCTGATAATTATGAGAAGGACCTCATAACACTGCTTCAAAACTCTTGAAGAACTGAGTGCTAGGATTTTTTTCTCTGTAGTGGTTCACCAGTCAGCAGGGACATGGGGAAAAAAAACCTGCTACTTGTTATTAATTCCCAAACATTAGTGGCCAATATTGCAGCATCTGAAGCAACTCATCTAGGTTTAACTAAGCAGTTTGAAAAAATATAAAATTTTAAATAGTCTGACTTCACATAAAAATAAATCTTTTGGCTTATATAAGCCCAGTAAGTCTTTAGCTTTCCAGATAGAATATTGTAGCCTTCTTCTCTTTCTAGAAGCTGATTCTGCAGTTTTCAGTCTTAATTGAGTTTTTTCTCAATTTAGATTGACGGTTTCATGCAGAAAAGGTTCAGCCTTCTATATGTAAGTATGTAGATAGCTTTTTGGTGTGCGTTTCACAAGTAGAAGGCTAATGTCTAGCTAGGTAAGTAGTAGTTTTCTTGTTTGGTGTGTTGTTTGGTTTTGGTTGTTTTGTTTTTTTTTTTTTTTTTTCTGTGGATGCTGCCTGAATGTGCAGTAGTCCAGAACAGTGGCTCGTGGGGTCCACGCTGGTGTTTTAGTTTGCATCAGGGTATGTTTGCTTTGATAGCAAACCTTCAGATTCTTCCTGTTCCCCTGCTTCAGTACGTATCCCAGAGCATGCAAACTGGGATCTTTTCTGATGAAAAGAAATCAGGTAATGTACTCCAAAGCTGTCTCATGCACACCAGCATTTCATGGAGATTCAAATGACAAAACCAATTTAAATCTGTATTGAAGTGAACTCCCATGAGATGTGTACAGTGTAGGGAGTGGATCATCACCAGCTGTTTTGTTTTACAGATCTGCTCCCATTGTCCCACAGTGCTTGCCAATGTTGATATAGGAACACAGCACATTTTGACAAATAAAATTGTTGTTTATAATTAGTTTTAGGCATGTAACTATCTTGCTGTATTAAGATTATAGCACTTGATATAGGATGAGAAATGTCTTTGACTCTTAACTGCATGTCAGATCTCTTCAATAGAGCTTGTGCTGAAGGAGTTCCATACAACTACGTTAACAGTGACTTCGAATTGTGAATTTTGTTGCAAAGTCAGAAATTCTTTTCCTAGCTGTTGAATAAGAAATCATATGGGGAACTACTGTAAAATTAGTTGCATTTGTGTGGAATCAGTTAGAACCATTAAAAAAAAATATACCTGTTTGTTACATGGTTACATTCCTTCTAAAGTATTAATTAATTTGCAGTGGATAATTATCACCAGGTGTACAGCATATGTCGCATAAGCCTTGATACAGGAATTGTCTCATTCTCTTGAAAGTCTGTGGGACGTGAAGTTGAGAACACGTAAAAAGACTTCTTAAAACTCGAGAGTGCTTACCAGTCCTTGTAAACTGAGCTGTACAATTATTCTGTAAGCATCAGATTGCACATGTTTCTTTAGTGTCACCCTGGAAATTGCTCCTCGATATTCTGTCATCTCTTCTAATGCTGTAATTCTCTCAGGATGCAATGGGAATGTCACAAGGATTTCTATTACACTTTACTGGTCATCTGATATTGTGTTACTCTTGTTGTGACTTTCTTTGTCATTGATTGTAATTTTTTTCTTCTTCGTTTTTCACATGCTCTGAATCTGTGCTTTACTGATCTGATCCTTTGCTCCAGATGACATCTATCTTATTATAGATGGTTTCATTTGCAATTACAATGTGGAGAGCAGCCTTTTTAAAGTTAGGTGTATATATTGCTCTTTGTTTGAAAGCACCCTGGTTTGTTTAGGTCTGTCTCCTACTTTTAATTCAGTCATCTGCAACTCAAAAGAAAAATAATTATGGTAAAATTTGAACATTAGAGAACGAATACACTGTGTAATAGTTACCTTTTTCAGCCATTTCTAGAGTTTGAGTCAGTCTGTGTAGTTGCAAAGGTCTGTCACATCTAATTACTATGGAAATGTATTCTAGCAATGCTGAATGATTATTACAGCCATGTAGAATAATCCTGTACCAATTGCTCGCTATGCAAACTAACCTAAATGGCACTTATAAATTTATCTGTTGTTTAGGTTGGAGGAGGAGGAAGAGGGAAGAAAGAGGTGACAGCTTTCTGCAGAAGCTTGGCAGCAGGAATTTAATAATGATCATCCTGGCAATCTAAAGGGGCTCTTGACAAGTAAAGGAGGAGGTGGGAGCCTAAGGTTGTGTCAGAGGGCAAGTGAGACAGAAATGTAGAACATAGCCATGATTTTGTGGTGTTGAAAGAATATGTCTGTACTGTGAGGTAAGAAAAATTGTTTTCCTTGTCACCCCCACTACTCAAAGTGTACCGTAAGTTTGCAAGGTGCAGAGGAGGTTTGAGTTGTGGTACTGTTGTAAATGCTGACATTCCTGTTGTTACGAGTCTGTTTGGTCAATTAGTCTTCTGAGCACCAGCTAGTCCTAGCATGTGTCTGGAACTTAACTGGTCAATGCAGATTTAATCCATTGACAGGGAAACAAATATATTAAAAATACCTTCTATGAGTGTAGGACTTCTATTTGAGTGTTACTATTTGTTTGGACAACTGTCATTAAGGCAATGTCTCTTTTACATAGTGGTTGCAACCTTCATGTTGTGAACTTGCCACCTCTTATTCCAGGTCATCTACTGAGATATTTTTTGGGTTAAATCAGAAGTTGGCATGTATCAAACAGGGTCACTTATATATCATGGAGGAGCCATTGGAAGCCACTCTAATGAGTCTGGAGCTTATAATTTCGGCAAGGTGATAGTCATAGAGGTATCCTACAGGCTGCTCTTCTCCTTGTGATTTGTGTATGTGATTTTTTTGATACAGTGGAGCTGTAAGTCTTGTCTTTAAACATTCCAAAGAAGTTACTGGATCCTTTTAGTGATCCTTAATGCTAAAGATCTGATGTTGCTGACATAACCAAGTACTGACCAAGATGATAAATTATTGCTGAAATGGCTAAATGAGCTTTTTATGTTTCTATTGATTATGGAGCTTAGTGAGTTTCGAAAATAAAGTATGTATAATATAGTGTCAGGCTTGTTTGGATGTTGTCTTTGAGACCAGCCAGTGAAAGTTCTGATATTCTGAAAGTCTTGATTCAAATGTATCCTCCTAGAAATTGCTAGTTTCTTTAGGTATTGAAGTTGATCTTCAGAGGATGAATACTCACATCCTGAAAAATCACTTTCCATTGGAGTGCTAAGCCTTCAAAATAACTAGCCAGTCATAAAACCACGACTGCCTATAGCGAGCAAGACTTGAAGTGGTAACCTGCTCTGCATAACTAAAACTTTGGTAGTCATCTCTCTCCTTTCTGGCCAGTGTCCATACTATTTTCTTGTAGCTATGTATCCATGTGGCTGTGTGAGGCAAGGTACGCTATGTGCTGCCCAAGTGACTGTACTGAGTTTCTGCTTTCTGAACAATCTGTAATGATATGCTGATTTGTCTTTCAGAAGAATAATGATCTGAAATTAGAATTTGGACTATGTCCTCTTCTGAGGTTTTAATTGCAGTCTGATGTATGATTGGGAAAAATAACTTGTCAGTTTTAGTACCTTTCACAAAAAGTCTCATTGTTGCTTAGGAACCAACATAATGTCCATGAAAAGTACTATCCACATTAGATGGTAAAAGGGTTTTATCTGAAACATACATCTGCTGAAGCAGATCAAAAAGAGCTATGGAGATATGCAAACTTCTGCAGTACTAGTAAGACACTATCTACTGCCTGTCTACGTCAAAGTTTCCTTAGAACACCATAAGCTCTAATTAACTCAAAACTAACCAAAAAATGAATTCTGGATAGATAACTGAAATTTCTCTCTAACACCACTGTTTATCACAGTCCCTTGTTATGGCTATGGCAAAGCAGACCTGTATAAGGAGGGTTTTTTTTGTATGTAGCTACTATTGATTTACTGTTACTACTGAGTAGGTGGGTTTGTTTCTGATTTGGCAGCATGCTCTGCTGTCGTTATGTTTCTGCTGTAATACTTTTATTGCTAGCAGGTACTTTGATCAACTTAAGCAAAAAGTTAGTTGACACAGGGGAGCCATTCTGTGAGAAAAGTAAATTAAATTTTTTACTTTTTTTTTCCTGGATATAAATACAAAGTATTCTATCAAAGTATGTAAATTAACCCTGAAGAAAACCCTGAAAAAACAAGACTAAGGAAGAAGGCATAACTATTCTCAAATTATTCTCTCTGCAAATGACTTTATTCATAAGAAATAATTATGAATTAAGATGTAGTAGCTTAAAGATAACATTTTTCCACGGCAAGCACCAACTGAGAGAGATCAAGCTGTGATAGAATAAACAAGTTCTCTGGGTCAGCTCTAGACTTGTTCTATCTGATGACCTTTTTTTAACCTCACTCACAGTCCATTTTTTACTTGTTGTGACAATGATGCTTGAAAAACTTGGTTTGCCCAAATTCACTCACTTTCCAACTAATTCTACTTTGCTGTACATCCTCAAGAGTTGGCAGTATCTATTCCATGCTACGTATTCTTCCTTAACTTTGTCCTGGGTACACGTTTGCAAACGGAGCAAAATCCACGTTAGAGTAGGTGGAATGAAATCAGAAACCACAGAAACACTAGACAGGTTGGGGTTTGTTGGTTTTGGGGTTTGTTTTTTTTTTTTTTTTTGTTCAGTGGAGCCTGTATTTGTAAAACCTAAAAAGTTTGAATATTTCTTGATGTAATATAAACAGTTTGAAAGGTTGAATGAAGTGAACACTTTCTAAGGATGACTCTTCTGCAAGAACACTGCGCCATTTTTTTTAAAAAGAAACTTTGTAGAATACTTAGAAATAAGCAATACCTTATTATTTCAGTACCAAGAAATTGGTTTAAGACCTGCAGATTTTCTACTTTAAAAAAGTCTCAGTTTAGATAGTGCCAACATATAATTTACACAAAGTTAATTACAGTAACTCAGATCAAAGCAACTCCAGAAAGCATACTTCCCACTCAAAAATAAAATTAAAACCGTTTCTGTAATGTCCTATTCACATTGCTTCAAGAAAAATGCTAGAATAGGAATTAAAAATTTACCTGTGTCCTCTTGTTACTTCTTGATTTGTACCGGTGAAGAGTGCTATCTTTGTTACTGATGTGCTCCTTTTAAAGATCTGAATAGGTTTTCTGGTGATCACTCTCTGTGGCATCTTTTATGCAGGTGCTTCTTGTTGCTAAGAGATCAGTTGCTTAGAGATGGAAGTTTGTTTTTTTTGTAATGGATCAGGGGCCATTGCTATTGAAAAGAAAATTTTGTAATTTTACCTCTAGAGCTCAATGTATCTGCTGCAAAGTAGCCAATGGTAGAGATACACATGCCTAGCGCTGATGAGAATTGTAACTGGAGAGTAAAACAGAAAAGTAAACAAAGTTTATAATGATGTTTGTCTCTGAATATCATGAAAAGAGATTTGTCATTTAACTGGAGGTGCAACTAGGAGAAATTATATTAATTCTTTGCCTAGCATATCTAAATGTGTTTTTAATTTCCAATAGAAAGGGAGGAAAGTCCAAGAGTTTTATTCCAAAACTGGAATGCACAAAGTTGTCTATAACCCTTTGTAAGATGCAATCCTGCACTGACATTGGAAAGGTCTTAGTGCCTATGCTATATATTTTTGTATATACTGTTTCCTTTACGTTCCCAGTTGGTTTGATAACTCTTCAGAATTACTATACAAACTAAAGGCTGGTTTGTCTACTTTGAGATGCTTCTCTTTGTTGCTGTAACCTTGGGCAAGTTGAACGAAGTTAATGAAAACCCAAATGTTTTAAAGAACTGCATTAAGCAATTACAGGAAACATTAAATAATGACCAAAGATCTATAGAAAAAGATGATGATCTTATGAAAAGATGAGACTAACACAGAAGGGCGAATGAGGTACTTGTCCCTGATGTTTTGAAACACCAATGGAAGTCTGAATTTTCTCAATTTCTGCTATGGGAAATCCTTAGCTGACTCAGCTGCCTCTTCTCTAAAATTACCCTTATGGGTCCAAGTAGATTGTGTTGTGAAATAGGTCAAAATCATCTTTTTTTTGCTTTGTGCTCTCAAGTTTAGAAAATCCAGTCACTCAAGCCTGTTTTCAGCAAGGCCATGTTAGGTCCTCTGGCAGTAAGACACTATGCATCCTTGTCTCCCACTGTGAGGCCACAAATGTAAATGATTCCTGTCAAATGTTTTCATTCTTCTGTCTCTGAATTCACTCAAGATTTGCACATTACCATTTAAAAGGAATCAGTAAAACAAATTAGAGCCCTTTTAATAAGAAAACTCATCTAATGGGTAAAAGGGCCTTATATCTAAAAGAGCATGATCTCACTTGGCACAAAAGGTATTTAAGACTTAAGTACAATAGTTCTAGTGATGGAATATTTTTAACTCTGGGAAGGCCTAGAATTTTATTGAATGTGAAATCACTTTAGAGAAGCCTTTCTTTAAGTAAGTAAATAAATAACGCTGCCCATTTGGGGAGAATAAGGACTGAATTCATGCGGAAATGCTTCCGGCATTACTGCAACCTCATTGAAGATACACAACTTACACAACCAGAAGCCAATGTAATTTCAATTTGAGAACTGAAGAACTGAACTCTCATTCTTTTTCCATGGGCACACACCCTTCCATATCTATTTATTATGCAGAGACTTGTTTACAGAATAATTTCACTGTAATTTTCTTGGAATCAAAAGTACAAGCAGAAATGGGCAGAACTTTAGTAAACAATTCTATTGTGTCCTGTATTTAGAGCTGGTCATGATAATAGTCAAAATGTTGCGTAGTATCTGATGTTCTGAAAGTGTAAAATTACTCTGTTTTGTTTGAAAAAGAGATAACTGGTTTTAATTTTTAGGCTTATGTAAAAATTTTGAGGGAAGTCACACATTAATATTTTTGGTTTTAACAAGCCAGCTGTATGTTTTTACTGCTTGTAGACCAGGAACATTTACATTCCAGAGGAGCTAGATTTTTCAGTCTGGTTTTGATCCATTTCATGGTGTATTTCTTATATGTTGCTAATGTGGACAAACTCATATGAATGGTCGGTTCTGAAGTAGATGGATAATTTTTCCATGGATACCAAGTTAAGAAAGCTTTATGCAGCAGTATAACAAAGCTACTATAGTAAGTTTCCAGCTCTTCATTAATAGAAACTGGGTTGTTGCATTTAGTGTTGCTTTGGTTTCAGTTGCTGAGAAGAATAACAGCTTATGTTGAGCTTTGCTTGTTGGTTTTCTTGTGTTTTTCTTCGCGTTCCCCTCACATTTTTATCAAAAGTCAAACTTTGTATTTTTGCTGCTGCAAATGCATCACTTTGTGTTTTGCCTAGGATATAAAGGGAAGTTATGACACCTCAAACACTTGTGTGGTTGCAGCTGTCTCTCTCTGACTTTGGAGATGGTGTATTGTTTCATAGGTGTTGGGTCGGGCTGTAGTATTGGAGAGGAACATGGCTTTTGGAGAGTTCTGGGAAGCACTGCTTTCATTACTGCTGAATTGCAATTAAAACAAATACTAGCTTAATTTGGAAGCGTCTATATCCTTAAATATTCTTTATTATACATGCAAATAGTAAGAATAAACTACTTTGCTAATTTTTAAAAGCCTCAGAACAAGAAGCTTGGTAAAATAAGATATTAATATAAGGAAAGTGAAACCAGTATCATGTCCTTCTTTGACAGCATGTGTTGCTTGAGGTTTAGGGGAGGCCTAGAATGATCTGGCCTGTTTCCCACACAAACATGTTTTGATCCCTTGCTCATTTATTTAATCAAACATACTGATTTCTAAAAATGAACAATGTGGTAAAGTTTTTTGTTGAGGCTCATTCCTCTGTCAGTGCTGTGTATCTACTTACTGATACAAAGAATTTGTGCATGAATCGTAATTTGGGGCAAGAAGCCAGTTGAATTGGTCATGAAGAAGTCACAAAAGGGGTTAAATAATGTGAAAATCCTTGTTTACAGGTAAACTAGGTTTTGTCAAGACTGATTTCTGTGGGATATATCTTTAAATCAAATATTACTTCCATATACCAAAGAAAATGTATTTAAGTTTTTCATGCCAAAGAATTCCTGGAACTTTGCATAATGTAACCCGAATGATTGGACTTTTTGTTCACTACAAAGATCTATGGTTGAATACTACAAATTCTTCAGAGCCTGGGTAGGCATTCACTGAATTAACAAAGTTCTTTTTTATACCATTAAAAATAAGGCAGGGGTTTTTTTCCTAAATATTTTACAATAGACTTTTGAGGAAAAAGGATGCAAAATGCTCTTCGTAGTTGACCAGAAGGGTATGCATCCCTGTAGGGACCCTGTTGCTCATATGATAAAATTGATTACAGTTCTGTTTTAGATAAGATTCAAATCCTTATTACTAGTAATGACATAGAAAGAAAATAACTTCAATTAAATCAGTGGAAACGAAATCGCTAATATAAGAATCAGTGTAGTAAGAGGGGATGGAATCAGGCTCAAGTTTTAATTCTTTTTATGTGCTGATGGTTTCACTGCAGTCCTTAGGGTATGAGATACATGTTCACCTTACCCCAAGGATGGATAGCCACTGGTAAATGTGTCTCTAATATAATCCATGTTGGTTTAGGATAAAAGGAAACAAAGACATCTATATGAACATAGACTGTCCGTACTAGGTCACGTTAAAGATCCATCTAGCTCAGTGCTCTATCTCAGATATTGGCCAAAACCAGGTGCTAAGTGGAGAGTATAAGGATGGGTCAAGTATTATACTTTCCTCTCCCTGTCTTCCCTCCATTATTCGAGGATAATGGAATTTAAAGTCATCCTTATGCTTGCAATAAAGACTACCTATCTTTCCTATGAACTTCAAGAAAGACATTTTAGTAGTTTAACCAGGCATCTTGCACTTACCTTTTAACAGGAAAATAGTACATATGGGAAGTTATCCTAAACAAGTCAGTTCTCAAGTACTAAGAGAGCTGAGAGTACGGAAAGTATCTGTATTCAAATACTTCCTGTGCTACTTTATAATTTAGAAGTGTGTATCAGCCATGGGAATAAGAAATGTTAAAACTGTCGTTCTTTTACTGGCAAGCAAAATGGTTCAACAAAACATACGCTGGATATGTCAAAAATTGCTTTGGGTGAACTGCTTGTAATTTTTGTGTTGTAATTCTGTTTCAGTCCACTGTTAAAGTAATAAGTAGTAGTGCAAGGCACAGCAGAATTTTTCCAGGCAATCTGCTTATAGCCATTATCTTCCATTTCCAGTCAGGACGTGCAGCGCTGCCTTGGGAGGTGCCCGAGTGCTGCTTTCTAAGCAGCTCCTTCATTTGGCCAGCACCCATTGCCTTCTGAAACCTGTTGGAATCTCTTCCATCAGTGTTTCTGAGTTACTCTTTCATCCTTTTACAGTGACATACCTACCTATCATCATAAATTCACCCTTTTGAAGAATAGTGTGTACATATACAGGTGTGTTTTGATGGAGTAAGCACCATGATATTGGAAATCACATGTTGTGCTCCTGTGATCACATTTTACTTATGCAATGTATGTGGAGGGTCTTGGAAGAAGCTGGCCTATGTGGCTGTTCTAACGTTACACTCAGTGCAGAGATTATTTCCTTTTTTGCCTCCCCAGTCCCACAAGGAGCAAAGTTATCTTAATGCAAATTAGAGTTTGGCTCCTCTAGCTAATGCCATTTTAAAAAGATCACCTAAGGACTATTATATCATGGGACTGACTGAAATCCATTTACGCTGCCTGCAGTTTTTCTTTTATGTCTAGCTTTAGAAGATCTATATTACTTGCAGTTCTAACACCAAGGAGATTTGGCAATTCTGTTTCTCAAACCTTTGATGATAAGGTAAAGTTCCAGGAAACAGATTTTGAAGTTAGGTTGTTAAGGATTGACCTATCTCTGCCTAATTTTACCTCCAAGTCTTCTCTTGGAAATAAAGCATATGGTAGGCATGTGTACTAATAACTTATTCTTCATGCTGATTTATGGTTGTCCAGAAAACAACTTCACTTATCTGCCTTGTTTTCTAACTATATCTAATAAGGTGGTTGTTTTTTAAATAATTATCCTAGAGCTGAATGGATGTACTGGGCTTTGAGATCCGTGAAGAGAGAAAAAAACCAAAAAAGTATTGCAGGGTTTTGTTGCTATTGCCTTTTGAAAAAGGCATTAGATACCTGTTATTCAGCACTGTTCTCACCTATTAAGGAGATTTAAACCTTTTGATAAAATTAAGCTGTATTTTCTCAGTGACTCCCCCCAAAATCACTCTTCTTATTCTGTCCACATCAGGTTGGTAGAACAGCATTAAAAAAAACTCCCAATAAAAGTAAAAATGGGAAGCATTAACAATATGGGTACTTTTCTCCTCTTAGTCTACCTGCATAAGTTCAGATCTTCAGTCTATGGTAGACTAAACTTTTTAATTCAAGTAGTATACTTATTTTGAAGCCGAGGACAGAGTGTTCTTGTCACAGGCAGAGCAGCTGTAATGAAGTGTTACAGGAACAGGTCACGGATGCGCTGCCTAAGCCCAACTCTGCATTCAGAAGCTGAGCATCTACAGTTTCAGCTTGTTACCTGGTCAACTTGTTTACTTTTTTTTTTTTCTTCTCCTGAACTGGTACTGCAGCTGATGAGGAAAAGGGAAAGGTGTGTGAAGACTTCTTTGTCCTTGATGTGCAGGAACTAGTAAGGACTATGAGATTTTCTCTCTTTGTCCATGGAGATGAGACTAATTTGAGAGCAGCTCTTTGGGGCATGGGGCAAGGTGCTTTGAGAGACAAACTATTCCCTTGTTCTGGAAAAATGTGCAGGCTATTCACAGTAGTTTTAGGATGAGTCTTCAAATTGCTACAGGCTGAAAAAAACC
>WHYT01016750.1:117908-166608 GCA_009806455.1 Tetrax tetrax | reverse complement strand
TTTTTTTTTTGTCCTTTCTTCATGAGAAAACTAAGCCTTTAGCATTTAAATAAATACTTTTATCTGTAGCTTTTCTTCATGGCAAAGGTGATGCTGGCTGGTGTACTCATCTTTCATAGCCGAGCTGGAGGTTCTGTTGTAGGCTATTTGCTGTAACACGCTCACTTCTTGAGCGCCATGTTTTTTAATTGTCACCTGAATTGCACTGATTGATAAATATAACGTTGTTGTGGTGATTGGAGGGCCCCAAAGTAAGTTGTAAGCACTTCAGCAATCTCAAGCAAACCATTTGGATAAGAATGGAGTTTGAATTAGAGCACACATGGACAACATGTATTTTACAAATTACAGAGTAAAAGCCAAGTGTTTTTTAGGGGTATGAGGGGAAAGAGAACAAGCAAGTTCTGATTGAAGCAAATTAAAAACCAGTTAGCTCTTCTCAGGTGATTTAAATTGAGTTTAAAACTTCTAAATTTAAGAGCTGTTCCAGTATGGTCTGGAATCCAGTAAATTCTCAGTACGTATCTGGCAGAATTGAAATCCATAGTCAAATATAGTTTGATTTTGCAGTAGATGAATACTTGCCATCAAAATAATTGTCCTTTATTTGAGTCTGTTAGATTTGTCATTTGAAAATAATGATGCATTAATCTCAAAAATAAAGATTGAGAGCCACAAACAACCTTGCTAGGATTAGTCTGCCTTTCGGATTGACTTGCACTTGTTTGTTCTGTCTTTGGGACTAGTGCATTCCATTATTTGTAAATACAATTTTTTTTTTCACAAAGATGAAAAAATGTGCAACTCTGGGTAAATATGTTCATAAATTATTTTATATTGCATAGCCCTGAAATAATAATCTTTTTCTTTTCTGACTGTAAACTTTGGACTTTCCAGTGCTCATGTTCATAATATTTCTGCTGGATGTTTTGAAGTTGCAAAACATTTTAGCGTGTTGACTTTCAGCATGCAGGACGTGTAACACAAATGTTTACCCAGACAAAACCGTGTATTTTGTCAAGATGACTTCTTAATTGATAAATTTTGATCTACTCTAGATTAAAAACATCTGTATGAATGTCTCTTTTAGCTTGGTTTTTATAAAGTCTGTCGTTGTTGGGATGAAGTATTTTGAATGGACAAAAGTCCTTTCCAAATTTGCAGCTCTTGGTTATTCCAAGGTAACAAATTGCTTACTTGGAAAAGAAGTCATCTTTCTCACTGAATATGCTATATTGGAAAAGTATCCATCATTTGATACAAATATAAAATAAAATTGAATGTAATTTTTATTGGCTTCCCCTAATAGAGTCAGTGCGTGGACAACCACACATGTTTTACAGTAATGTGTGAACTTTAATGCCAATGATGTATGCAGTTGTCTACCCAATATTTTCTTCATATTTTTAGTAAGGTTTGAAAAGAGATATGTTGAACAGATTCTTATGAGAGAATCACTGCTTGAAGAGATGGATGGTGTAACAATGCGAAGGTAGCTCTAAATAGTTTATTCTTACAAGCACAGAGTGGACAGTTATGTCTGTTTTCCGAATTATTTCTGTAGGCAGAGTAAACTAGATACTTTTATGGCATACATTGTTTTCAACTTTACTTTCTTTGCAATATTAGGTCCGAGTGATGGTGGATTTATGTAACAGCACAAAAGGGATATGCCTAACAGGTATGTTTGCTGCCTTAAGCATTACACCTATGTTATGTTCAGGAATATAGAATTATGATGTTTTCAAAGAACTTGAGGTTGATGACTGCATCAAGAACTATGCCATTTACTCTATCAGAATTTATCAATTGGGTTTTTTATTTATAAAAAGAATAATAGGTGCTACTTTGGAACTTATCTATACCTACTTATTATAAATTCTGGAATTTAAGGAGCTCAGTTGATGTTACTTGGAGCTATTTTTCCAATGCAATTTATATAAGCAAATCTTATAGACCTGGGTATTTAAAATACAAGTAGAAACTTGCTTCCACTGTAACTGCTGTGGAGTAGTGGCACTTAAATGAGCAATGTGTTTGCCTCCCACACCTTGGACCACGGTCACAGGATGTTGGGTTTCACGTGTTACCCATGAGGAGCTGGAACAGCTGGTGGCTTGGATGAGAGAAGATGTGAGAAGTTCCTGTGCGATTTGGTGAAGGGAATGTCAGGCAGTAACCAATTTAAGGGACTATGGTCTAGCTTTGAAGTCTGTAACAGATTGAGTCGTGTTCTTTTTGGAAATAAGAAGATTAGAAATAAGCGCTTTTTAGGAGTTAAAGACGACACTTCGCTTGCTATCTGGTTCATATTTTCAATTGGTTATAAGGTCCATTTGGCTCAACTGATTGCAACATAAATGAGAATTACCATAGTACACGTAGATGTTAAATATTACTTATGAAATTGTAGATCAACTCTGATTGCAACTGAGGCTGAACCACAGGCAACCTAAAAGTTTGTTTCTTTGATCTCCAGACTTGGGAATTCATGCTGCTCCTTGGCACTACTGCACTTTTGCTCTATTGGTGCTATTAAATTTTGCCTCTAATGCTGGCCTTCTCTGCTATAGACCTCTCTAACATTTGCTACTTTCCAAGCACCTTTCTTATTTATCTTATGCTTGTAGAAGGATAATCGAGATCCTCAGGTTTTGAGATGAGGAAGTAATTGAACACACTGATGGGTGTGACACCGTAGTGTGGAAAACATGGTCATTTACTGCAAAATTGGCAGAACAATGTTAACTGATGTTACTGCCTGTACTGATTAAAAGGGATAATTGCTGTAATGGTGTTGTAAAATGGTTTTCACTTTACTCATAATGCTTTCTAATTAATGCTGAAAAGTGTAATCTTTAGGGAAATCTAGTCATTACTGCTATTTTCTATTGTACAGAGCTTGGTTGAAACAAGACAGTACTTTGACTGGATAAAAATGTTCAGAGAGCTAACTTGGTTCTTTAATTGCCACCTTTCTTTGTATTCCCCTAATCCACTTTTCCTGTTTGGTTTTTTTTTGTGCTTGTTTTTGGTGTGGTGTTTGTTTTTTTTTTTTTTAATGCGTATTGGGGATTACATAAGATAAATCTTGTAACAGAAACATTTTCTGCTTTACTCTTGCCTGCTGTACTTTCTTCTTATTAAGGCCCTATACTTGAATTAAGAGAGTGTGAGACAGATTTTATTGTATTACGTGTTGCTGAATAAATGAAGCAAGTCTAATTTCTAACACACCAACCAGGTTTTGTGGGGACCTTGGTCCAGTCTGGTGAACAATTCCATGTGAAAAGCTCAATTGTGATTTAAATGTAGTTAACAGGAGTACCAAGATTTTCTTTTTCTTTTCTGTTTAAGTAGTCTGAATCGTGAACTGCAATGAAATACCCATAAAACAGAGAAGTGTAGCATGTATTTTAATGTGTATTTTCAGCAGTATTTTTAATTGTGACATTCATGAGAATTGTAAAGCTATTCTTCTACTGCAACAGGATCCTGGAGAATACTTACATAAAGGAAATTTAATGCTTGTTAGATGCCTTGCATCCATGGCATTGTAAAGGCACCGAAGCCTCTGACAGTGAGATTACATTGCCGAACCTTTATCAGCTGAAATCTGCAGAAGGCAGAATGTATGTGTATATGTAATTGCTTTTAAGGGCAGTCTGAGTTCCTGGTAATGCTCAAATAGTTATTTATAACATGAAGTGTTAAATTCATAAATGTTCATTTTGAAATTCGAGGGGCTTTCCCCTCTTTTACTGTTTTGATCTAATGCTAATCAATTCAATTTGGAATTGCTTTTTGTTTTCTTGCTAGGTTAAACTCACCATTTCTTCTTTCTTGTGTTCTTTTGCTTGTTCTTGTTGTAGGCCCCCCAGGTCCCCCAGGTAAGAGACTTTGACAGTTGTAGTAATGCTTTGGGTTAATTAAAACTGTTGCTGGTACAAAATGTTGAAATGCATCCTTTGTAGAATAGTCTTGCTTTGCTAATTAGAATGAGGACTGGCTGCCTTTATAATTTTTGTATTTAGGTCAACTCGTGCCCCCTTCTGAGGAAGGGGGAGGTTTTAGGCATTGTGCTTTTTTACTGGAGGGAGTAGAATAGCTTCATATTTGCTAAAACATATTTGATCAAAAGCAGATTGAATTAATTAGGAGTATTTAAGTAGTATTTAGCTGAAGAGATGAGTGTGTGTGTATATATATAAATATATAAAATATATATAAAAATATATAAAAACTCCCACGAGTGAACTGATACTATAATTTAATGCTAAAAACATCTCTTTAAAAAAAGTTTGTTACAAATTTTGTCCTCCTATCTCCCCCATAACCTTTCCTCCTTTCTTATTTAATTCTCTCTTTCTGCCCTCACTCATGTGGTTGCTAGGCTCTGTGAATGGTTACTTGCTTTCTTCTGTGCTTCTGTAGCTGTGGGTGTGCTTAGCATAATTCTATCAGAAAAGTAAATATCAGCTGCTTTTTGTTTGTGGGGGTTCAAGTAGTGACAAAGAGGGAGTGATGTCTTCTGTATCAGCCAGTCATGGTTTGGCACTGCAGTATTCTGGACAGGTAGGTAAATGCTTTTCTTGTGTTAGGTTAGTCCAGCTGGTATCATAAGCAAAGTTAAACTTTGTGGCTTGTGGAGAGTGTTATGGTTGCTGTCAATTCAGAAATAGGATGGGTGCCACTGTGTTTTCCCTTGAAGTGGAATCCAAAAGGCTGAACTGTGCTGGCCTTGATGCAAAAAGTGTGCAGTATTTATGTCAGTTTTCTTATGCTAAGGCAAACAAGCACCTTACCTTTAAGTTTCATAGGTTTTGTTTGTTTGGTTTCATGGGTTTTTGTTTGTTTGTTGTGGGTGGGGGTGTTCTGTTTGTTTTGGTGGTGGGTGTTTTTTGTTTGTGGGTTTTTAGATTTTGGTTTGTTTTAAGGAGGATACTCTATTGGTGTGGAGAACATAATAGCCAATTAGAGGATTTTGTATGTCTTAGGAATATATATAAACAAACATACTATATGTAAATATAGTCGATTTAAGAAAAAATTGCTTTTAACAGTGATAATTCAGTTATGCTGTTTGGTTTGTTCAGGGCCTCCTGGACTTGATGGGCTGCCTGGCTACAATGGATCAGATGGAGTCCCAGGTATACCAGGACAAAAGGGAGAACCAGGACTAAATGGAAAAAGAGGAAAAATAGGTAATTTTTTTTTTTTTTTTTTTTGGTGGTGGTTTAAAAAATAAATCCTTTCTTACAGTTATATTCAGATGTAGTTATTTTTAGAACTTTGTACAGGAAGAAGAGTTTCAATGTTTACAAAGAAGTTACATGTTACAGAATTCTGTAGCATTCATTGTCTTACACTAAGCTTTGGTAGATTACTTCAGACTTACTCCCCAGTGAGCAAGATGGTATAAATACACTATAGAATATTGCAGATTGAAGCTATTGAATGCACTTAATTGAATCTTAGTATTGTGAACTTGCTAGCAAATACTGTTATTGCAAGAATAATTACATTCCCTCAACCTGCCAACATAATGGCCCTTTGCCTTCGGATATCTCAAAAACAGAAAGCCAGAATTTGGTAGTGGAAGTTGTTACATGTTAGCACAGTTTTGGTTCCACATTCATAATAACCATGGCAGGAGCAGTTCCATATTTTTCTTCTTTTCTGTATTGTCCATTTAGGCTGGAAACACTTGGAGCAGTGTTTGTTTTTGTTTATTGTGTGTGGTTTTGTTTTGTTTTTTTTTTTTTTTTTTAATCTTTTTTAGTCTCAGATAAACTTTGTAGTACAGTGGGATCTCTAGGTACTATGTTAACATAGCTGACACAGAGCAGCTCTGCTAAACAGCCCATAGGCTGCATGTAGCCCACAAACAATTTTCCATGCCGGTCGAGGAAACTGTTTGGCCTAAGTTACTGATTTCACCGTGACACGTTTCTGCTAAGAACAGAGAGAACCAGCAGCAGTGCTGTCTCTTAGCTGTCCAGCTCATCAGCACGGGAGGAAATGGGACAGGGCAAAGCTGAGTGTAGAGAACGGTGGTGGCCCTGGCACGCTAGATTCACCAGAGCACTGCGCGGTAGCTGAAGTGGCAGGTAGGCAGTTACTGTGCTCAGAGCCTGTAAACCACTGCAACGTTGCAAAGCAGTAATTGGTTTGTCTGCTGACTTATCCGATGCACAATAGCCATGGGCAAGCACCGATGGATAATCGGCATCTTTAAGGAAGAGTGAGGAAGCAGCAGGTTGTGCGTGGTAGGAGGGTAGGGAGACAAAAGGGCATCTGAGTGGCAGAATTGAGGGGGGGCAGAGAAGAGGGAAGGGTATTTTGTTGGGTAGACAGGCTGATGTTAGCAGGCTGGTATTTACAGTGGGCCATTTATTATTATTCTGACTTTTGCACTTAGCTGTGTGGCTTGTACCTGGCAGGTACAAATGGAACAGATGTCTACTATGTCTTGAGACACTATATGGTCTGTCACTTCAGTACCCTCAACAAATTTTTAAAATTGGAAATGAAAGTGACAACCAGTCTTAAGAGTTAGGTGGCTATAGACAGATTTCATATTTCACCCCAAAATTGTAAATCTGTTTCTGATTTCACAAAATCAGTTTAAATAATAAAACCATAAGTAGGAGACCAAGCATTTTCTCTGCTCAGTATTAAGAAATGTAATTTATTTGAAATCTATGCCTGCAAGAACACTGACATTTTTATTTATACAACGTTTCTCTCTCTTAAAGTAAGAAAATATTAACGACTACAAAAGCAAGGTTTTGATGTGTCAGTTGTACAAACACACTATGTTTTTCTGTATTGCAAAACTAAATCATGGGGCAAATTAAGTACGTTACTTCTACCAAATGATCAAGCCCACAAAAGTATGTGGACTGATCATCCTTCTAGCAAGTGTAGAGGGAGGGTTGTAGTAGCCAGGTGAAAGTGTTACTAGGTAGCTGTATCTATGCTCTTTTGGGACAGTGGAAAAATGTTAACAGTACACTGTGTGTTGTAATGTTAGTTTGTAATTACTTTAAGTAGTCTATAGGAACCATGAAAATGCCCTTCGTAAATGCCTTACAAATGTGAAAAATATATATTATTTCACATCTTTCCTTAGTATTCCTACTTACCCAGAAATTCACCAGCCAGTGTTAACAAGGCCCAAGTTTGTATATTGCATCTTCAAAACTCAGAGATCCCTAGGTAAAGAATGAGTTATTTGCATCAGACAGATTATACACCATTTCCCTTCATGTTAGATTACAACATTGCTTTGAAATCTGAACAAATTATAGCTACCTAGGTAAGCACGAGTGAAAAAAACAATTAGAGTGAATACATTTTGTATTTAAAAATGTATTGATTGCTGCTTAATGCTGGAACAGTGTTCTTGGTACTGAAATACTTTTTATTTCTAGGTGCGCCAGGACCAAAAGGTGATCAAGGACAGAAAGGAGAACCTGGAGAAATGGGTTTACCTGGCAAGGATGGCATGCCAGGAGGAAAAGGCGCAAGAGGAGCAAAGGGTGAAAAGGGGGATGTAAACAATGATGTGATATTAGAAGGTAGGAAGAAGTGCTCTTAGGAGCTCTCTGGCAACAGTGGACTTGACAGAAAAAGATACACTCTGCTTCTGAAGCATGAATGTGATTTGCAAGAGTAGGGCCAACGAGCATAACCACGTTATCCACAGTGAAGTTTTAAGTATTGCTACGGTTCAGATGTGAGTGTCCTTCAGTAATAGTTTCAAGGGTGCGTATAGCTCCAAAAATTAAAAAAAATCTGCCCAGGAGGTTGTTCTCTTTTTTTTTTTTTTTTTTTTTTTTTTTTTTTTTTTTTTTTTTAAGTCACTGATTAGAGTGCTGACATGAGAGTTTGCCCTGAGAAACCTCTGGTATGATTTTTAGGTGTGCTGGATACCAGTAAATCCTCATGGATTCAACTTGATATTGTGGGTTGTTGAAAAATCATGTCAGTGTTTCATGGCACAACTTCTATCCATGTTTTAGAAGATCTTGTTCTCAAATGGATTAAAATCATGCCTCAGATAAAACCCGTGTGTGTGTGTATGTGCCCATGTGTGGTTTTTTTACGAGTTAAGCACTGTCTCTGCTGTGTGGAGCACATATAAAGTTGGCATATATCTCCTCCACCACCTGCTGACGGGTTGGAAGCACTCTGCTGTCTGGAGCAGTGTATTTTGTAAATACATTGACAGACATAGTGCACTGAGCGTATTTTTCCATGCCTGAAGTTTATGTGGATTTAAATATATTAATAATAGCTTAAATACTTTGTGTAAGAAAGTGCTGGTGTCAACGTGATACCAAGGACTAAATTAATATTCTAAAACTATTTTGTGGTAAACACAGTTCATACTATGTTTTCACAGATATTTATGTTTATCATAGAAAAATTTCATTTTAAATTAGATTTTTCAGATAGGCTTGAATTATTTTTTTGCATGTTTGAGCTGGAACCGCCTCTGAGAGATTAACAGGGACATTAAGACTCTATAAAAGTACTTGCAACTTTTGTAATAAACTTTATTTTCAAAAACTTTGAAGAGAAAATGTAATCTCTGTGATCTTTGATCTCTCTAGTGCTCTGAACAATTATGTTTTAAATTACTAGTATTAAGTAAGGGTTTGATTTTTTCCAATGCTTTTATGTGCCAGTTCAGGTACGTTTCAGGGAGGAGGGAGTGGGAGCAGTTGGGAAGGCTGGTGCTTGGAACTGAAGGATATTCTTACTCATTTTGTTGTGAAAATCAGCAGCCGTGTTTTAAAAGTATTTCAAGATGGATATCTGAAGTTGATGGACTTTTGAAAATTTTGGCCGAAAATTTCGTTTTGAGACTTGCATTTCAAATCATTTCTACATACTGGAAGAGGACAGCCTTTTTTTTAGCCAGTGAAGAATTAGCAGTAGAAGATGAGAGAAGCTGGTGTTTTGGGTGCTCAGGAACGTGGGTTCTACAAACTTTGGTGTTGCGATAACTGGAAAGTTTTGGTTCAGGCAATATTTACTTTCCATAATCGGCTAAGAGAAGCCTGATGTAAGAACAGCATTGTACTTCTAGCTTACTCCAGCTTGAGAATGGAAGCAAACTTTTAGTTTTGTATCTATGTAGTGGATCTGACTGTCCTTGACCTTTACCCCAGGTGGAATTGCATTTGAGATGGTTGCGGCTTTCAGGAACTGTTGCTACCCCTACAGTTCTGGGATGAATTTTCCTCCCAGCTGAGATCCCTGTTTTCAGGGAGGTCAGAGTGATGCTATAAAAGAATAGCAAAGGATGTCTCAGTTACTAATCTTCCATATTTCTGGAAAGGATGAGAGTTATTTGTGATTTGGTAAAGTGGGGTTTCTTTTTTAATTGGGAATGTAGTTTCTTGATAGGGATATCAAAAGGGAATAGCACAAGAACTGCGCAGTTACGAAGTGTGAAACAAGCAGAGCAATTTGTAAGTCTCACTGTTAATAGGGTGATATGGTTTTATGTCACCCTTGTTCTGCAGAGTTTGCTGAGATGAAAGAAATCCTTTTTTCATTATTATAAATGCTATTAAGTGGTGAATATTTAATACTGAGTGGGACATGTATCAATTATTTCTGCATCTTATTTTTAATATGGTATGGAATTGTAGTAGCATGTAAGAACCTCAATCAGGAGATACCGGGTATTGAAGTGTTAGAACAGAGCCCAAAGAGCCTCCTTACAATGGAAAGTAGATAGCTGGAGCAGAAATCTCATCCAATTTGAAATTCAGAAGTGCATGAACTGTTGTACAAGATATAATTGGACCATTTACTCAAGTAGCCTCTTTTCAGACTGAAGAGCTTTGGAGGATAAGCTATCTGATGGATTTTAAATCCCACTGTGCAAATGGGAGTTATACTCAAATAACTCTGCAAAGAGATCTTCCTCAGTGAACAGTTATGTTTTATGAGTCAGTAGGCTGTGAGACCTTATTACCAAAATTCAAAGTATAAACCAACTTTTGTAATTAAATATTCACATTCCTTTGAAGAAAAGAGAATACACATGCTGATTTACAACTGTAGTTTACTTTATTTAATAAGAATACAAAAATGGTTTGTTTAAATTAAATTTTGAATCAGGTAAAACTTTATTTCTTTGAGAAGAGAATAATTACTTGGAAGCCCAAGTGTATTTGTTCTCAGTGGTACTGTTAGCTAATTCTAAAAGAAACAAAATGTCCCTGCTCCATGCTGCCTCGATCCATCCTTCCCATCCTCCTCAGACAGACCAAATCAATATTTTTAATGTCTTGTACACTCCATTAACTCTCAGCCAGAATATTTTATGATCAGAATCAGTAGGATATTTATTTTTCTTTTGATGGACAGAAAGCGGTGAAAATTTCACATAAGAGTCTTTAATTGAAAACTGTCTTTTTAATCTTAGTTGTTTTCTGTTTCATGCAGCTGTAAGTTCTCAGCAAGTATTGCAGATATTCTCAAATCCAAATAGCGCACTCAGCTTCGCTACAAACACTGACCTGGTCCTTGACTAGTCTATAATCTTAGATAAACTACTGTACAGGGAACTGCGCATTCAGTTAACCCTATCTATTAGACTCAGCCCAAGAAAATTAACTTGTGCATTGCAACTTATAATTTCTGCTGAGTGGATTCCTTTTTTGAGATATTTCGAGATCAGAAGCTGGGAAGAGATCTAGAGGGACTGCTAGATTCTAGCTGTCGGCATTCATTTTCCCATGGTTGGATTGACTTTTCGTGCCTTATTTTGGAGAAGCGCTGTGATCACTTACAAACTTTCAATGTCCTGTCACCAAATGTCCTAGGTAAATGGGTGGGAGAAACACGTGCTGTTCTTGCTCTGTCTTGGAGTAGTTTTGAACAAAGACAGGACATAACCTAAAGAAGAAAATAACAATGCAGTATAATCTGTCCTTTCTTTCTTGAATGTCACACTACCTTTTCAGCATTACTTCATAGTTATTTCATATTTTTACTATCTCTCTCATTTAAACTTCATCACAGCCCTGTAAATCCCAGAAATATATTGGAAGGTAACAATGAAAATACACATCCAAAAGAATCTGCAGCATGCAAGTCAAGCAGTGTGAAATGTGTAAGGAGGTGACAGTTAAGGCTACAATAAAATCAGGATATCTTCAGCTAAGAGCTGGGAATTGTTCTCTATGGTTATTCATTTTAAGCAAAACAAAATGTGTGCATTGTTTTTAAAGGCAGAAGAGGTATGTGGGTTTATAGAAAAAGGTCCATAAATAACTTAATTCAGGCATTGTTTTAACTGTAAGTGCTAAGAGAAAACCCAACCAGTTACTCTTTAAATAGTTGAGGGATGGGGAAAAATGTTTCCAGGTGTGTGTGTGTTTTTCATGTCCATTTCTCTGTGTGCAAGGGCAATGGTATATAATTCCCTTAGTCTTTCATATTGCTTCTTTAATGGCATGGATGACTGACCTGCATTCTTATACATTATGTGCTCAGTGTATGTGTTGGTGTTGGGCATTAACAGCAACAGCAAAACTTCCAGTGTTGCCTGCAAGGTACCCCTGATCTGCTGGTGTGTGTAGATTTGGGCACGAAGCTTTTGAGTTTAGCCTTCACTCGTTCCCAAGAAAGCATTTTTGGTACTGGTGCTCTAAAAGCCGGCTGCCAGCTATCTCAGTTGTCTGAAGTTATCTAAGGAAAGGGGCAGCTCTCTCTTTCTAAGCAGCTACTCAGAAGTTAACAGCTAGGGAATTAAATCTGTTGAGCAAAATGAGTTCCTCCTCAAAGTTGACTGTCAGCCTGACAACTTAAGGACAGAAACCGGCCTGAACACCTCATTTCCTTGGCAGAAGTGAGAGCCAAGTCTTTTTTATCTCATTTTCTGACCAGACCAACCTAAGCTTTTTTTTTTTTTTTCCCCAGATGAAAGAAAATTCAAGTCATCATTTCTTTATTTTAGTGGATTCATGGATGTGCACATCAGTCATGTCAAACGTAGAAAAATGCCGTTTTACCCTTTCTCCCTCAACTCTAGGTGAGACGTGTGCTGTACCGAATGATGATACCCTGGCTGGAAAAGCTGAAGACAGAACCCCTGGTCCTTCAAAAAAAGCTGGTAACCTGCTACAGAGTGTGACTAACTGCTACTTACTGTTTTAAAGTCACAGATAATGGACATGTGTTTTTTTTTTCTACTAGAATGTGTCATATCATCCGTGGGAAGTCCTATTCACTTTGTCAGTGTACAGCAAACATTTGGAACTTGGATGCGGGAACCTGCAAATATAAGCGATGAAAGGATTTGGCTTACCATGCATTTTTCAGGTGCACTAGGAGTAACTGATGAAAAATCACTTGCTATACTAACATTGCTTTCTTAATTCCTTCAACTTAAACTAAAATTTCTAATCAAGTACAATGGGTTTTTCACCCACATCTTTTTTCAAAATATTTCCCATATTACCTGTATAATACTTGACTATTCATATGGTTACAGACATTTGTAGTATTTTTAGACATTTACACAGTCACCATCAGATTTTGAAAATACTTTTAGGATTTTTTTTTTTTTTTAACCAATTTGAGTTTAAATACCTGTCGTTCATGCTTTTCTTTTCTTTTCTTCCAACAGTTTGCTATGGCTTTACTTCATTAAACTGTAGCTAGGAGTTTTGCCTTTTCATTTAGCTAGGCATGAAAATTAATCAGGTGCTGCATGAGGTACGTGAATGCAGGAAAATTTCCAGGACCTAAGTGGAAAAATGAAATATTTTCTGTATATTTACCAACTGTGCTGAGACTTTGGGCCCATCCAGGTCAGTGGGAAGCAGGCCCTTGAACACCACCTCTATAGACTTTTTTTTTTTCTTTTTTTTTTTTGTGCATATGTTAATCTCTGGATTATTTTTATCACATTCCAGCAAGTTGGATCACTATTGAAAACAAACGATGTAATTGTTGTCTGTCAGGTATTTGATTGAGATTGGCTTTCAGTAGGAGATTGACTTTTAGAGTATTCAAAATTAGATGGACCAAATTATAATCCTTTTTTCCATGTTTTCCCCTTTGTTTAGGAAACTCTATAAAAGAATATGAGAATTCCAATGCCTTGCTGAATGACAGCTACAGGATCATTAACATCACAGGATTCTTTTATGGATGTGGTCATGCAGTACAAAACAATCACCTGTACTATCAAAAGGGAGGAACCAATGTCATTCTGAAGTAAGTCAGACAGTTGGCTTAAGGCAAGTGGTGCTGTGGAAGGAGGAGCAATGGGTTAGAGCGACAGAGGTGAACCTCAGAAAAGCAGACCACTTTCCCTTTGCTGTTTTGTGTTTCTTTTTGGTCCTATCTAGAACAGGAAGAATGGTTCAGAATTCTTTCTAGAACAGAACAACTAATTATTTCCAATCCGTAACTAGAATTTGGGGCACCGGCCTTCCATCTGTGGGAGGAGAGGAACTGGGAGGGTAGACTAGGTCTGTTACTGTGCTGTGGCAGTCGGTACTTCGAGCATTGTACCACATGATAGGACAACTGGGCCTCCAGGTTAACAAGATGTCATGTGCAGAGCTGACAACAGGTTTTTCTTTTGACTATCCTGAGGTCCAGCTTGTTTCTACTATACATCACTTTGCTGTGGGTGTTCTTGCGCTCGGATCCTTTGCTGTATTCATGATTGTGAGAAAGAAATGGGAACTGACAAAGGAATTTTGGGGTCAGAAAAAAGTATTTAATTTTGAAAAATAAGCTGTGCATCTACCTGCATCAGAGTAAGAATTGGTTCAGTTGCAGTTTGGGGGACAGAGATGAGGGGTTATATGGTTGTAGCCCTCTTGTGGAACTTGGCTTTCTGGAGCAGCTTGCTGGGTTGATGCACAAGCTTTGCTCTCGGATGGTGCAGTGCTTAGCGGGTAGGGGCTGAGTTAACGCTGCTAGCGCAGAGCAGTGCGCTGAGGCGCCAGCTGAGGACACAGCGACCTGGTGGATTGCACATTCCATTGTGGAGGAGCGGCTCCACTGTTTGACTTCCTTGTAATAAGAAGTTCCTACAACTCTCCCAATGTATCTCCCTGAACTGGAACTGAGAATTACATCTCTATTTCTTCAGTTTCTACTGAGGACAGAGACAGACAATACAAATCAAAACCAAAATCTCATCTTGTGGGAAGAGCCAAAGAAACACGGTCCAAGGGCAAGTGCAAGATTGCATCTGCTTTCAAGTTCTTTTACGTGACTCTGATGTTTGAGCCAAGATTACTACACTTTGATGTCTGTTCCCAAGCAGGTGTGAGAGCTGCCTTACATTCATTTGGATGCCAAAGAATGCGAGCAAACTGCTTGGATTCTGGAGTATTTGTTCTGCCAAAGACAAGCCCACTTTTTGGCACCCTCTTTTAAATATCTTCAGGGCTTTTTGTTTATACCTCTGTAAAAGACCATCTCTGTCTAAGCAATACACAGTGATAGGACAGAGGTTCCTCAGATTTGCTTGGGTACAGTTAATTGGGAAATGCCTTCACGTACAGATGGACTCAAGCTATTTGTGGAATTTTCAAAATCTCTTTAAGAAGTTACTGAGAGATGGCCTTTCTGTTCAGTTATTCACTCCAAGGTTATTTACCTTCAGCACAGATAGGATGAGGCACTATCCTTTCTGTGACAGTGAAGTCCTTGATTTTGCACTGCAGAAAAGCTTTTGGGAGTTTTGGTACTGATTTAATAGAAAGAACAGGTGAGGACTTGGTTTATTTTGCAAATGTTGAAAAAAATATTTAAAAGGAGTTTCCTGTCATATTTAAAAGCTGGTAAAACTAAGTCTGTCTGACCTTTCACAGGCTTTCTCATGAAGCAATCACAATGTCATATCCCTGACACTGCCTGCCTCGTCCTTTCTTCCTTTGTTTCATAAGATGTTTTCCCATCTCTGTTCTTTTTGGTTGTCCTCATTCATCATAGTGATCAGAAAAGTGTTTGTATCTTGGGTTCCCTGCAGTTGATGAAAATATTACAGTATATCTTGTCACTTACCCCAGGGTGCCAGACGATTAAGGAATTTCGGAACCATTTGGAGTTGTAGCCTAGGCTGTCCTTGCCTGGGGGAGCGGAAGGGAACCTCAGGAATGAAACCTCAATTATCTGCTCTCTTTAGGATTTTCACACAAAAGAGGAAAAGACCCTGTGTTGCAGATCGTGCACATTTCTAATGACTCTCGAGATACTTTTTATCCTGTTGGCTCTTTATAGAAAAAAATCCTGAAGAAAATCTGCATTTCTATGTGACTGTTCCTGCTAAGGGCTGTCCTTGCCCTTGCATAAGGTTATTAACGAAGGTGAAACAACTAACGAGATTAGCTGGGTTGACACATGTTTATCAGAAATCTTCTCCAGCCTTTTTTTATGGCACATACATGTTGCTGGAATATGGAGTTGTTGCAGACATGACTTGTACAAAAGCTGAGAGGAATAATCTAGTTAGTTATTCTTGACTTTTTTTTAGGATGATTTTTCCAGTATATGCTATCAATGCCTCTGCCACAGAAAATTACTCTTTGGTGTTTTTCCTTCTATTTTACGTTCCTGGATCTGAAATATTCCTGTCATTAAGCCTGTCTTTTCAGAAAACTTTTGTAACTGTAGCAGATTTCTGTATTGAGTAATGTGTTTTCTCTATTTGAGGAATGGAGCTATGCAGTTAGATAGACAATGAAATGTGCTCCATTACCGAATGCATCTTAAAAGGATAAAGGACACCCTGTGTGCCTTTGCTAAAGCACTGCATTATTCAGTGACTGAGTGCCAGCTGCAAATGTGTCTTGATAGCAGCTGATTACCCTCTTAAACTAGTGGAGGAACACAGTTTAGCTGCTTAATGCTGCTGTCCTCAGATTACCATCCTATTAAGGAATTTCAAGAAATAAAAACAATTTTATACATCAGAGATGAGACATTCAGGCTGTCCTGTTGGAGGCCAGCATGAGGTCAGAATTTTGGCTCTGCAAAAGTAGAATTTTTATTCCTTTGATGTTTACTTGAGCAAATCACTGCATTATCTGAATTGTTTTCAAAAGAGGGACTCTAAGACTAGGTGAACCTGCCCAGATTTCATGCTGGTTTGGTCAATCAAATTTTCTTCCTTTAGTTCCCACTTAGTAAAAAGAAAACTTCTGTACAGATTTCACTTCACAAGTTTGAGCCTTCACCTGGTATCTAATTCTTTTTCATACCCATTCCTTTTAGTTCCTTCTTTCATCCTAGTGATAATAAAGCTCATAGACTAAATAAAATGAAACCTACCAAGGCTAGTTCATGCTCCTGTGCACCTTTTAGGTTGTTTATTACTTTGGAATTTTCTCCTAGCATTTTGGAAGGTACTTTAAGTGGAGTACTTCATCTAAAAGACATCAGAATGGTCCTTGAACTCAAGTATTGTCAACAGTGCTTCTATCAGTGCTCCAAATTCTATCAGCACTCTGAATTGATTCAACCAACCAATGTGTATAAAAATGAATTTTTACCACAACAACTGAATACTTGCTTTATCTCATTTCAGACTTGGGCTTGATAAAGCATCATTGGGCACACTGCTGATCGAAAATGCCTTATATCATGGTCGTAACTACCTCTTTTCTAACTCGAAGACGTATTTCAACGTTGCAGTGGATGAGAAGGGTCTTTGGATTATATATGCCTCAAGCACCGACGAAAATATAATAGTAGCACATGTTGATGAGGAAACATTTTCAGTCATTCGGCATATCAATACTACCTATCCTAAGTCCAAGGCTGGTAACGCATTCATAGCGTGTGGCGTTATGTATGTTACTGATACTAAGGATATGACAGTAAGTTTTGCTTTCGATTTATTGAAAGAGAAGCAGATTGATGCAAGGTTTGAGTTGCGGTCTTCACAGTCTGTTCTTGCTATGCTTTCATACAGTCTGAGAGACAAGAATTTGTACACATGGGAGAATGGGAGCTTAATGATATACCCTGTACATTTTGGCAGATGAGTCGTGCATGGGAGCCATGTTTGACTGACCAGATTATTTAAAGCTCTATGATATACACGTGGGGGTCTCTTGATACGATTTTCTGTTTGCTGATGGTGGTTTGTGAGCGTGCATAAAAGGGAGATCAGGTGCCTTTGTATAAACACTTCAATTATATAGGCCGTCGTCTTAAAAGAATAGCTGTTCAATATTGCAGCTGGCACACAGCACAGGCTTGCTTTTGTTTTTCCCTGTTATTCAGCTGATAATTATATCTAATGTACGTTGATTATTCCATGGTCACGTGTTCAGCAGAGACTATTTATAACTTCCAGTTGCAGTCATCTTATCTGCAATCATTTTCTAGTCAGTGATTATAGTCTGGTATAAATGTCTAAATAATGAACTTTCGTGTACAAATACCTTTGGCATTTTCACTTAATACTTTCCACTGATTCTCTGTGAACATTTTTTTTCTTTTGCACAAAGATATACAACTGTTAAAAATAATGGGGATGGAAATAGTTGTTTAAATAGAAAAATATCAGAAAGCTTAAAGTCCAGTGAACTGATACAATCAAAAGCAAAATCCAGCCCAAGTACAAGGAAAATGGGAATAATGGCATTATTAAATACTGAATATACATGAAATGGTGTTTAGTAAATGGAGTATGGGAAAAAAGTAATGCGGTATAAAATTGAAGAGATGTAAAAATTATGATTAAAATTCCCTTTTTAACAGCGTTTGAGTTGCTTGTGTTGCTGCAGACTCTTCCTTGCTCCTCACTGCCATGTAAACTATACCACTATAACTTGCTTATGACTATACTTAATTATATATACTTCGAAACATAAATCCCTACTGTTGCCTTGTGCATCTGTGGTCAAAGTCCTGCTCTCGGAAACCATCTACATGAATTTCTAAGCTGCCTGTGTATATTGGTAAAGTTCACAGAGCTCATCCAAATATTTAGAAGCAAAGTATCACTTAAACCCTGAACTGCACTGAGCTGTAAACATGCTTATGTGACATCCAGGCACCATCAAAGGGATTAATGAATTTGGGAATGTCTATGTCTGCAGAAACTTGTTTAGCAAATGCGCTAGAAGAATACCTCTGCTGCAGCTAAGCTTCAGTGTGTGGTAACGGTGGTGGCTGGGCCTGGGCTGCATCCTCTCTTCTCAGTGTACTTGCTGGTTTCACTAAGGTCAGGAGGTTCAGGCCTTGCATGCTAAGAAGTGAGATGCAGAGGGAAACAAAAGCATAATACTTTGAACTAGAATAGACATCAAAACTTGCTTTTGATTTTTGTGGGGTGTAGTGGTTTTTTTTTTTTTTTTTTTTTTTTTTTTTTTTTTTTTTTAAATAGACTTCTTGGCTAAAGAAAAAAAAAGGTTGGTAATATACTTGGGCAAACACCATTCAAGCCAGATAGGAGTTTCCAGATAATGTGCCTATCTTAAATCGTGTTCAATTTCTGAATGTCATTGTTGAACCATGTGGATCACCCTGTTGAAAGAAGGAGAGCCAGCAAATTCTGCCTCTCTTCTTAGTGACAGAACCAGGCTGTGTTTCTTGCAGCTGCCTTTGATGAAGAACTGAATTCTGTTAAAGTTACGCTTTTCTAGGACAGTTGAAAATAAAATGCAAACAGCTAATCCTTTTTATCTCAGTACAATCTGAGGTCGAGTTAAAGCTAGCTTAGGCAATATCCAGTCAATCTACTGGAGGTTTAGTTACAGCTATTTATATATAAGGAAGACTTCTGGAATGGACTGTTCCATGAAATAAAAGTAATTTATTTAACTTACAAAGGGAAAACTAAACAATGACATTTACTCTTCTTTCTTTTCATACTTCTCATACTTCACAGCCTGCAATTTAAAATCACCTTTGCAAAAAGGTGCTTTTTATTCTAGTATATTTTACAATACAGCACAGACATCAACATTTTCATAGGATGAATCAGACAGTTTGTCAACACTTAAATACACAGACATCTGTTCCAGTCTCTTAAGAACATTTTTTTGTTTACAACAGAAAAATACATCTGACAACAGTAGCTATTTATATTACAAGCAAACAATATTGAACTCTGCATAGTTTATACAATATACTATGGTAATATTTTTATTACCAGTTTTATCCACTATTTACTAGCTGGCCACATAAAGCTTGACATTCATCTGAAATGTGGCATTATACGTTCTATTGGTATTCTCTTAACAGCTTCATTTAATGAAGTATTTTCTGGGCAAATGAATTTCAGAACTAAAAGCTGACTAGAAACATGGATGTCTTCCCTACAAATATTTAGTTAGTGCTTACAATACATTCCTAAAGTAAAGGCAGGTGTCCAATAGAAAACAGATGTCAGAAAGAAAGGAAAATAGTGTGCAAATTAAAAAACATTGCACTTAAAAATGTGTTGATGTGCAAGTTACAGTATCAACTGTGTATCAATACTAATCGTGAAAAAAATCTCAGCATAAAATGATACATTTCTCACAGTACGTTCTTGATTGCACATATTCCACGGCATTTGCATCCATTACACTTTCTTGCAAATATCAAATACACTGAGTACCCTTAATTAAAACTAAACTATTTTTAATGAGAAGTTGTATACATGCTTCAATTAGTGGGAAAAACTGGAATAAATGTAATCAGAGTCACATCCGAATTGCTTACTGACTTGTAGAGCCACAGTGCTTGTTAAGTGAGTGACAGCTGTCAGAATCTTTACAACACACTTACTGAACGCAGCTTGCGGGTTACTGAGCTATAAACCCCCCGTGACCGACTGCACTGGGTTTAATTCTTTGCTTTTAGAAGACAGTACATGCATTTCCGTCCCGTTGATCCGTACGGGCGTACTCAAAATATATTTGTTGTAAAAGTTTTTTTTTTTTTTTTCCTCTTTAAATCTTTCCATAATACTTAATGCTGCAGTAACTGCTTTGAAAGGAAACAGAGTATTTCCTTTCCACAGTGCGTATCACTGTGTTTTTCAGCTACTTAAAGGGACATTATGTAAAAAAGGGGTTAGCTCACATAACACTACAGAATGTCAAAAATGCCTGATGGTACATTGAAAGCATTGGGAAGAACCCTCATTTTCAGCGTGCCATCTGCTCCACAGGAGAAGATACGATTGCCTTGCACAGTTTCAATCTGGGTGACACCAGCACCGATATTTCTGAAAATGGACTGCTTAGCATGTTCATTTTTAAATGAATGAATTAAATTATAGCCAGTCAGTCTCCACACCTGTATCAAAAGAATAACAAATGAAAAAAGGAGATTAAAATTAGGATTTGTACTTTTGCCCTAATGTTTCAGATTCTTGGCTGTTCTAAACCCTGTTCAGCAAAGATACGTGGTATTTTTTGTTGTCTATTAGCAACAATTACAAGTCCAAGAGTCTTGAGAGGCTCTGATGAAGCTTATGGTTAGACAGCCTTAATGTGGACCAGCTGGTTACTTGGTAGGATGAAGCTGCCATGTGTTACCTGATCAGTAGTGCCCCTCCCAGCTTTCCCCCCACCATGAAAGCTGCAGAAATGGACAGATTGCATTTGTATCCAAGATGACTACTGTCAGCTTTCCAGCAGCTGGAAATGCTTTTCCAGTAAGGAATGCTGCAGAGAGTAAGCTGCATAATTATTAAGCATGCAGAGTGGTAGCACAGCTCTCCAAGCTGTCTCTTGTGTCCTAGGTTGCAGGAGCCCTCATCAACATCAGGCCACAACATCAGGTATGTGGAGACACAGAAAGCATCTATTAAACAGTATGCAGTCCAGCTAAAAGGAAAGAAACTATTCTCTCTACCGCATTTTTGTATTTTCTTCCTTTAGTATTCTGGAAATAAGCCCTTTAAAACAGGGACTGTGTTTCTATCTGTTGTTGCTGTTTGTTTCTTATTACTGTGACATCTCAGTAGCTGTCTGGGGCTACAGCATCAAGAGCACCCCCTCTATTACAAAGAGAAACATCCAAAGGCAAAATCAGAAAATTTTTAAGAGAGAAAAATTAAAGCTAAGATTTCAGAATCGTGCACTTTGCTTTATTCACTTAAAATTCAATCACAAAACTTTAAAAAGTCTCTCTAATCTTCTTTAGCAGCCAACAAAACCTATCTGCTTTAGAAGGATATTAGTATATTTGAGTTTACAGTATAAACGTAAGGCAAGCATCCTGAGTATCAAATTGTAGGTTTGGGTTTTTTGGGTTTGTTTTTGTTACCGCATTCACCTGGCTATTTACAGCGCGCTGATCGACATATGTCAATATACTACGTCTGTTAAATACTCTCCTGTACGACTCGGCTCCCCCAGTACCTTACCTTCATGTTACCTTCTGCTGAGCCTGTCACAAAATAGTCCTCAGAAGGATCCAGTGCCAGGGCCTTGACAGCCGATTCATGTGCTTGGAAGGTGTAAAGGATTTGCCTCTGTCTGATGTCAAAGATGCAGATACATCCCTTCCTACCCCCAGAAATTAGCAGCTGATGTTTAGGTGCATACTGAAGTACTGTGGCACCGTGATCATGACAAGTGAAAGCTGAAGAAGAGAAGGAGGATGTCAGAATTTAATAGATTTAGAACTGTATGTAGCTTTCTATCTTAAAGTGCATTTCTTCTGTAAGTTGTTATCCAAATGTTTTCTAACTTGACAGATACGTTGCTTCATATGAGTAACGTCATATCAGCTACATAGATCTAATGCACAAGAAAGCATGATCTGCAGCCTGATTTATTTTAGAATGCAAGCACATACCTGAATTTTAAAAATTGATAAAAATATCAAATTCACCAAATTAAGTTCAACTAAACTCCTGACTTACAGATACTGTATTTTTTTATTTTTTAATTTTTTTTTAATTTTAAGTAAATATTAATTACCTTACAGATATGTATTATTATATTCTAATTTCCTAACTGGTTTTTCATAGGACCCCTGGACTCAATGTATTTAAAATGAGTGTGAACTTCTGTGCAATCTGCTAGTTTTAAAATATGAATCTCAGAATGCACCTATTGCTTATTCAAGTACTGCAGTTGTTGGCAGATGTTTATGATGGTTGAATTTGCTCTTCTAGAAGCCCTAGATATTGTATTTGGATTTGTATATATTTTTCTTTCATAGCACAACATGATAGAATTTTGCTTTTGTTCGTTATATAAAGATGAAATTATTGAGCTTGGTCCAACTGGCACAAACATCCTTTTAAGAATCCAGTCCAAGTGCTGAAATCAAGGACAGTGGGCAGAAGGAGTTGCTTCTACTGTTACCTACGTTGTGTTTTTCTCTGCGTCAACAGGGTACTGGATATATTAATTAAATGCCAGTTTAAGTGAAAGTCTGCATACGCATATGTTCTGGTTTTGTCAGCTGTTCATTTTTTCAGGATTGTATTCAAATATTTCAGACTTTATTAATACTGTCCCAAAACTACCTTTGTGTATGACTTTCTTCATGCTTTTCTATATAGAGCAGACTATTGTCGTGCTAGAGACTACTATATAGTATCAGTTCTGGTGCGTGCATTAGTGTGCAGCACGTTTAGATCAGTTCCCCCGTGCAAATTTCTCCTTTTGCCCCAAAGGCATGCATATGCTGTATTTCCTCAGTCAAAAAGAAGTAGAGGTTTAATTTTCACTGCAGTACTTACCATGTATAAGACTGTTACCAGATGAAACCAAAGTGTCCCAGAGGCACACGTTTCTGAGTAGGGGAGAAAAAAGTCATTATGGCCTGTTGCTAAGTGATTCACGGGGTGACATGACTCAGAAAGCGTTCGCATTTTATGTCAAAGCCTAGAAAGCAGAACTGAACAAGGAGCCCTTGACTCTCTGCAGTCATTGGAGAGCATATGCAAGGAGTTAAGAGCTTTAATTCTTTCTATGCTCTTTTATGCTTCTTAGTGGAAGTATACTTTCTGCCTTTAAGATGTGTACTAATCTTAGGTTGTACTAAGAAATTACAGAAGTTGTTCTTTTCAGAAAAAAAGAATTATCTTGCCTTTCCTGAACATGTTTCTCCCCCCAGCAACAGCATCATGTCAAACTAGTTGCATTTGGAATATACCTTGAAAAAAATTAACTGTTGACCACTCCTCACAAAACCTAAATTTGGGAAACAAGCGACTGAAGGAATGATGTTTAATAAATCATCTGGCAAGTTCAAGCTGTAACAAAGCTTAAAACACTGAGCCTTAAAATGTCAGCCACACATTAAAGCACAAGACCAAGCAAGTTTAATGGAGATGAATAGGTAGCTTTGGTGAAATTCCTCATTCTTTCTTTAAACACACCTGTTATCATTGGACTGTCCCGATGTAGCAACTAGACTTGAAGAGGTTATAAATGCAAAGTCACTTGTGGTTTTACTGTGGCACTGCCAACTCTATTAAAAACAAATAAAAAAGACACAATCTTACCAGTTGTAGTCTGCATCAAAAGTTACTATCAGTCTGATGGCACTGAGAGCGTAACACAAGCAGTCTAATAAACAAAGTTTAAAAACTGATGGACAGTGCAGTTTGAAACCTTGGAGAATGGAGCCATGGATTAAAAAGCCAGTATAAAATAAAAAGATACTAAAATAAGTGAATTGTAACAAATCAACAGTATAGCTTATCAGAATAGTCCGAGTTTCAAATTAAGCATTGTCTTAATGTACTGTTAAGAAGCAGTGAAAAGAAACAAACTGTATTTTTACTAAGTCTTGGGGTTGTAAAGTTGTTACTGTCAGCTCTGATTTTTAATTTAATCAAGGGTAATACTGAGGTAGTATTTGTAATTACACTGAAACTTACAGTTATTCTACAATTAGTTTTCCAAAGATGTATCTCTACAGTTGTTTTGATAAAGTATGCCAACTAAAAAGCACGAAAATCAAAAATGTCTTAGTGAAACTCTTATGCTCTTGGCCTGTCTGAAGTTTCAAAGACTCAACTTTCCTTTATAATTTTTTTTTTTTTTTTAAATTCTATTTACTTACCAGATAGGGCTTAGGATTTGAGGTGGTTTGGTTTACTTGCCAAATACTTAGAAATCCTTCACCATCAGCAACACCACACTGCAAGGAAGGAACTGCATTTATTAGTATAACATACTGGTTAGTGGATGCTTACTTCATGACAGTAAACAGTTGACTTCAGGAAGAAATTTACCTAAAACACCAGACCATTGCCTGCACATAAGATTAAAACAACAATGACTGTCAGGTACCAAAAAGTTTAGGAGCCAAGTGAGTTCAGTGCTGATTGTTTAACGATTATTTAATGATCGATGCTCTCCTACATACCCCTAAGGCTTTTTAAGTGTGGAAGCTTACCTTTCAAATCCCCATTTTAAATGCTAAAGCTCACAGAAGCATCATTACTGCATGACTCTATGTGAAAATTCTTAGTAAGGTAAGATGCATGACAGCCTGTCATAAAAGGAAGGACTGTACTGTGTCATGAATGGTAAAATGAATGAATTGTAATGCATTTTGGTTAGCAAATATAATCAATACTGTATATTCTATACTTATAAATGCGTTACAAAATTTTAAAAGAAATACCCGTGCCTAGATCGATAAAAGTTTGCCTCTACAAAATAGGTAAGTTAGTTTTTTTTTTTTTTTTTTTTAAATGTTTAATTTAAAAAGTCACCACATAGGAACACAGATTGCAGAACGGGGAGAACAGTCTGAAAATGTGGCAAATGGGATATGGGATAGCGGTGTGAAGCTGACAGAAGAGAAGGGAGAATAAGGTCAGTGTTTATTGCAAAGTTTCCGTATGCAACCAAAATGAACGATACGATAATGCTTATGCTGTTGTTCTAAGACATCTTAACAGTTCTGTGTCACCATTTAAACTGTGTTAGAGGTCATAGCACACCAAATATTTCTTCATGAACAAAAAACCAGGAAAAATCCTAAATGTTGTACTTACCTTATTGCCTTGTGAATTGAAATACATTCTTGTAACCCTGGCATTCCCAGCCTGCTGGAAGCATACCAGTTGCTGTGGCCTTGTCCACTCAAACATTCGAACACTACCGTCTTGTGCTCCTGTAAGATCTAAAATTAAAAGATAGAAGTTCATTAATACTGAATAATTTTATAGAAAATTATCTACTCCATACTGGTAAGTATGATTCACTTACAGTACTGATGGACGGGATGTGAAGCCATTCTCTTGACGTTATTCAGATTTCTTTTAATAAGCTTCATATAAAAGAAACAAAAATGAAAATAATTTTGAAAAAAGGACACGAACACACTCTTCAGCTTGGTTTATACTGCTACATGGTGAATGTCTCCCAGTTAAAAAAGCCTGTTAAGCTAACATTATTTGCATCTAACTATGTTTAGCTGCAGTACAGTAATTAAAGCCTGTTTATGACAGCTGGTTTAGACATGAAACAAATAGTATTAATGTTATCTTCTATTATACAAAGAACTTCAGTACGTGCTGATGTGCATGCTTTTGATATTAGTCCCTGTGCAAGAATTTCAAGTTTGGGGTTGTTCTAGTTCTGGTTGGCTTGATTTGTTTGTCTATTTTGTTTTGTCTCTAGTAACCCCAGGTTCTACCTTAAAGTTCCTGTAAGAAAGAGAAACACCCAATTGTCCTATTATTTTATCCTATTATTTTCTATGTCACAATAATTCTATGTCACAATATACAAGAAAATGCTTAGTTTGGCCTTCTTTTTGGCCAAGTCTTGGTCACTGTAGGCCTTTTATGTCTATATGGAATTAACAGTATGATGGCTAATTCACACTAGGGCTCTCTAATAAATAATAACTAAAAAAAGCAACAGTCTCCTGCGCTGTGTGCAACAAAAGTACTTACCACACCAGCTCCAGTGCTAGTTTGACCACTGCCTAACCATGGCATAGATGAAGATGGTTGTATCTGATTCACTCCAAAAGATGGTGCAGTTGACTGAGTCAGTGTTGTGGTAGAACCACGAAAGTCAATATCATCAGAACTGTAAAAGAGTGGCAGTGTTCTCCTTTAAAAAATGTTTCTTTGCTACGAGTGCTGTTTGCTTATCTCATTGTCAAGAGCCTAATGGCAGTGGGTAGAGGAAGCGATTATAATGAGACCATAAATTGATAATAATTCTTCCACTTACATTGTACAAACACTTTCCACATACTCCAAATCTATTGGTGTTTAACCTTAAAAGATGATCCTAACCACGGTAGATGTTGAGAATATAAGCTCTCTTGAGAAGAATATTGGAATGTTGAAATATTCCTGACCTGCGTGTCTATCTGTTTATCAGTTCTGTGCACTGGAGAGTCCTACGCAAGTGCTTTGCTGCAGCTAATACACTTGCAGTTCTCAGCACAGTAATGGAGGAGACAGTAATTCAGGCCACTGCATTATACTTCTAGCATCAGTTACCACAGCTAGCCTCAACACTGCAATGATTGCAAGTGCAGTGTTTCGGAGGTAGCGCTTCCTTTATTAGCTTATGCATCCTGGGATTTTATTTCAGTGCAGACATGCCCAAAAAGTCAAACCCCTCAAAACCTTAGTTTCTGCATGTGTAAGACAAAGACAGTAATATTCTTTTGCCTTCCTTTACTCCTAAAGCAATCTGAAACCTACTGAAGAAGAATAATTAACTTTTTTTTTTTGTACGATCCACTTTTGCTTACACAGGTATTGTATATGCAGCCTCACAGTAAGCTAATACTCTTAATATAAACACAAAGAAACAATCGTACCTTTTAGACTCTCTGTCATATTCTTCCCCAATCCATATAAATGACTGAGCAGCCAGTAGAGCTGAAATATCAAGTTCTTGAACATCATGTGTAGATGCCAAAACAATTTCATTGCTGTTTGCCTATGCAGCACAAAGAGAAAATTTATACTAACTATAATTAAGATCTTTTTATTATACTTATTGTAGTATTTGAGGCTTACCTTATTAACTGCAAATGCCATTATCATATCTGATTCTTTGTGAATGATTTTTGCTTTTCCTCCAGGGTAGCCGAGATCTGCTTCAACCTACGAAACATTTATAAGAAATTTCAATTAGCATGAAAATCGATTTTGTAGAAGAACATTTCAGACTAAAAAAATCTATACAAAATTCATGCAAGAAAAGTTCAGTGGCCTCAGCATTGTTTAGGAGGCTAAACTTTTAGACTTCTCATACTCTTTGGTGTTCTAGAAGCCAAAAGTTATATCTGAGTGTAAGAAACACAAAGTTGTGTGTGTAATACTATTTACAAGGTGTTTACTCATCCCAATTATCAGGACATCCAAAGTTAATTCACTGATTAAAAGCCTGCCACACAGACTACACAGAACATATAGCTTCTGTTAGTCACAAGAGAAAGAAAAGCCAGTTCCACAGAACTTTTAAGAATGTGCTAGAGGTTTGGGAGAAGGGATACTACCTTGTTTATGTGATCTTCTGCTACGCTGACCTGCTCCACACGATCTTCTACAGACTACATAACATCACACAGTCACAAACACAAAACACATGCACAAACAAATATAAAAAAAGAATGAAACATTCCAAACTAGATTTTAAAGGCCACTCTGTCAGTAAATGATGACAAATGTATTTTTAACTTTTTATAAAAGGCACAGAAACTAAGACAGCAATCTAAACAAACTCGCTTAAAATGTAATGCCTCCTAGATGAACACAAAATGTATGATATAAGTAAATAAATGGAGGAGTAATACACACACAAACTCCATACTTACAGGAAGTCTTAAAGATATTTAAAAGTATACTTATTTCTCGTAGTACTTATGTGTTGATTTAAATTTTCAGTTACAACTCATTACAGTTGTAACTAGTACAATTTGTAAAGCCCCATATTATATATTACTATATAATATTACTTTTATATGTATATATTACTCATGCATATATACATATACACAAAGTAATAGCTCATTTAAATTTATTTTTCAATATGACACAAAAAATTATATGAATAATAAAATTTATTTACTTATTACTTATCGCAAATGTTCTGTTTCTGTATTAGGACAGTATTCAAATACATAAATGTAAGGTGAGATACGTCTTGTCTAAAAATATTTGGTTCAGTTGATATATCAATAAACAACTTGACAGCCATGTTGATTTAAAAAAAAAATCCAACATTGTTAAATGAAAGAAAGGAAATTGAAATGCCAACGAAAAAATTGGAAGAAAAATGAAAAGAAATACTGAAGAGACTGAGGAAGAGTTATAATTGAGCTTTCTTGTAAAAAAAAAACCTGTTACATCCTTTGTTTACCTCACTTTGCTTTCTTTTCTTTGTGAATATGTATCTTATGAATGTCTCCTGAAGAAGTTCTTGCTTCACAAGAAAATGCCAGAGCCTTTTTGCTGGAAGAGCTGAATAATCCTTTGATCTGGATGACACAGAAGGGGGTAGGGGAAAGGGAAAAAGCTGCAATGTAATTAAAAGTACAAAAAAGAAAAAAATCTAAAGAAAGACTCTACCAATGACTTTAGATGAAGTTCCAATTTGAAGGAAAAAAAAAGCCAACAAAGTTTAAGCTCTAATTTGTTTAAGAAAAATATCAAGAGATACTTTTCTTGCATTTCTTAAAAATCCCCATGATGTTACTAACTTCCAAGTATTACAGTTTAATCTGCTGACTTGCATTTATGTCTATATTTGCACTCTACTAAAACTGCTTTTATATTGAAATTATGCTGGCCCCACAGAATTTCCTTACCTATTTCTTTCAGTATTCAAAAGAATTCTCAAATATTTAGCTCAAATATGAGTCAAATAAAATTAATTGGCTCAGATTTGAGGACAAATATTTCTAAAGAAGCAGTGCATGTTTATAAGAATATTTTCATAAAATCCCGTAGCATTATCAACCATGCAAATCCAAAGTCATATATAGTGAGCAAACCTAAAGTTGTATTTTAGTATATTGAGAAAAGGAAGCTATTTCTGAGTTGAAAGTGTGGTTCACTATCTGCATTTAAAGACACCTGAGATATGACATTACTCTAAACATAGGAGGGTTGCCGTTACAAGTACTATACTACATCTTTCTTTCCTCTTCCTGATATCTGCATGTATTATATAGCTCTTTTGTTGCTGAGGTAGGGTGGGAAGACAGCTGCTACTGGAGGAACAGTAAAAGAGGTTGAATAGGGTCTTTGCAGCAGCAGCCATTGCCCTTGGTTTGTAGCCCTTCACGCTCCACTCTTTCCTTTTTATTTTCCTTTTTTTTTGCTGCAGTTGTGTAAGTTGCAACAGAGTAAGTAAAGGTTGCAGCAGGAGGCAGGTGGATAAGAAGGAACAAGGGGATGTGGGAAAGTGGTTTCTGTAAGCATTGGCTAGAACCAAGATCTAGCCAACCTTCATTTGGCTGTTTAGGTGGAAATACTCCTTAGTATTTCTGTGATCAAAGAATGTGGTTTTGCTATGAAAAAAATACTTACTTGAATGGTGTATTTTCAGGTTCAATCATCGCTTTATTGCGGAGAATAGCTGGTCCTGCACCTACTCCAAGGTCACTAGGGTAAGTATTGATGTAGTTTGGTGGTGGGCCTTCAAACTGGTCCATTCTATCTTGAAGAATCTGTTCCCAGTGTTCCAAATTTTTAATTACAGCAATGCCCAATGGTGATGTCACAGGCAGATCTAAACAGAAATACTAATAAAGTAAGGCTTAGAGAAAAAAAATCATTTAAGTTACAGTGTGTGTAAAAAAACAGAATAATACAACCATAAAAAACATCTCCTTGAAAGGAAACGTAGTTGTTGACAACTGTAAATAATAATGTATTCAATTCTTTAAATTTAAAAATGAAAATTAAAAAGCAAGTCTGACAGAAAGCTACTTATACAGAAAACTAAAACGTAAAGCAATATTTAACATACCAATGACTTCTAGACCAGCAATGGGAAAGAAGTTCTTGACGTTGTGCAGAACTAATTTTACCATCGTCAGATGCAGAAGAGCCCAACTGTATAAAAAGACTAGATTTAGTTGTGTTAAAGCAACATTAACACAGTTATCTGCAGAATATTTTTCTCTTACCAAATACACAGATTAGAAAAACAGAGTATAGATGGCTCACTGAGGTTTACCAGACACATAAAGATACTGCTATATCAACTGTGCAACATAAGGATGCCTCTAAGGGCATCTCGCTTTAACAGATACTCTCCCCTTCTCTCTTTTACAAATCCTAGGTTATTGTACTCTTCCCCTAGATAAAAGTGTGCATGCATGAGCCTCTACAAGGCTGACAAGCCCCCTGAAACACCTCCTGCAATTTTCCTCAAAATCACAATGAATACAGATAAGACATTACTTTAGTTTGGCATTAATGGCAGAAGCTTCCATGCTGAAAGAGTCTCACAGATATTAAAGATGCAAATTCTATACAGCGTGGCTGTAAGGACTAATGGGAGACTTAAGGATTGCACAGAAGAGCCATAATTTTTTTCTCCATTATTATAATGCTGAGGTCATCCACTTTATTTCATTTTAATCTTGCAACATTTTCTCTTTTAAGTGTTCTATTTAATCTGCCCCTCATTCAAGAACTAAAGGTCGTGCTTGAATCAGTATTCTGAAACATCATTCTAGAGCTGGCATCGTGGTACCTCATGTTCTTTGTGTCTTAAAAATGAAGATAGGGGTTTTTTATTTGTTTTTTTCCCCTCCCCAAAAAACCAAAAACCACAGAGCTTTGACTTCCTAATCCGGTTTTTTTTTTAGGCAAAGTAAATGGGGAACTGTTACTGTCATGAGAATTTGTCACTCCTGTAATCCTGTTGCTGCAGATAAATCTAGCCACTAGTACTAAAATGATTTGATTTAAACTGTGGGGTGTGCAGAGGAACTGTATTTTCTTTACTTTGGAAGAAAAGGTAAGCACACAACATAATTATTCTAAAATAGTGGCAATTTCCGCTAACCTGTAAGAATTGGCATCTCTGTGTTCCTGGATCTGTATATCAGAGAGGAAAGCATCATCGTCTTCCTCATCACTGTGAATGCTTTCATCGGAATCATATATAACACCGCTGTCTGATAAAGGAAGAAATGGCTGCAATGCAAAATAAAAGTCTGCTTTAAAAGCAGTTTTCTAATCTCTTACTCAACTCTTTCTTTAGTTGTCATTTAAGCTCTATGACAGTAATAATGGCTTAACCTATAAATAAGTTTCCCGAAAAAATAAACAAGTAGCAAGGGCAAAAGTGTTGATCTCTGTTATTGGCAAGAGATGTTTTGACAGTTAAGTAACAGACTTGTAGTCTCTTCATCTTTTATTACGAGGATAACATTCTTCAGCACTCAAAATTTTCACATTATTTTTGTCCTTTAAAACTTACAGAGAAGAAGTATGCTTTTATGAATTGTAACATATTTTCAATTTTAAATTACCTTTGCCATAAAATAGTCCCACATGCTGAGCTCTGGAGGGATGAACTTTTCTTTGTAAGAGGGTCTTTCTGCTGGTACAGGTGGCGGTACAGTGCTATCTTTTACTGGTCTTCCTGGCACTAGCATTCTCATATTAAACCGACGACGATGTTTATCCATTTCTTCTGATGGAAGAGGTGGTGCTAAATTCAGGTAATTTGAAAAGCTGATATTAATATTGCATCTTTAGAAATAGCTGTATTTTATAACTGAAGCAACTGAAAACATTGTTATTGGTACTAATTTCTACTGATTCAGAAATCAAAGCCAGCCTAAATAAAGTAAGTGTAATCATACAAAAAGTTCACTTGTGATAAATTCAATAACTGTGACATTTATACATTGGCTATATAATAAGAAATAAATTTTATTATCTGGATTAAGTTCTCAGGTGTAGCTTTTAAGTAAAAAGCTTTTATCTGAAAAATTTCTCGAAAGAAATTAAGAAAGAAATTTTGTTGAGAAATAAATAATATGTACAATTTCAGTAAAGTGTACAAGTAGCAGGCAGTTATTCAGAATATAAGCCAAGGAACTCTTAAGATAGTGGAAAAAAAAATTGAATAAACACACGGGCTTTTTGACAACTGAAGTCTATTTTAAAGTGTAATGATTTAAAATGTCTTAATAATTAACAAAATATTAATGTGGAATTTATTTTTGAAAGTGTTATTGGCTAGGCAACACTGAAGATCACACTTACTTTATTACAAAGGTTCTAGATATTTAAAAACTTTTTTTTTTTTTTTAAAGCCACTACTAACATTCATCTACACTGCAAGTTTTTACAAACCTTCATTACCATCCTCTGAAACATCAGAAGCTGTAGCAGCTTGTAGATTAAAGGAAAACAGAACACATCTCAAATGAAGACATGACTTTATATGAAGTTATTCATATTAATATCTTGTAAAAATAACTGCCCTAAATAAGCTTAAGGTATTCCATGAATGACAAATATCTGTTGTGCATACTTACAATGGTACATTACCTTACTACTGTTTTGGTTTATATTTTAGATATAGAACATCTAATTTTTGTCTAAGTTTCAACCCTGTCATTGTTTTGAAAGTCTATGCAACATGATTTTCAGGGTTTTGCAGTGTGAAGTCTATGACAAGTGGTTATATTTGCCTTTGTCTCCAGAGCCTGAATTCAGTGTCCACTTTTGCTTTTCCTCATGCAGTATATTAAAGACATGCTCCTCTGTCTTTGCAAAACTACTGGTTTTAGTTGGAGCTTATATATGCATGAACTATTCTTCTGCCAGATGAAGTTGATATTCTTCTCTGTGGTATTGTGCAAGGTGAAAATATTATCTTGCAATAGAAATTGGTTTCAGAAATACTGTTTCCAAGTTACTGCAGCCATGAAACAATAACACTCATTTCTCACATACAGAAAACCACTCGTATTAACACTGATTTATGCCATCTGTTTTTTTCCACAAAAAAAAAAAAAAAAGACTGAAAGTCCTGAAAAGCATTAAGCAAGTGCTATTAGCACTGTTTTTATGGCAAAATCAAAATGTGCTGGGGCCATTACAAAGGACAACTGCAAGACTAATGTTTTTTCTGCTTTTTAATGTTAATGTTTTCTTGCCAGCAGATACTTAAGTTCTTCTAAGTTTTTGTCTTTAAAAGGAAGGAAATCTCTCCTACTAGGTTACTGAAAGATATAAAAGGCACATCATTAGTATGACCTTTAGGGGAATAAAGTACCTGGAATATTTTCTGACTGCCTTCGAGGTTTTACAAGAAGTTTCACTCCTCCACCAAAAACAGCAGCCCACATTCGACTGTTCAAAGGATGGGCTGCTAGTCGAAATAATTCATTACATGAATTGGTTGCAAGGGCATGTATAAGGAGACTCAGGTAGACAGCTACAACAGCTTCACAAAGAAGGATGTTTAACTTTGGTTGACCTTCATCCTGAGCGGAACTTAAGAGATTTATAAGTGAACTCACACCTGCAAACAGAAAAAATGAAACGTTCTACGTTAAACGCGTAGGAATACAAATAGAAAAAAAAAGGAAATGTTTCATCTCTACATTTTATGTTAAACATATACCAATAGCCACATAATAATTTTATTCAGATGAAACACACTACTAATATTTTTCTTAAAATCATAAAGATGACAATTTTAAAAAGCCTTCTTTGGTCTGGGACTTCTGCATTCTATTTCTCTGCAAATACTATGGGCAGTTCAGCTTGCCTGTGAAATTTCTGCACTGTTTCTACGGTTGACGTCAAAACACTAAATATGCCTGTACATTGGGAGTTGTTTTTTTGATAGCTATACCAAGTAAAGCACAGATGTAAGACGATAGTGTAGAAACAGCTAATGGAAATAGCTTTGCTAGGTGGTGCAGCAGACTGGAGGAAAACATTTTAGGATGAAAAAATATCAGCTTATTGAGTTTATCCTGAAGATCATGGTCTCTTCTTAAAGAAAGATGTTCGCTGTATAGAAAGTTTGTTCTTATTTGTTTTGAAAAATGTAATGACTTGTTTTAGTTTGAGAACTAGATCAGAAACATTTATCTATCATTGATCATCCATAATTACATCCATCATATTACAGGACAGTGAGATAATATTGAAATGTGGAGCTGGTCCAGGGGTGCTAAAAGTTAACCTTATTTTTGTCTCACCAGGCCACTGAGCAGGAGATGAGTTTGGAGTTGCATGCTCTTCAATACTTTCTGTCCTCAGTCTGCGTCGATCACTCAAAAGCAGTCCTTGATAAACCATCCCTGTAAACTGATTTGCTTCTGTTTGACTGCTAAATACAAATTAATTTTTTTCTGATGAGAAAGGATTTTAGAATATTTTTGTAATAAGGTATAGTATATATACATGCTTCTCATTTTAATCAGAAGATGCAACATTTAAAATTCTCAAGGACTAAGTCAAGAATGTTATAACTTCATGGTATACAAAATACTTTCCATTATCGATTTAAAAAATGTTATATGCATAGCTCCAGAAAGACTTTTTCAAAAATCTAATAATATATTTGTTCGGAAAACTTTAAAAGAAAGTTCTTAAAGCATTCTCTTCCAGTTCCAGTTTGGAATATAAACTGCCTGAAACATGACTTTACTTAGGCTCAAATGTTTTCCCTGTACCACTATTCAGCAATGGATGTGCTGTGGAAAACAGCATTCAAATATTTTTCAGAAGCATCCTAAGTGAGAGCTTAGAGACACCAGATTTTCTTATTGGAAAAATTCTGAATGATTGGTGTTATTTTATCTGTGTAAAACTGACCTAGCATATCAAAGCTAGTAATGTGTAAACTGTGTAAGTATCTATACACATACAAATATATTCAATCCCTTTTTTAGAGACGTGCATGAAGAATTTCCATTTTGGAGACACAAAGTATACTCCAAATGTAGGACAGTAAGAAAATGTTCATTTTTACCTGTAGCTGTGGCTGTCACAAAGGGCTTGATAAATGGATGCAGAAAGTGAAGCTGCTAAAGAATGAAGTGTGTACACCTAAAATAAAAAGAGCTAATAAGCTATACGTAATTTATATATAAGAGGTGGGTAAACTACAATTCTTTCTAAATGGCATTGTAATGTGTTATGGAGGAATGTCTTAGTTTTAAAACAGGTGCAGGAAATAGTAACTGAGTTTATCCTGAAGATCTTGTTACTTTAAGTTTTTAGTACTTTGAAAATCACAACTGCTTGTTCAAGATAATTTCATTGCAGTCAAAACCTTGTAATATTATGTCAAGATAATTAACTTTAATACAGAACTGTCACAATGAATGAGTATACTGAAGGAGTCATTAAGTATGGCCTTTTATGATAATGAAATTGACAGAATGGTTTCTGAAAGCCATATTATGTAACATCACAGTTCAATGTAGCAGTAGTTTCTCAATATGCAGAAAATACAAAAGTTTGTGTAATTGTTGTATGATTGTTTTATCTATAATCTCCTTTTTTTTTTTTTTTTTTTTTTAACATTGGTTATGCGCTTAGAAATTTCCAGAAGTCTCCAGGAGGAACAAGAATAATACTCAGTTATCGCCTCACAAAGCAACAGAAACACTCCAGTTCTTAAACAGAAGAAATGCAAGGATTTCTTGGAAAGTCTGATGAAATCTACAGTATGAAGAAAATGGTACTGTCAAACACTTAAAAATGTGAACTCTTTTAAACCTGCCTTCTGTTCAATTCCATCTTTTCCTACCATTCTTCCATTTAATCAAATGCTAGACCTCAGATTAAAGCTATGAGTTATCCAAATAGTTGCTTTGCAGTTAGGAAGTGTCAGCTCTTCTTTCTGGATGCTCTTTTAAAAGAAAACACATGTGAAGCAGGAGTTTTAAGAGTAAGAAACATGTTTGCTATAGCCTAATGCAGAATGGAAACAGAGTCAACTGATGTAAGAGAGAAAATGAGATGTAGATGAGCTTGGGTTACAGTTTTAGAAACTTAACTGCCTTGCAGTGGGGCAGCTCATTTACTTTCCTAATTTAGTCAATAGAAATTCAAATTAATGTAATGAATATGTGTACTGGTTTAAACATACAAAAGAATGATTTTTAGCTTCTTACTAATTAACTGTGTCATAGTTTCAGGCTCTTTGGCTTCCCCCTCTACTTACTGAATCTGAACAGAATATATTCACCCCAGAGTATGGAGTCAGATAAATTCCTTAAATTCCTACAATTCCTTAAAAAACAGTACACTTGAGGAAATTTGTGCTGGAGTAAGTTTTATAATATCAATATAAGTTTATAACGTAACTTAGTCTCCTATCTCTACTTTAATTAATATTCCCTACAGGATTTGACCAGAATGATAATAATTAGTTAACTTTCATGACCATTTTGTTTTAAGAGCCAAGAATTCAGTGTTTTAGTGAACATTCACATTTGGAATAGTGTCCTGAGCATGACCAGAATTTGGATGAAAGGCAATTAATGGGATTCAAAAAGATATCAGAAAGCAAGTGGTTAATTAGCATTTTCAGTTCGCCAGATTTAAGAGAGGTCGTCAGTATTGTGAAAGGCTAAGTGTTGAAAAGTTAACTCAAACACCATACACCATATTTTATTTTTGCATGCTCGCTCTCCATTTTACAAAAAATCATTTAGCATTTCCTGAAAGCTTTTTGTTACCTTGACATCTTCAATATTAGGATGTGGTGGTGATTTCATCTGCACAATAGTGTAAAGAATATCATGGATGTGGTTGTTTAAATACAGCACAGGATTAGCTATCACAGTTTTTGTGGATGCTATGCTTGCAGAAAGCAACGGTAGTGTTGTAGGTAATGGAAGTGGAGACTGAAGTTGTTTTACAGTAGTTTCCTGTTTAAAAGAAAAGATCATATTTAAAATTATTGCTTTGAGAAAAATGTTTAAAAAATTTATAATTTTAGATCTTAAATGCTTTTCCAGGGTTATTTATTCTCTTTCACTACTGTCTATTCAGTATGGACAAGATTTTACTGTGACTGATGAAAATTAAGTTCTTATTTACTGTAATAACATGGATCAGACTCGATAGCCAAGTTTCCTGGAAGATTTACTTTGGTACTGACAGTTTTTGATTTAGTGCAGGAAGAGTATTCTTATGTAGTTCATTAGGGAGTGTTGAGGTTGTCTATTAAGAAACACTAACTAAAAACGCACTTGCAGTAGCATGAGTTGACATACTCCTCACTAGTATGAATTTAATAACAAAAGTCAAATTTGCACTAATCTGAGTTTCTTAAGTGGAAACAAACAGTTTTGGTATTTTTTTTTTAATTCTTGAAAGTATGTGCTAAGCCTAGTATCACCAAAACAATTCTCTACTGAACCTACTTGAAATCTGAGAAATCTAGGACTAGAGCAAGTTAAATGACTTGCCCAGTGTCAGATTATCTGCTGTAGCTCAGGTTAGTCATTAATATTTGCTGCAAAATAATATCTTTTTATATGAAATAAATGTAGAAAATGCTGTAATATAGTAAAAGGGAGCACTACCCTATCTGACTTAGTAGTATTTGTTGAGCCTTGCTGCCAAGATCCCATTCCTTATAGCTCCCTTGTATGACCTGCAGAGGTGTAGGGAACAAGATTTAGTCATATTTCAGCAACTGTGAATTTAATTTATTATATAGGTACGCAGAAGTTCATTGGCACATACATATAGCGCTGCAACTATAATATAAACAGCAACATTTATATTTCAGAGTTATAGGTAGCCTAATCCTCAGTGTCCTATAGCAGATTATTAAGAATCAAGCAATCAGGATGTGAAAAAGCAGCATGCTTAAATACCATTTTTTTTTCTCCAAGAACATTAAAATTATCTTGATCATAAACTTGCAAAACATAAAAAGCATCTATCTAGGCACAAACTTAAGCATTTGACAAAACTGACAGTCCAGAACTGTTCAGGCTTGTGAACAGAAATTATTTGAATTTGTTTTACCTGTTGTGACTCTTGCAGCAAGAACTTCAGCTCCATTCTTACCGATGCTAAACCACCACCTTGTGCCCCATGAAGACTACAATAACTTAGAAAAACTCTCAGGAGAGCTTGGTTCTTCTGCAGCCACCACTTTCGTCTTTCAGCATGTTCTCGTTTTGCTTGTAACCTACGTCTTTCTATCTGGTGCCGTTCATAAGAACCAATGTCTGGCTTATCCATAATATCATCGTGATCAAGTAGATCCCCATTTACTTTGGCATATGTTTTAAAATAGTCTTTGCCCCCTGTGTCATGGTTGCATATTTCATGCATAGCAGCAATCTCTTTTTCAAGCCAGTTGTACAGCTGAAATCTCAGCTTTCCTCCATCTACTTCATAACCCGTAGCCAAAGTTCTCAGTTCAGTCATAAGGATCTTCAAACAGGCTCTGAACTTCAGTTGTTCAGCAATAACATCAACCTCGGTGTCTCCTGCATCAGAAATCTCCTTGTGTGGTGCTTGTTGGATGTTGGTTTCTGAGGTTTGCTCATCATCTTCTCCATTCTTAGAATCAGATTTTGAGTTTTTCATCATTATACCAACATCCTCACCCTCTTCATCTGACCCATTTTTATCTTCACCCCAATCAAGAGTAAGGGGCTCATCATCAAATTTTACTGCTGGTTGACTCCAGTCAAATGGTGCTGGAGATTCAACAATATTCTCCAAAGCAAAGGCAGTTGAAATTGGCTTTGACCAGTCTGTATCACCATTTCCAGCACCATCCCTCAGGGCTTTGGAATCTGAAAAACCAGCCTGTATTGGAGGACTAGATGAATCTTTCTCTGCAGCTACGGTAGACTTTTTTCTTACTTTTGGAATTTTGGAAAGCACTTCAAGAGCTAGTACAGGGCAGCCCACTTTAAAATGAGCATTTGCAGTAGTGAAGAATAATTTTCTTTCAATAAGATTAATTTTATCAACAAAGCTTTTTTCAGTTTTTAGACCTAAGGTGGCCAAAGTCCCTTCTGGTGAGCTGAAGTATCTCCGGATGAGCAAAGGGTGAGTCCGAAGATAATTGTAAAAACTGAATACCACAGGATTGCACGACTTGACGATAACTAAGGAATTAAACAGATATGACATCTATTGAAAATGGCTTTAAAATGGTATTATTCTGGTTTGCAGCATTTCCTGCATTACAGAGGTTTGTCAAAACACAAAGACAGTTTTGGATCTAGTTGCCAAAACAACATTTAAAAATTATTAATTCCCCACAAAAAGATTAAAGATATGAGCTGAATGAGTAGAAAGATACTAAATTCTCTTATTTGCCTCACTGTTATATTGCACTCAGCTGAGCCTAAAAAAAGTTGAGATGATCAGCCATCACCCAAGGCAGGGAACATGCCACAGAAATATCAATCAACATTAATCTCAGAAGACATAGGATAGGAAATCCTGCTAGAACACTGCTAATTCCTAGAAGCAGGAATGAGAATAAAGATTAGCCAGCATTCAGTAGTAGGAGGGGTATTGTAGACCAAACAAAGAAGGCTCTCCAGAGCTTATCTGACAGCAGAACCAAGTTCAATATTGGAAGGTTGGAGACAGCCCCTTGGAAGATATTGGAAAAAGACTTTTTTTTTCAATAATAAGAAGAAATTGAGCAGGCCAGTACATAAGCCAGTTAATGATTTCAGCATAATGGCATCTCAGGAGAAGTGACTGCATACATACACAGAAAGTATTTCTCCTCCTCTAATTTGTCTTAGTAAGTTTGTCTCATCAGACTAATGTTTTCCCCTTACCTGGGTTTTCATCATCATCTTTAGGTGTTTGTTCCAACAACGTGTCCAGTGCTCTAGTGTAATCTTTCATTATCCAGTACGCAATGCTTCTCAGAAATGGATCAGAATGCAATTTAGTACAGCTGAACCCAGCTCCATCCTTACCGCAACCCAAAATCTTTTCATAAAGAATGGAGGTGTATGTGACAGAGGTTTCAAACTCTGATTCATATAAACGAGCAATAACCATAGCCAACTGGATGTCTTCCATTTTCTCAAGGCATACCTACGATAAGAAGTGGGAAAAAGGTTGCTTTATGAGGGAAAGGTAGTTCTTTAAAATAACAATGAAGTTAATAGCAATATATGTTTAAAGAACAAATAATTTTTTTCTCATCATAGCTGATCTTTAAAGTATATATTCATCTTTGGGTCAAAAATGTGGTAAGTGATACATATAAAAGTAACACATTTTATTCTCTGTTTGGAAAGAGGTGTACTTTCTTCTATTTCAAGAATTATGATATGCATAGCAGTACATCACCAGATCAAAAATTGATATGGCAGAAGTAATGATAAAAATGTTTATTTTTATTCTACCTAGTAGAATAAACAGAACTTCCAACTTTAATGTGAATACATCACAGGTAAGATATTCTTCACAGTGTCTCATCTGCAGAATTACATCTCTGAAGAAAATTCTTTACATTCTCAGGTAAAGATAAACATACTGTATATAAATACACAGGATAACTAAAGGTTCTCTAATTCCCATTCTCATCTGAGAGGTACTGCTTAGGTTATGATCCTGCTTACAGCCCTCACCTCCCTTGTGGCAGGCAACATCACAGCTTCACTCTAAAGGGATCTTAGGGCTGCTTCAGGAGAGAACTCTGACTTTTTTCAACTTAATGTTGTAACAACAGGTCATGCAGAATAGCTGGAGGCTATAACTTAACTGTGCTGATCAAATAGGAAGTTTTGCCAGAAGGGTCATGAATGGTATTCCCAAGAATGCTTCTACGGAGGACTGATGTATATGAACAATTATTCTGGCTTTTAGATCAGCTTCCAAGCTGCTTTTGACAGTAGTGTGGAGGTATATGTACGTCTGCAGGGCACGAGGGGGCCATGTGTAGACATACCATACCATTTGTGCTGCCACCATTTGTGAAAAGATCAGCAGAGAACAGCTTGAAAGGATGAGGTTACATAGGTCAAATTAGAAACTGAAACTTAATTTCTCAAAAGTGGATACCTCTATAGCATCTTTTAGTGAACCTGCTAGCAAGAAAAATGCAGCTGATTGTTCAAAACGTTGTTTTCCCAACAAAGCAAAAGCATTTTTTAAAGCAGCTTTGCGCCATCTGTCTTCACTGAAGTTATGGCTGAAAAAGGCAGTCATCTTTTCATCGTGTTGGGACCTGCAGAAAGAAATGCAATGTGTATAACTACTTATTATATAACTTAGCATACAAACACTTGAACAACATCACTTTAAATTAAACTCTAATTTTGAATGAGTTTCAGTTTGCATTCCTGGTTCAATTAAGATTTAATCAAACTTACAGTTAGCAGAACCCACCTAAACAGACCCCACACCACTGCCTTTTTCTTCATAGCAAGGTAAAAAAGTGCTGCATCTAAGGCATCATGGTTCCTCTGGAATGAAGCTTTTGCAACCTGTAGTAAACAAAACCTATTATTATTACTGAAAGTATAAAGGCTGCTTTTAGCTAAATAACATGTTCTTTGTCAGGGAGGATGGTCTAGGTGACTGTATTATATCTACAAAGCAACAGTAATTTCAGTCAGAATGTTTTATTCCTATGTGACAGCTCTCATTACACTGTAAATGTTCTTATGCGTCTAAAACCAGCACTACTGCAGGCATTAACCCGTCACAACTACAGTGGGACATTACAAACGTGCAAATAAAAATACTTTCTTTAAAAATGTTACAGTAACTCATTAGGTGAAATTCCTCTTGGAATCTATTATTTACATATACTTAATTACAATTATTTCTTTAATGAACACTGTTTTTTTGTATAGGACTCGGAGATGTAATTGCATTTGATTTGGAGTACTAGGATAATGAGGTTTTCCTCCTGGATTCTTTTAATATCCTGTAACTTTTTAAAATGTATTTTTACAACAGATTTCTTGACATTTTAGTAAACCATAAATATTTCTGTTCCACAGATATTGCAGAGATTGCATTATTTGTTGTAATTTAAAGCAAAAGCTAGCAATTATCCAAATCAATCAAACTTTGCAAGTTAAAAGGAAGCTGAAATTCTTATTAAAGTAAGGATTTAAATCTTATTAGTACCTATGGGAAACAGTGCTAGATATTATCTCAAAAATAAATTGCATTTTATCCATTGCAGTTCAGATCTTTTATGTTCTATAGTAGTCCATTATAAAAGATACAAAATTTGCAAAAAGACTCTTTATATAGTTTTTGAGTAATATTTGTAGATATATTTATTTCTTAAATAAACCCCACTACTGAACTCAAAGCATAATTCCGTGTTTAATCTACAGATATATACTGTTTCACACGTGAAAACAAGATGATTCTTAAAATAGAGTACTTAATATGATCTTTAACATACTGTAAAATATGTGAAGGGGAGAAATTAGGTGCTTCAGAAATCGCTTTTCCCTAGATCAATTGTATTATATCTTACTATTGAATAATGAAATTTGTGAGATGGGACTGCCAACATCAGTTAGCACAGAAAAACCTATTTATGCATTCTCCTGGCTGGCCTGGAGTACAAAGGAATCTGCTATATACAAGTCACTGTGCATATCTGTTAAGGCATACCTAACAGCATGTAACTATCATTTGTAAGTCATAAACATACCTTCTCAATGCACCTTCGGAGCGTGTTGATATTCCTGACCCACCAACCGATACCCATTGCTCTTAATTCAGACCACTGTGGGTCTCCCTTCTGGATAGCAGGAATCATATTGATCAGCTCTTCCTCAGCCTCAGAATGAAAAGCCCACGCAAAATGGCAAGTAGATAGGCCTAAACAACAACATAATAACATTCAGAAGATTAAGATGTTTTAATAAGCAAATGGAATATGTCAGAAATGCAAAGTGGGATCTCCAGCCCAAGAGTTCGATAGATCTGAGAATGGACTGATTCCCTGAACGGGAAGTAGAGCTGCTAAAGGAACAGAACAGATGAAATATTCCTTACTAGGGATGACCTCTCCTCAGTGCTTCTTCCATTCTTCTCCACTACCTCATTCATATATGTACTAGAATTATATGGTGAAAGAAAAATATTCTCTTATCTCTGAGGCAGACCCATTCTGTCTGCTGTTTAGGTGGTAACTGCTTTTCTTTCCTGTATTTTGCAACAGCATTTACTCAGATCAAGGGAAAAACCTGCTGTGATGAAAATAATAAAATAATCTTTATGGTAAGATAGAAGATGTGCTCTTGTAAAGCAATATCTTCATTCCACCAGCAGAAACAATGAAGCATATATACAATCTGTATGCTATCTGGCTGGGGAACTTATTCATGCCTCAAAGAGAATGAGGAAGAATCTGTCTTCTGTTATAGAGCTATACTTTTTTGATATTTGCAGCGCGTGTAGGGATAAGAGCCTTAATGGAATAGATATAATCTAGAATGAATATGCAGATAATAGAAATATCGTTATATTATAAATCAAACATAATCAGATCCTGTCAGCTCAAGTGGATGAAATAAAAGCAATACTTTGCTCTAAGAATTACCTTGGTGAAGCAGCTGAACTCGATACAGAGGTGGGAGTGATGTCAGAAGGCAGGTGTGCAAGCGCATAGCCAACAAATACCGCAAGCCACATTCATCTAAGGTATCTCTTCCTGTGAAATATAAAATACTGACTTTTGAACATGCAGGTGACTACAAGCAGCATGTATACAACTTATCATTTGCAGTGTGTGAGGAATATATGTTTCTAAACTTGCTGAGAACCTGAATGACAAGTTATTTATTATGTATGAAATATAAGCAGAGATTGATATTTAAGTGTTTTACTCTCTTACTGTATCTAATCTGAATAACTGCTGCTAGCTTTTGACTTTGTTATCCCAAAATACCCAAGGACTAAGTTTACCTTTGCTGAGAAGATCAAGAATGTTAATTTAGTAATATGTCAGTTACTAACCTGAGTAATTCTTATCTCTGTTTTCGTCTAGTTCAGTGCTTGTCATGGCCACAGTGTCTGCCAAAGCTACAAGGAACATCTGCTCCAGTCGAGTGAGGCCTGGCAGGCTTGAGTGCATCAGGTGGCTTGAAAGGACACTAGCATGCTCTCGGCCAAAGTAAGTCGGACCATACTGCGACAGATTAATAACTTTAGATTTACTCTCCCTCTTTTCAGGCTCAAAATCAATAAAGTCATCAGTTGTAACAGGCTGAATCTGGAATAGATCTGAGTACTGATCCTCTGTTTTTCTCTTAGCATGATCTTCAGAGCCCTGAGGTATTTTAGAAGTTTCTTCAGAAACATAAGTGGCATCTTGTGTATCCGCAGCAAGCAGCGCATACAGTGGCAGTGGGGGAATTGAGTCTATCTCTGTGTAGTCTCGAGTACCATCTTTTCCAGCTGTGATGGTATCCTTTGCAGTACTACCACTCACACTAATGGTGCGAGAAAGATGGCGCTTAGGACCAGTTCCTTCTCCAGTTTCTGCGTCTTTAACTATTGCAACTTCTCCTGCAATACATTTAACTAAATGTGATAGAATGGCTTTGGCTCGGCGAACTTTACCCAGATCCATAAGTTCTAATAACTGGGTTGGATGATACTGGGGCAGAGTAGGTGAAAGAACATGAGCAGCTTCAAAAAGGCCACCATCTTGAATTACAGTTGGAGTGCCAAAAACATCATCCACAACACCTGCCCCATCAATTACACTGGTCTTCTTCACTATCAAGCTTGTTTTGAGTGGATCTTGTGTTGAGTCTTCAGTGGTAAAAACATCACCTTCTCCATCACCAAACTTGACAGCATGTTTCCACTGGGCATAAACATGCATTTCACAGTCCATTCCCACTACCAGTATACCATCTCTCACCCAGGACAGAGAAACAGGCAGTGAAGGAGTGCCATCTACAGATGATACCAAATCAATTGATCTAAGCAACACCCACTTCGACTTTATGCCTTGTTTTATGCTACCACCTAGTGGTAAAGTAATGACAGCTACTCCCTCCTTGCTGCTAGTTTGATCTGTTACAATTCCTGACAGTCTTCCGTACATGAAGATGTTGGCACCAACTCCAACTGTCAGTATATGTGAACCATCTTCTTTTGAGACCCAGTCCAAATGCACCAAATGCTTGATACTAGGCACTAGGTATTTGTCTTTATTCAAAAAAGCATCTGATTTACTGTAAACAAATAAATTACTATCTACACTGACCCGTGAATCAAGTACACTTCCAACCTTAACTAAATCATCCAGGTGAATTGTCTGTTCCAAAACCCATTCTGATCCTCCTGTAGACTCGCATTCAAGTATACAAACATGCATGGAAAATTCTTTGGAAACAAAACCGTTATGCTGGATGGGTTGTTTGTATGCTACTGCAAGACGTCCTGTATAAGAACAGCTAACAGCAACTGGCCTTCCTACTATGCTCACTGTACTGCTGTTGTCTTCTCCTTCATCATTCATTAAAGGCCATTTTCTCCAATGATATGTTTTCCTTTCTTCATTGTTGCTGTTTAGGTCTGTCTCTACAGTACATCTCCAGAACCGCACTCTGTTGTCTGAGCATGATGTCACTATCAAATAAGGTGCAAGGCAGACTGGGTATATCGATGAAGAACTCAGGTGACCTGAAGTTAGAACAAACATATTTACTTTCGGTAATATAAAGTAGAATGCCTATACGAATAAGGCAGAGACAAGACTGTCTAAATACTGACAGAGAACTTTACAGCCTGGTATTATTTTTCTAATTTGGAGTTGGGTAAGGGCAAATGTATGAAGACTGCTAACAGTCTTGCAGCTTGAACATTACTAATCATCTGCATTTCTGGTCACTATTCAAAGAAGATAAGCTGGAACTGAACTAATTCGGAGAAAAGTTGTTAGAATAATGAGAGGAAAAGAAAGCCTTAATCAGATGAGATTAAGGCAGTTAAGATTAGGTTCATATAGCCTACCAAAATGAAACCTAAGAGGGGAAAACAAAAAAACAAACCAGGAGAGACACAGAAAGAGAGACAGAAGAAAGTGTAAGTGCATCAGGTGAAAAAAAAAAAAACACTATATATACCCAACACATTAATTCTTGCAGATGAACGAGCAATTATAAATTGCTCATTAATAAATTAAGACTAGAAGTTAGGTTTCCAACTATTAGAGCAGTAAGTTTCCAAAACAGTTTTCCTGTAGGGACTTGATACATTTATAAAAGGGTAACATGACATGGAGACAATTATTTGAGACAGCCTTTTCAGTCCTGTGTTCCCTGTATCACTATATCAGAATGTGATAAGCTGAGGAAATGCCATCGTATGAACTAGCAGGTAAATGAGTGGACCAAGTGGATAGAAAAAATGTTAAATTTACCTGCTGAAGGAGTTGCTCTTACTACTTCTACACCAACAGGAAGATCCAGAGGTTGGCTATACACAAGTTCGGAGCTCAGAATGAGTTTACTAGCAGTCTGAAGATTAGCAATTGATGAAGATCGTGGAACGGGACTTATGCCAGGTGATATATCTGGAGAAGAATCCACAGTCTTTTGCTCAGGTACAGTAAGCTTATTCTCTGATGATGTAGCTTCAGTTGGTTTTGCTATATAAAAAAAAATTGACAACAGTGTTAAAAAATGTTTATAAATAAGGACAAGGCATGGATATCCTATAATCAGACTTATTTTTTTATCAGTGCTTAAGTTACACATAAGAAAATAATTATATGACGTGTGCAGGCTGTGTTTGTTTCATTGCATGCTGTGAATATTCGTTTTAAGATATCCATAACATTCTGAAATACTGATAGTTTAAAATAAAGAATCCAGTGCTTAAGTACATTCCTCACCCTATCAACAAGTTTTTATATTGCTATTGGTATAGAACGCAACCAACGTTTGTAAGGAATCTTACTGCTTCTATTGCATTGACAAATTATTCTGAAGACTTAGAGTCTTCTGCTTGACAAAGATGACATAATTGTTTTAAAATAAACCACTAAGCTTTAGGTTTTATTTTAAATACTACGAAAGAAATGTCTGTCTCCAGGACAATTACAGTCAGTCACTCACCTAAGCAGGCTTGCACAGATTTGAGGTGAAGATGCCACATCTGAAGAACAGAGCAGCCAGTACTATCTTTTTCAATAACTACTAGGTAGAACTTTTCAGAGAAAGGTGGTGGACGATACCCTGTAATTTAAACATATTATCACTATCACGAAGTTTACGTTCAACGTAAGTAATTTTCAGTAACAGAAGACTCTCTAAAAATTACTGATACTAAAAAACCCGTTTTCCTCTTGGAACGAATTTGCTTGATTATAAAACAAAATATTCAAATGGTACCATTACCAACATTTTTTAATTGACGTTTTGTTTGCTCATGGCTGCAGAAGAATTACAAAAATAAAGACATTGAATTACAGACAACCTGAGTATAAATGGCAAATCTAGTTTATTAGATATATTTGCCTTCCCAACAGTTTGAACTGTTTTGCTAGATTGTAAACACTCTCTTCCACCTGCTTGCTTTCCTCCTTTTTCTTTTAATGTTTTAAGTCTACTACTAAGTTCCCCGGTTACTTTCTATTGTACTAACTTGGAAGTCACATATATTCACCTTACCACCTGGAACTACATATTGATGCAAAAACTATTCTTCTGTTGTATTTTGTACACATTTTTATATATAACATACAGCATTTTTAAAAATGGACTATGTCATATAAGTTAAAGTGTTTCACCATGTAAACAATTCATATGAGCAACACGAAACAGACATTTTACTGAATTCTAGATTGTCATTAAAAAGGAAACTAGTATATGCCAGCTATATTTCAGTATTCTTTAAGAACATTTTTGGTATCCATTCATATTAGTTATTTTTATTTCATACCTTGTGATGGCTGGAAAAATATCTCAGTTTCCTTCCCTTCCACATCTTCCTTATGTGGTTTGTATCCCAAAATGAAGTCTTCTTGAAAGACATGAAGCAATTGTGTGTTTGAGCCACACTGAAACATTAAGCAACAGTTATACTTCCAGAACAGTATATCAACATTTTGTACTAATGCAATTATTTCTTTCGTGTAATCTAGCTATTGATGAGGATCACTTTCTTTTATAATGTTGAAAATTATTTTAATGCATCAGAAAAACTAAACATTTTCCTCTTATATTAAGAACAGCATATTTTAGAACCTATTGTCTGTATATTCAAATAATTTCACTGAGATCTACCATGCTAGACAAGTTCCGTAATAACATTTTTGTTTCAGTTATTGACGGATGAATTAGTATCTGATTGGCTTTTATTTCTTTAGGTGTTGAATAAATGATAGAGGCAAAAACTCTTAGACTTTTATCCCTCTTCAGTGCAAAGACATGTTTGCAGTGAATTGCTTGGGAAATCTAAAAAGGAGAATGAATTGCAGATTTTTCGTCTCTCTGATATCCCAACAGCTGTCCTTGACAGCAAGAGATTTATTTGCAATACCTCCACCTCTCTACAAAGGAGGCTGCTGGCAGTGAAATCCTTTCCTGCAGGCAAGGAAAAATATCTCCCCCAAAGATGGTGGGGGCAAAGTTTTCATGTTGCAAAACAATCACTTTATCCAGAGAAACATGGAAAGAGAGTAATCCCTGTACTAAACTATAAAAATTCTAGAAAAAAATTTGTAAATCTGAACTTGAAATTGAAGATCCTATGCGATTAACACTTAAAAGACTTGGAAATTTATTGACAAATAGAGAAATACTTCCTTTT